>JAHFWL010001121.1:0-143524 GCA_021292165.1 Shinisaurus crocodilurus
GGATGATAATAAAATGTTTAAGACAAGGTGTTCATATATTGCTACCCAGTGTATATCCCCCCCCCAAATATTTTTCAGGGAAATCTATATAATAGGAAGACTTTTATAGGAAGACTAGAGAGGTAAAATCCCTGAAAATATTGAAGCTGGGGTGGGGGAGGGGTTGTTAATCCTCTCTGTAATTTCTTCCATGCCTTATTAAAATTATTGATGTGAAGGATCACCAACAGGATCCTTTGCGTGAGTTCGGCGCTTAACGGGTTAACCGGCACTGAGTTACAGCCCGTACGAGCGCTGGCGACCACCTGCGAGGCTTTCGCGCACAAGAGGAACCGAAGCCCTTTAAATGACCAAATAAGGCTTTTATTTGTTTACACAAAACACAGAGCGGATAACAGCTTTCCAGGAATACTACAACGTCAACACACCTTAGTTGACCCCTGGTTTCAATGAACAGGCTCTTAGGCTAGCGGAGTGAATCTAGTCAGTTACCTCAGATCAGAGACTCTACGCCTAGTCAGTTTCAGCCTGGCTCCGGGTCGGCCGATGGGGATGAGACTGGCTTATTCGGGCTGCCGCTTGACGGACGAAGCTGGCCCTGATGTCCCTGGTTCCAACAATCCTGTACCGGAAGGGAGAGGGGTTTTCTACCCCGAAGTTCCCGCTCTCCCCGCCCTCCAGGTCAGGTGGGCTTATGCCTGCCCCTTCGTTTCAGGTGGGCTTATTCCTGCCGGGAAGAAGGTGACGTACTGGTACTTACGCTCTTGAGACTGCCCTGATAGTTTGATGGTCCTTCCTGGATTTTTGTGGATCTCCACCGAGACTCTTCTTTGTTGGGGATGACGACCTGTCTGGTTGCTTCTCCTATGACTTCATCCCTCCTCCCTCGCCCCCTCCCTTAGGGGAAAACTGTGTGTGTGTGTGTGTGTGCAGACTTGTGTTGGGCTTTCTCCACAATTGACCTAATCTGCCTTTTCCTCATAGACATTTAAGAATGTTGCAAGTCATTCTGTTTCCCAGTGTGTGACCGGAGTTACTATATCATAATATGTGAAGAGAATGTACATTCCTGTGTTTCTGCGCTTGTTCTTTTTAGATGCTCTAGCACAGTGTTCTCCAACCTTGGGTCCCCAGATGTTTTGGCCACAACTCCCCAGCATGCCCCAGCCAGCGTAGCCAAAAACATCTGGGACCCAAGGGTGGAGAACACTGCTCTAGCAGTCAATGGAAGTAGTTATAAACCCATATGTGAGAGAACACCACATGCCATGACATTATCCTACCATTGCCACCACACGCGACAGAACATGTGTGGTCATCCCACCCTGTTCTTAAAGACACACACATACTCTGAGACTTGGGTCTGTGAAACTTACTGCCATGTTTTGAATAAGTACTCAATTCCATTAGATCAACACCGTTCGGGAATCCTGCCTCAGCTATAAAATCCTAACTTCTGCCACCAAAAATAAACCCTTTATATCTAAAATAGGAGTGGGTAATTTGTGACCACTGGGACACAGGCAGCCTCCACTGCCCCCCCCCCCGATGTGGCCAAAATATTTTTCAGATATGTTTTTTTGTTTTAAAAAACTGCATCCATAGCAGTTACAGAGTGCCAAAAGAGTTACATTTAGCTTGCAAACAAGTTAGCTTTAGCCATTGTAGCACTCTGTAGTGTTACAGAGTGACTTCCTGCCAAATCTGGGTGGCAAACCTCCATTTTGGGGCTGGGGGGGGCACCCCGGGGACTGTGGTGGCAGTCCAGAAGGCGAATTGGAGCCCGGACCTCTGGAAGTTGCCCAAGCCTGATCGAAAAGAAACTCACTAGCCTGGTTCCTATGGCGTAGGCATGGGATTGACACCAGCATTAGAGACAACCTTCCAAAGAGAATGAAAATTAAGGTGTTTATTAAGAGGAATGATTTATAGAAGGGAAACTCTTCAACTGGTAGGTTGAGATGGCTTAAAGGTTCTTACATTAAATATGCTTGGTTACTATTTCTAATAGGCAAGAGTCTTCCCCAGCTGAATAAGCTCTCAGTAGCTTTTTCTTCGGATCCGATTTCCCTAAACTTCATCCAACCAATTCCTCACAAAGAGGAACAGATGCTGTACACCAGCCTTCCTCTGCCCCCCCCTTCCTGCTTCTTCTGGCCTCTAGGAGGATTTAGGTCAGACTTCCTCAACCTGGTGCTTTCCAGATGTTTTGGACTTCAGCTCCCATTAGCCCCAGCCAGCATGACCAATGTCCAGGAATGGTGGGAGTTGTAATCCAAAACTTCTGGATGGCGCCAGGTTGAGGAAAGCCGATTTAGACATTTCAGAGACTATTTGCTGAAGTTTCTAAAATGTACTGTGCATAACTTGGTTTGCTCATAAATTATCAAGCTTGGTATATTAAATTTAATAGTTTATTCAGACAATAATTACAAATTGCCTGAGTTTGCTTTTAAATGTTTTTAATTTTACTGATAGTTTCATGAGCAAACCACGTTATTTATACATAATACATTTTATGTTCCTAAAGTAACAAAGTGACTTTAGATCTTTAAAGAGCACACACACACAAATACATATTACATAATTGCCCCAAAATTTCTGTTTGTTTGTTCTGAACCCTCACTGGGAAAACCCCTGGTTTTTTTCCCATGTAGTGGTTAGAGTGTTGGACTGGGACTCGGGAGATCTGGGTTCTAGTCCCCACTCAGCCACGATGCTCACTGGGCACTGACTCTCAGCCTGACCTACCTCACAAGGTTGTTGTGAGGATAAAGTGGAGGAGGACCACCATGTAAGCCGCCTTGGGTTCCTTGCAGGAAAAAAGGCGGGATATAAATATAATAAATAAATAAAACTTCCAGTAATTTTGCACCATGTGGGAAACTGCACGTATCCTGTAACATATATGCCCATGTACATATGTGTTTGTCTCACTTTAATGGAGTACAAGTATTTTTACTACATGGAAGTGATAGCTATGTAGTAGGGAATTGTCTAGTGTGAAAGCTTTGTGCAAAAACTGAGTTTTCCAGAATATATAGGATCCTGAAAATCACACTCAGACATTTAACATATGTTGCCTGCTTGGGTTGCATGTTGCTCATCCCTGAGATAGATTTGTAGAGTGCAGTCAGGTCTCCTGCGAGCTCTTTTCACTCTCCTTTTGCATCTATATTCTCATTATTACTGTATGCAGTTACTACCATCTCACTTGGGACAACCTTAGAAATCTTTAATTCTGCTTGAGCTTGTATTTCAAGTAAAACAAAATATGCCGGTTTTACTTTTAAAAGGGAATTCATAAGCATAAGGCTTGTTTACACTGGGCTATGCAGACAGTGAGTAATGTTAGCTGTATTCTAGTTAGTTGGCAAGGCAAACCTCAAGTAAAATTTCTGCAAAGTCTTCAGGGAGCATGCCAGAATTACATAAAACTCATCATTAGCGGGTTTTTCAGTAATATATATTCTTACAGGATTCTGTGATGCCTTCCCAGGAACCTCAATTAGATGATAAGAATGATGAAGTTGACATCCCCACAGAAGAAAATGATGGAAGTAAGTATTCTTGTTATGTAAATAGTTCAGGCCCAGTGCGGGGAGTGGGGGGGAGGTGTCAGCTAGTCCTGTTGAAAATGAGAACAAGTATGGAATAATTTACCAGGGAAGGGCCTTAAGGGCCATAGCTCAGTAGAACAGCGCATGATTTTTGCATGCAGAAGATCCCAGCATCTCCAGTCCCTCTGCCTTGACTGGAGATCTGCTGCAAGTCATTGTAGACCAGTATCTTTCAACCAGGGTTCCATGAGCATCCCCTAGGGCTTCTGCAAAATATTACAGTCTCCCATCTTGGGCACTTCACCTCATCATCATCAACACATTTTTGCCTTGAAATTTTGTAATTATTAAATAAATTAGTTATTACCAGTTTCTGCACTCTTGTCAGGCTCCTTCCATTGGTGGAGAGAGAACTGGGATCTAGCGGGGTCTCCCCGCTGTAAGAAGGAGGCGGTGCAGTGATTTTCTCTTAATTCCCCCTTTCCCCTGAAGTCCCAGTACCACCTTATTCCTGCCAGCGTCCCCCAACCCTCCAGACCAGATTTTCAGAGGCATAGGGGGGTGCAAAGGGAGGGAAAATAGGAGAAAATCCCCTTCCCCCTTTCTGTCTGCAGGATCATCCAATTCGTGGAGTTCTGCTCCATGCAATTCTGGATCCAACATTTTGTTTGCTTGTTTTTACTTTAAGGGGGCAGGGAGAGGGGGTTCAGGTTCCACAGGACATCCCAACGTGTTACAGTACTTCCTTAGTAAAAAAAAAAAAAAAAGTTGAAAACTACTGGTGTAGACACTCCTGGTCTAGATGGACCCGTGGTCTGACTCAGCATAAGGCGACTTCCTGCATTCCCACAGAAAGATCTCAGGCTGAGTTCCTCTCTCGTTAGCTTCTGGAAGAAATGTAAAGCACGCTCGTTCAGGCTGGCTTAGTCTAATAATTTTAAGGTTTATTGCAGTTTTTAAAAATTGGATTGCTTTATTGTTATCTGCCCTGAGCATTAAGAGAGGCAGCCTATCAGGGTTTTTTTAAATACAGTAACCTTGTTGGACTTGATTAATTAAAGGCACGCTCCAGGGATTTTTGACTTTGATCCCCACCCCCCACCCCTCCTCCACCACAAGCTATATCAAAAACTGCTTGGGAACGTTCCAGATTATTTTGTCGCTCATGGGTTTGCTATTCAAGGAACATAACAAAAAAAAACCTGTTTTGCATACATAACTAGTTCCACAGTGCTAGGATTTTTTTGTTTTGCCATTTGCTTGTGAGTATGATGAATAACAGTCTCGTATCGTGTTAATGATATTTGGCAAGTAAGCTGTCCTTCCTTGAGTAGGCTTCCCCCCCAAATCCCACAATATATTGGAGTTGCAAGAGAATTCAAACTCCATTTTCAAAATTCCATATCTCATTTCTCATAAAGCTGCTGTATTGTTGTTTGGCTGGCCAAATGTAAGGCCACTTTGATTCTTCAATCATTTTTGCAACAAAAGTACTGGTTGCTTTATTATTATTCTTTATACATTTTGTCCTACAGTACCTTACATTCCTTCAGCCCGGAAACATGACAATATTAAAGATGATTCTGAGGTAGGTTTTTGTAAAATATTTTTTCTTAAATTGCTAGGCTTTTCTTTAGTTTATTAAACTTTCCTTATCTCTTTCCTGTTGTGAAATATGGCTTCTTCTTCGATACAAACCCTTTTATTTTAGGCATAGCAAGACCATTAGACAGAGTAGTCTTGTAGATTCTTCTGTATTAACATTGCATGGGATTTCAGCATCATCTCTATGCTGGCTGACTTTATTTTTATTGACTTTTCTGAAGGATTTTTACCCTGCTCCTCAGCCAAAAAAAGGTTCACACTCACAAAGATCAATAATAAGACAGTCCCCTAAAGCTTACAATATAATAGATATGATAAAGGAAAAGGGAAAAAGCAAACCCAGGCACTAGTTCTTAGTTATGAAGTTGTTAAAATGACCAGCTGGAATGGAAAACAGTTCAAGGAGAGGAGAAACCAAAAGTTGCTGGGGTCTCAGCTCCTGTTTTCTGGTGCCTGTCTCTGGTAAAGCACTGACCATATTTTACCTTTTGTGAAAATGTTCTCCAGCAGTCAAATCTCTGAGAGTTAGATCCAACTTGACTCTAGTGAGCATGCATGTGGTCTAATTGGCCCACCAGCCTCCTGAAGGCTAGTGGGGAAGCAAATTCCTGCTGCCCACCCCATGTTCTCCCCAATGAGGAAGGGAAAGGCTGTCACAGCGAAGCCAGGTCCTCCAGCCGGCACCTCGTTCAGTGTGACTTTGACTGCCCCAATGGGGGAAGGCGCAGGGCAGGCAAACCAGTCCTGGCCAAAGCACCAGCTGGAGAAATAATGCCCCATCCAGCTCATGGAGCTCCTGCCCAGTTAATGTTCTCCACCCCTGATGTAAATGCACACATGTGTGCATGAAATAATATAATAAAATGCTAGCGCACAGTTTCCCTCCCATCTCCTCCAAGAATCATCTGTGCAGATGGTAAATGTTGCTGAATGTGTTCAGGGTTGCTGTGAGTCCTTCACTGGATGCTTTGTGAGATATTGAGTATTCTCATCTTTTTTAATAAAAATAAATAAATACATGTAAACTCTTACAGTCAGTTTAATGCACAGAAATAGAAAAGAGATCAACAATATTTGAATGGTAGGGGTGGGTTGGAGGAGAGAGATCAGGCATTGATACCTGCTGTGGAAATAAGAGTATGAACATTGGACAAAAATTATTAGTTTTCACCTGCGAGATGTTGGAGGGGAAGGAGACTTAAGATGCAATCCTATACGCACTAATTTGGGAATAAACACCATTGAATTCAGTGGGACTTCTGGGTAAATACCCGTAGGACTGCCCTGTTTGTTTCCGTTACTGTCATTGGTAGCTAGTGACATTGGAGTTGTGCAAATAAATACTATAAACTCAGTTATTTTGACCCCCCTAGGAAATAAATGTAGACTATGGTAAGTTATTTCTTTGCTCTATCATAGAGGGCAACTCAGCAAAACAAAACTATTATTTCCCTCCCCCTCCCTACCAGCAGTGGCCTGATAAATCCTAAAACACTTTAAACGGCCCTAAAGGGCTTTCAAAACAATTATTTTTAAAGAGCAAAGAGATGCCAGAAGAATATTGAATAAATAGAAGGTCCTTCACAAAGCTGCATCTTGCGTTCCCCCTCTTCCTTCACTAGAATTGCTGCCAGTGTTAGTAATGTACACATGAGTGGCTTCTGCAGTTGCCTAGATTGTCCTGTTTTCTGCCCATATTTTATTTGTTTAAAGCAATCGTTTGTACAAACTTGAGCTAAAATGCAACCTGGAGAATAACCAATTGTTTTGATATTAACAATGTATATTGCAAATGTGTCCAGGAAAAATATGAAAGTTCATGACTGTACATTACCCAGCCTTAATATTCTGGTCTCTAGTTATTCCTGCTTTCCCTAACTATTCAGTCTAAAAAGCATATCCTGAGGATATAGTACAATGGTAGCCTTATTCACTCGAATCTTTAAGCTCCATTCAATCTCCTGTTAATAGCAGGCAATCCTAGATCAAGAGTCCTTATATAAATGCTTTCCCTAGTTCAGAGCCTTGATCTGGTTAAAAGTACAGTACCATGAGGTCAAACAAAAATAGACTGTTAAAATGTTAAACATTGTACATATTTTTAAACAATTTCAAAGATGCACATGGCTTGGGAAATCGGCCCCCATTATTACACCTCCAGTGTAACTACTATGAAATAATCAACCACTAAGAAGCACCTTTTATAAGTCTCTTCCTAGAGAGGGATCCCCTTATTGTAGAACAAATATTGCATGTGTTTCTGGACTGATGTTTTTGTTTCTTTTATCTGTTATCTTTTTATTGTTCACCGCTCCGGAATCTGCTTGGATATGGAGCAGTATACAAATATATAAAATAAGGAGTATGTACTACTTATGTACTACATTTGGTCACTTTCAGAGCTGTTAACCACAACAAAATGAGTTGTTGTTGTTATTATTGTATTATTGTTGTTGTTATTATTTTTAATATTTTCTATAAAGAATTATGCTCAAAATGGCATACTTAACAAATCATATAACAGTTTAAAACAATAAAACATTAGAAGCACTATAAACAGCAGCATTTATGTTAAATGTAAACTAGCAGAGCACTAAATAGTTAAAGGTCTGTTTTTAAAGAAGCAGGTCTTTAAAAACCCACCTTAAAAGCTAGAAAAAAGGAAGCCTGGTGAATCATTCCAAAGTTTAGACATCATTACTGAAAAAGCCCTATTGCTACTACCTATGTGTCCAGTAGTGATGGGGCAGAGCAGGGCCTCTGAATTCTCTTCAGCAGGTTCATATGGGAGAATGCTATCCTTGGAGCCAGTTTTGCTCTTGTTCTTCGAGTCACACAACTTGCCGTCACACAATTTGCCCACCTTCTCCATTGCACACATTATCCTATGGACAGGGACAACTGTAGCAATTGAGAAGGTAGTGTGTGGGAAGGCACGTACCCCTCCTCTAGGACCTCCCCTTTTGGGAAGGGAGGGCTCGGGGCCAGTTTCCTAGCTAAAATAGTGTGAAACTAGATTAGTACAGGCACAGATCCTGTACACATTGGCTGCACAGCTGACCACTTGACAAATGTATCAGTATCTCAGTTACTGATAAGCAACCTGTCTTTAGTAGATTCGTGCAACCTAAAATTTCTCTGTGCAGGGCTGCTACTGAAAAGCGTGATTAACATTCTCCTAAAACAAGTCTTGAAAATGAGAGGAGCATTTAAAAAAAAAACTTATTATGGGGGAGAGGTAGTATCTTGCTTGAATTGACCAGCTTTTCTGGTTACATTAAGTTTCTTTCTAACTTTTGTCTAAAAGGCCATGTGGTGTCTTACCTGCTTGCCTTTCTGTATAGGAGCTCAAGCCAGTTATTGATGGAATGGATGGAATTAAGATCTCTCAGGGGCTGAGTCTACAGGACTTTGATCTAATCAGAGTTATTGGGCGAGGAAGCTATGCCAAAGTTCTTTTAGTACGGTTAAAAAAGAATGATCAGATTTATGCGATGAAAGTAGTGAAGAAAGAATTAGTCCACGATGATGAGGTAAGAGTCTGATTCAATGCGTTAAATGGAATTGCATAGGCATATTGAAGATAATTGGTTCTGTGGAACGTTTGGTATGATTAACTGGATTATAACTTTCAACCTCTTCAAAAGCCTGACCTGAAGATTTGCCATTTTGGTCAGGCAAAGGAAGTAAGATACTATTTGGGCGATGTGGGAAATCTGTGATCGGATATGCTAATATTGGTTTAAAAAAAAAAAAGAAAAAATTTCAGCCACAAGGGATGCAGGGTGTGTGTGCAAACTGGCACTTGAGGGAAGGGTTTCCCATCACATGTAGTTTTCCCTTTGAAATCCCTGAAGGTCAGCAGGTCTGGCCTTGGGCTATCCTTGGATAGGAGACTCCCTGGGAACTCCTTGTACATGGCTCTGAGCTCCTTGGAAGGGCAGGATAGAAACATAGAAAATAATGATTAGACCAGGGATGGGGAACCTTCTTTCTGTTGAGGGCTGCATTTCCTTGGGGTTAATCTGTTGGGGGCTGGTGGTGAGTGGGGCTAGAGCCAAACATGGGGTCTCTCCTTTTCTCTCTCTCGGGCTTCTGAAATTAGGCTGCAGGTTGCCCATCCCGGCACATAAGAAGTCTTCATCAGGCAGAGTGGGTAGGGAAGCTTGTAGAGACTGTTAAGAAACACCAAACTTTTAGTTCTTAATTTTTTTTAGTTCAAACACTTGCAGACAGTAGCAGTGGACCACCCCCATTTCTCCCAACTTGACAACTCCTTCAGTATTTTCCCTAAAAGGAAATTGGTACAACATCTTTGGTGGAATGTAAAAGATGAACGCTACAAGAAATCTGTATTAGGGGCCAGTGATATTTAACTTATTCAGAAATTATCTGGAAGTCATGATTCTGAAAGGGAGTTTAGGAACATCTCCAGGTTCATTTTAACCAGTTAACAATCACATGTACGGTAATTACTAATCCAAGGTAGGGTGTCTAGGAAGGGGAGAAGAGAGGATTTGCATGTGAGAGGGGAGGAACTTTGTGGTTCTTTAACTTAATCACTTGGTCCTGCATAACATCATGTCTACACCAGGGCCAAGTAATTTATATCTACTTAATAATACCTGAAGTTACATCTCTCATTCTTAACATAGCTTGGTGTTCACAAGCAAATAACCAGGGCATATTGTTCCGCCTTTCCCAAAATGGGTTTTCTCTTTCTCACACAACTCACCTGCACCTTACTCTTCCCGTTTTAAGCAATATTGGAACTTTATAGCTTCACAGACAGGCAGGAAGAATGTTGAACTGGTCAGGACATCCTTTAAAGCAAATGCTTTAACAGCAATGTCAATGAGTGCAAATATAACTGTGTTTGACTTTTGATTTTGGCATTTCCCACACAGCCTGTTATACAGCAGCCATTATGATTCTCCAATTACTCTGTTTCAGGATATTGATTGGGTGCAGACAGAAAAACACGTGTTTGAACAGGCATCCAGTAACCCATTCCTAGTTGGCTTGCATTCCTGCTTTCAGACGACAAGTCGGTAAGTGAAGAAACTGTGATCTTTTGCAAAGTTAGATGTTATTTGCTAGAATCTTAATGACCATGAATATCCCTGCATGCTGTGTGTCGGTGCTGGAACTGTGTGGACTGCAGTGAGGATTATATGTTGTGGTCTTCTGCAGGGCATGGAATTGAACCATGTATCCCATAACAGCTTGCTCTCAGCTTGATTCTCTTCATTGTGGCCCCTGTTACCACGCTTGCTTGGGACATGTGTCTCTGTACATGTCTGGAACCTACTTTGCTGTATTTGGGGAATAAGCCCTCTCGTAACATACATGTCTGGGGGAAATTATTCTAGTGCTAGAGAATGTCTTCCCTCTGTGCCTAGGCTCAATCCTGCCAGAGGGCAGGCTGCTTGTTGGTCCGGTAGAGCTGTCCCAGAAACTAGCCCATTTCAGCAAAATACATCAGAGCACAGTATGCATAACTTTGTTGTTTTAGGAACTTTCGTATAGGTAGTAGAGTTATCATGTAAGATACTGGGAGAGAGGTAACAGATGAAGCAGGTCTTTTCCAGAAAATGTAAAATAAAGGTCAAATTGCAAGGTAAATTATTGAAGGTTTATCCAAGAAGGGAAGGAGGGGGGGGGAGAGTGCTCTGTGGTGATGCTTCTGTGGAGAGAGAGAGAGAGAGAGAGAGAGAGAGAGAGAGAGAGAGAGAGAGCAGTGTTATACTTTTCCTTCTTTGTGATCTGTTCAAAAACATGCCAAGGAGGGGGGGGGGGGATCCTCATCATCAGAGTGAATCCAAAAGGAGGCAAGAAGAGCAGGCCTTCCCCAGTCACAGCAAGGCTTTACCGGGGGAAAAGTGCTGGATGGGAACCCAAAGCCGAGAGCTCCAAGAGTCAAGTCAGTTTGAGCATATGCCAACAGAACTGTCTTGAAATCACACTCACCAGTTATAGTCTTAGAAAGGCAAAACTGAAAAAGAAAAAAAAGACTAGGGTGACAAGTAGAAGGAAGATTTCTAGGTGCATCAAAAAGGAGGACTGCATTTTTCTTTTTGCCGCCTTCTTCCTCTTACTACTACTACTACTACTACTACTACTACTACTATTATTATTATTATTATTATTATTATTATTATTATTATTATTATTATTATTTGCATTTATACCCCGCTCTTCAGCCAGAAAAGGCTCCCAGAGTGGCTTACAAAGATTAATAATAAGACAGTCCCTGCCCTCAGGCTTACAGTCTAAAAGTGTTTATTGCTTTTTCAATAAAATAACATCTTAAAAACTTCATTAAAAAGTATGTACATTTGAAGTTGGCGCTTTTCTGAATAGAGGATACTTGACTCTAGGTTGGGTGTGTTTTGGTACTAATTGGCATGTCGCAAAAGACCCCAAAGCCTTTGTTAGCCAACTGATGGAACCGTATTTTCTTGATTGATTTAGGAAATGGAGGAGCTTTCACTTCAACACTTCCAAGAGTTCCTAAACCACTGTATACAGCAGGGATGGGGAACCTCAGGCCTGAGGGCCCCATCCTGCCCTCTGGAGTTGCCCAGAGGGCCACGCACCCTTCCCCTGGCCCCAACCCTGGTCCCCAACAACTCTCATCATGGTTTCCTAGCTTTTGTGCAGTTTTCCCCCATTCTAAAAGGTTGAAATGCCTCTGCTAGTGGCAGCAAGAGCTTTATAATTTTTTGTATTTTGGCCCCACCCACTTTTGCCTTCGGCTCTGCCTAGCACTGGAATGCGGCCCCCAAGAGCTTCTCCGAAAATGAATTCAGCCCCTTGGGCTGAAAGAGGTTCCCCCATCCCTGGTACAGAGGGCTGGGACACTTTCTTTTCCGTGTCAATACAGGGTGATGCTGGGACCTATAAATGCATCCTGTCCTAATTTGTTACCCCTTGCCAGCTAACATTTACAAATAAAACGGAGACTTTGAGCCAAGGTGGGTGAGGACAAAATGTGGCCAAGCTGGCGCTCTCTGGTCGCACCCTCCTGTACATTGTTGGGTAGCATAGGGTTGCTTAGTGGGCCTGCTGTAACCCAGAGAGTCCTGAACAAGAGTTTATAGCAGGGCTCTCCCACCTTGGGTCCCCAGACGTTGCTGGCCTACAGCCCCCAGCATACCCAGCCAGCATGGCTAATGGTAAGGGATTCTGGGAGCTGTAGTCCAGCAACATCTGGGGACCCAAGGTGGGAGAGCCCTGGTTTATAGGGTTTGCTGTTGGCATTAGTTGGCTGCTAGTTGTTGGAGCTGAGGAACCTTTCTCAGCTTTTTACTGGGTGCTGATATTAATCACCATCATCATCATCATCATCATCATCATCATCGCTTATTTATAACGCCCCTTACACCAAAGGGCGGAACAAATAACATATACAGTAAACATAACAATACAATAAAATAACCAACACCGACCACTTACTATACAGTATCGAATCCCAGCAACCACCACATTCCCAGCAACCACTCATTCTGGCTGACTAAAAAGAGAAGTCTTTAATCCCATATGAAAGCGGGAAAGATCCTCCTCCAATCGGAGGTCCACGGGAAGCCTGTTCCACAAAAGTGGAACCAGGTCCTGAAAGGTTCGCAGCCTTGACAAGGTAGAGCGTGTCGGTGGGACCGCTAATAATCCCTGGCCCACTGATCTTAAATTCCTACCAGGAACATACCAGGAAAGCCTAGATGCTAAGTAATGAGGGACATTAGAGCGCAAAGCCTTGAAGGCAAGAACCAATAATTTAAATTGGGCCCTAGTCCGAATGGGTAGCCAATGAAGATTCCTACGGGCCATAGTAATATGGGAGTATCGGGGCAAGTTCAGGACAACACGAACAGCGCTGTTCTGAACCAGAACCAGTGGAAGAAGCACAGAAGAGGGCAAGCCAGCTATTAAGCTATTACAATAGTCCAAGCGAGATACCACCAAAGCCTGAACAAGCAGATGGGCTTACCATGAAGATTTCCTTCCTAGCTTTCCCCTCCCAGTGATCGATTAATTTATTTTTAATTCTGGGTGGAGACACACTTGATCATTTCTATTGACTCCATTGTATTTTGGAAACTGATATTTGAAGGGACAAAGCCAGGATTCATTGTTCCCTTGTGTAGAGATGTTCTTAGAGTTTCATGGACATCGCAGATGGAATCCAGTGGGCATCATGGCAGAGCATTTTGAGTGCAGCTGAGATTTAGGGTTTCAGGTTTGGTCTGGGTAAGACTCTTTCCACAGAGTGTTACTTGGTTGGTGATCTAAGATAATTAAGCACACTTCCTAGTCTGGAGTGATCCAAAGGGCTTGGTGACCCATGTATGACTAATGGTCTCTTGTGTACAATAAAATTGCCTGAAAAACCGATGCTCACGTGTAGTGCGACTTACCTTCAGCATAGCATTTACAAGTGCTGCCAATTCTTCTTTGGTGCTGGAGATTATCCAAGAGTGAGTTTCTGCTCTCACCTGCTTTAGAGGCAGAGCTATGCAGATGACTTCATGCTTGGTCTCCTTGAGTCGGACTGAGGAGCCTTCCTCAGTTCCAGTCTGCCTATTTGTAAGGAACAGTTCTCCAGCTCCATGGACGGCTTTTGTCATGCTAGCAACCAGTCACAACATTTCTGTCTGTCTCCTTCCCTCAGGTTAATCAGCAAGGAAGTTTGTTTACATGATTATCTGATCCCGATAAAGGAAGCTTATGCTGCATGTCTTCTGTACATGGAGCAGAGAACCAGTACTGCCTGCAAGGAAGAGCTCACCGGCTAATTGTTGCTTGGAGGCACATGTTTTCCAGGCAAGGAGCATCCTCCTTTCAGTTGTCGGCAGGGCTCACTCTTCCAACTCAGTGAAGCAGGCCAAGCACAAAGTCATTTGTGTCTCTCTACCTCTGAAAAAAGTGGGAGGAATAATCCACTCCTGGATAACCTCCATCTGCAGAAAAGAGACACAGTAAATCTAACGTTTCTATTTCAGGTGCAGTAAAAGCTAGCTACAGCTTAATGATTGATCTGTTCACCCCAAAATGGAAGACTTTAAAATCCATTGTGCGTGTTTAACATGCCTCCTAACAGGATATAAATTTGGATAATTAAAAGGCCCTTTCTTAGTTATTCCTCTTCTAGAAGGCATACTGGCACTAGTGTGAGAGTTTTTATTTATTAATGGTGTCTTCTATCCTTTCGTCAGGATGGCATCTTTGCGCATAGCAGAGATTGATAAACAGTTTTGGCTCTTTTAGGAACATGCTTAATAAACTCTTAGCTGCTTTCAAGTACTAATGGATTTTTCTTGTCTGCAACAGCTGAAATATTTTTTTATACATTTTTTTTTTTACCACTTCAGATTATGACATGCAAGCAGGACTTTTAGTTAGATAGAATAATAGGAATCTACTTTTTAAAGTGATATTTTCCCCGTGTATAACATTGCTTAAATAATTTAAAACTTTAAATCTACTTGCATTCCTTTTGATAACACAAATTATTGCCTTTATGACTATTTATTTATTTAATACATTTTCATACCGCCCAATAGCCGAAGCTCTCTGGGCAGTTTACAACAGTTAAAACCATAAAATACAATACAATCTACTATATAAATGTGAAAGTTTGTCCGTGTGTCTGTGTGTCCGTGGGTGGGTGTGTACGGGCATTTGCATGCGTCGCATAGGCTCCTACACGGTTGGACGGATCCGCCCCAAACTTGGCACGCATACTCTCCATCACCCAAGGACAAAGACTGGCAGGTTCAAATCTCCGAAAAACCCTTGCTGCGCCTGTACGGCCCTAAATAGATGAGAGCCAATGGCTCCAACGTCAAAACAGAATGTTCATATGAACCACAGCCGGGGGGGGGGGGGAGCTGGGATTTCGGGGCGGGGAGGGAAGCAGGGATTTGATTGTGTAGTCCCGGGGGGGGGGAGCTGGGATTTCATTGTGTAGTCCCGGGGGGGGGGGGGAGCAGGGATTTCATTGTGTAGTCCCAGGGGGGGAGCAGGGATTTCATTGTGTAGTCCCAGGGGGGGAGCAGGGATTTCACTGTGTAGTCCTGGGGGAGCAGGGATTTCATTGTGCAGTCCCGGGGGAGCAGTGATTTCATTGTGCAGTCCAGGGAGGGAAGCAGGGATTTCATGGTGTAGTCCCGGGGGGGGAGCAGGGATTTCATTGTGTAGTCCCGGGGGACCGTTCCTATTGAGGGATTCAAAACAGCAGGAAGCTACCTTAAGGAATGTTCGCAGGGGCCATTCAGGAGCGGTTATGCAAATCACTCCACCAACATATAGAATGTTTGTATGAACTGCCACCACAGGGGCCCAATCAAGAGCAGATATGCAAATCTCTCCAACGTCAAAACAGAATGTTCATATGAACCACAGCCGGGGGGGGGGGGGAGCTGGGATTTCGGGGCGGGGAGGGAAGCAGGGATTTGATTGTGTAGTCCCGGGGGGGGGGGGAGCTGGGATTTCATTGTATAGTCCCGGGGGGGGGGGAGCTGGGATTTCATTGTGTAGTCCCGGGGGGGGGAGCAGGGATTTCATTGTGTAGTCCCAGGGGGGGAGCAGGGATTTCATTGTGTAGTCCCAGGGGGGGAGCAGGGATTTCATTGTGTAGTCCCAGGGGGGGAGCAGGGATTTCACTGTGTAGTCCTGGGGGAGCAGGGATTTCATTGTGCAGTCCCGGGGGAGCAGTGATTTCATTGTGCAGTCCAGGGAGGGAAGCAGGTATTTCATGGTGTAGTCCCGGGGGGGGAGCAGGGATTTCATTGTGTAGTCCCGGGGGACCGTTCCTATTGAGGGATTCAAAACAGCAGGAAGCTACCTTAAGGAATTTCGAACAAACAATGCCTATAGGAAAATGATGACCCGTGCAGCGCCGGGTAAAAAAAGCTAGTATAAATATAAAATTTAAAACCACAGATTAAAAACAAACAGCAAAGCTAGCAGGAGCAGTTACAATAACAGTTAAAAACAGCTACAAGATTAAAATGATTAAGATGATTAAAATGCCTGGGAGAATAGAAAGGTCTTCACCTGGCGCCGGAGAGAGTACAATGTAGGCACCAGGCGAGCCTCTTTGGGAGCTCATTCCACAACCGGGGTGCCACAGCAGAAAGGCCCTCCTCCTGGTAGCCACCTGCCTCACTTCCTTTGGAAGAGGAACTTTCATCATCCATTGACACTATGGAATGTAGTACGCCTTCGTATAACCACTGTATGTGGCTTTTGTGTAACTTTCAAAATATTTGCAGTCATCGTAAAATATTTATTTATTTAGGATACATATATCCCACTTCAAACCTTGAGACGCTCGCAAAGTGGCTTCCAAAAGATTCTCATAATAAAATCACACACAAATCTCATACAGAAATTACATGGGGTGTGTTCACACATCCCTCCAACCCACCCTGGCAATAAGCCACGGTGGGTTGGTTGTTGCGTGAGCAACCCATGGTGCGCCTGACGGACACTCGGGCTCACCATGGGTTGTTGGCTCCCTCCTCCCCTCCCCCTTGGTCCTCCTGCAGGTATCCCAGGGGACAGCGCGGGAGGACTGAGTTGTCTCCCTACTCCCCGCCATGATTATGAGTCGTTTTCAACTTTCTGTGCCTTTTTTTTCCCACTCTGCCCTTTCCCCCCCCCTGGGGATCATGAAAGCCAGCTGTGAGGTTGGCTTTTGTGATCCCCGTTCTGATAACTATGGACAGTCCCTTCAAAGTGCCCCAGTGGCACCTTGGAGGGGCTACCTGTGGTAGTCAACCTTTTTTTTGTCAAAAAGCCATAAACATTTTGTGGGGGGAGCAGAAAGCTATATAGGTATATAGACTATATACCTGTATAGTTTCCTTGCAAAAAATTTTTTTTAACCCTTTTTAAATCCCACTTTTAAAATGGAGCTTTACTTTTGACAGCTGTCAAAAGTAACTACTTTTGTAAATAGGATGGCTCACACTTTTTGCATGTTCCCAAGGTGGTAGAATCTCGGGAACAAGTGCAAAAATGAGGGCACCCGTAAGACATATGACCCCCCCCAAAGCCTCAAGGATCTTGCCATGAAGGGGGTGAACGAGATCCCACACCACTTTCGTGAGCTAAGATCACTTGCACCTTTGGTTCCATTTGACAGCTAGCCTTTTGATAGCTGTCAAATGGAACCAAAGGAGAAAATAAACTTACCTGCAGCCTCTGCGGGGCTCCCCATTCCCACAGTTGAGGGTAAAAAAACTTTTTAAAAACATAATTTTCACGAATATTTGGGGGGGTGGAAATTAAAAAATAAAGTTCTGCAACCATGGGCAGCCCCTCCAAGGTGCTGCTGGGGCGTTTTGAAGGGATTATCCATAGCTGTTAAAACGGGGCTCGCGAAAGCCAGCTTGACAGCCAGCTTTCGCAATCTCCAGGTGGAAAAAAGGGCAAAGTGAGAAAAAGCTTCAGCAAGCCCGAAACGGCTCACAATCGTGGCAGGAATGGGGGGGGGGAAGACTGCCAGCTGCCCCCAAGTGCCGTTTGGGTACTTTTGGGGTGGCTGGCACCGGCGGGCGCCAGGGCACGCTTGGCAAGAGTGGCAAGGTGTTTTTTTTGCCACTCTTGCCAAGTGAGTCACTAGCCGATTCCCTGTAGCCATGGTGGGATCCGTCGCCCGGGTTTGGATGACATGACAACCCATCGTGGGTACAACAGTCCCAAGAACAAGCCATGGGTTGCCAGGGTGGCTTGTTGCCCTCAAGCAAGCCACCCTGTGGGAACCGGTCTGGGTTCACATGACACGACAAACCATCGTGGGTAGCAAACCAGTCATGGTGTCCATTGTATTTTCTGCCCTCATCCTTGTTCTTCCTGGGCTGTCATGCCAGGAAGCAGCTTCCACTGAAGTTTCTCTGAGGCAAGGGAAACGGGGCTGAGCAGCTGGATCTTGCTCAGCCCGTGGTTTACACAGGGCCAGCCCTATCATTACGTGGGCTCGTGCACCCGCCTCAGGCAGTGGAGCAGGAAGGGTGGCAAATTGTGCCACCCTCCTCCCGCCGCCGCCTCCGGCAGGTGCCCTAGAGAGCCCCGCCAGCCGTTCTCCCACGGTGGCATTGGCCACAGCAAGAGAGTGGCTGGCAGGGCTCTCCAGAGCAAACAGCTGGGTGTGCCGCTGCTGCTTCTTACCGCGGGCATGGGGGCTTGTAGCTGCCGAGCTCTCGCATTAGTTTGGCCAACCTCTTGAAGCTGGGGCACAAGTTTGGAGCGCCTGGGCAGGTAGTAGCAAGTGAGTGAATGGGCGGCTAGCTGGCTGGCTGAGCCAGTGGCCAGGCAGGGCGGGTAGGCTGGCCGGCAGCAGCAGCAGCACTGCCTCGCTTGAGGTGGCAAGATACGTTGGGCCGGGCCCGCTCTCTCTCAACATTAATCATGTTAACGTTACAATTATCTATACATTTAAGTGTCTTGGAGGAATGGATCAGTTCATGGGTTTGATGCAGGGGAGGGAGGAGAAGAAAGTGGAATTGTTTCTTTTACACTCATCTAACTGATAATATAGAGAAGTTTCACCACTGCATCACCTATTTAGAGAGCAGCCTAAGTACATCCAGCTTTTGGAGGGAAAGACTAGTCTCTAATCCACCACTTCCATAGCTTCAACTTGTGCGGAAAGTAGTTGTCTTTATGTCTGAGAAAATTGAAGCTCTGGGAAATTAGGATCCATGAGATACAAGTTGGCAGTATTATGATTTCTCAGAGCTCAAACTTTCTCAAGTATATTTTTTTCTTATAACGCTGGTCGTTCCACTGCCTCACTTATCTTTTGCACACCTTGAGAACTTTCCTATTTCAACACTATTTTCCAATATTACCTGTTGAAACTATTGCATTTGGGATTCTGTTTCCCCCAATCTCTTTGCATGTTTTTGTCAGAACACTGTAAGTCAAAGGAAAATTGGAAGGCTGGACTGAAAGTTCCACCCAGGCATATTCTGTGAATCTTTGCTGGTCTTTTGTGGGTGAGAATGGGCAAGGTGAAGACCCTCCCAAAAACCAGGAGGCAGAAGGGATATTTGCATGATTGGGCCAATGTTCGGATGAGGGAAAGTATATTGACAAACTCATTACAAGGTGGTCCGAGTGCTTCTTAATCCCCCCTTTAACTGTTTAAAAATGCTGCCACCGTTTTATTGAGCACCAGCTGGCAATACAGGTCTTGCCTGCTTTGGAAATGGGGCCACAGATATCCGTGAGAAGACACAATGTGATGACGTCTCATGGTTACCATGAAATTGTATTGAAAAAAAGATGGCTGCCCCATGGCATGTTACATGAGCACTTTAACGCGGATTGGCCTGCGTGGGCGATTTCCTCAAGCCAGATAATCAGAACTTGCATGTTATACTTTCAGGTTGTTTCTTGTTATAGAATACGTGAATGGGGGTGACCTCATGTTTCATATGCAACGGCAAAGAAAACTCCCAGAAGAACATGCAAGGTATTTTCTTAATGGCAGAAAGGATTTCTTCTTTTTTTTGCTGCTATCGGCACCACATTTCAAGTAGATTAGGTCCACTGAAGTCTTAAGAGCATGTATACCATATGTTGGATTCTATTGCCTATTTGCCCCCTATTTATTTTAAATGTGGCAAAATTGGTGTTGTGAGTACATCTGAGGCCAATTTTGTTATATATAAGGGTTACCAAAAGAGCATGACATCCAGTTTTGGGTTAGATCTAAACTAGGATTCAGTTACAGCATTTAGCGTTATGAATGAGACAAGATTACTGAAGCCAAGGAGGGTGCGGGGTGCACCTTATGATTTATTGTACACAGTTTTAGTTGTGTGTTATTGTTGTATTGTGTTTTATTTTGTTTGCAAAAATTAAATAAATAATAATAAAAGATTACTGTAGCCATTTCTGCAGCATCCAAGCTCCATTTTGGCTGGGGGATGTGGGGTGTATTGTTTTATTCCTTTGGTTTTTTTAAAAAAATATGTACACCAGCAGGAGAACTTTGGTTATGGGATGACATAGAAATATCGTAATAAATAAATCTTAACATCTGGCATTAGGTTACACTGCTCCTTAAAAGTATGAAATTGGCTTTTTGTTTTAAGGTTTTATGCTGCTGAAATCTGTATTGCTCTCAACTTCCTACATGAGAGAGGCATCATCTACAGAGATTTAAAATTAGACAATGTTCTCCTGGATGCAGAAGGTCATATCAAGTTAACGGACTATGGCATGTGCAAGGTAAGTTTGCTCTTTGGACTTAGTATATTGTCATAATACTGTTTTTTAAAATTCAGAATCTGATTGTGCTGGGGGGAGTTTGAGAAGTGCGCTCTTTTTTCTTCATTAAAATACATCTTCCTAAGCACGTTACTGAACTTTAAAAAGACACTCCCCACTTCATTTTTGGTTATTTCTCCTTCCCTCACTTCTGGGAAGAGTGCACTGCCCAAGGTCAGACATAGCACCTTCCACAACTTCTCAGGAACACAAAGTGCTGTTTGCCCTTCCCAGCTCTTCTGAGCGCTTCTTGCCCACCTTCCGCACTGAAGGGGGCTCTCAATTTGCTATATTTAGGGAGTCTCCACAGTGGATCAGGAAACCACCAGGCAAGAGGTGTCCCCCCACTTGTCAGTGTCAGGGTGGAAAGCAAGAGAAAACAATTAGCTAGCAAGAAGGTGGAGGTATATAGAACTATGCCTCAACTGTAGAAGTGGACACAGAGAGGTCATTCTCCCTCTCACATAATACCAGGATTCAGGGTCATGTGGTGAAATGGATTGGTGGGAGATTCAGGACAGACCAGAAGTAGTACCGTACTTCTTCTCACAATGCATGCTGAATGTATGGGATTCCCTTCCACAAGATGTGGTGATGACCTCTAGCTTAGATGACTTTAAAAGGGGATTAGATACGTTCATGGAGGAGAGGTCTGTCAACCGCTACTACTCATGATGGCTATCTGGAACCTCTAGGCCAGGGCTCTCCAACCTTGGATCCCCAGATGTTGCTGGCCTACAGCTCCCAGAATCCCTTGCCGTTAGCCATGCTGGCTGGGTATGCTGGGAGCTGTCGGCCAGCAACATCTGGGGACCCCAAGGTCGGAGAGCCCTGCTCTAGGCCAAGGATGTTGAACCTCTTTCAGCCCAAGGACTGAATTCCTTTCAGAGAAGCTCTCTTGGAGACCGCATTCCAGTGGTGGGCCATTAGCTTAAAGCTCTTATTGCCAGTAACTAAGCCTTAAGAGAGGCATTTCAACCTTTTTCAATGGGGAGAAACCACCAAAAGATTGGTGCTTGGGGGAAAGGGTGTGAGGCCAGCGGGAGGGGTTGTAGGCCTCTGGGAAACCCTGGCTGGCTGGATTGGTCCCCATGGCCTGAGCTTCTGCACCCCTGCTCTAGGTTCAGAGGCAGTATGCCACTAAATGAATACCTGTGGTTTTTTAAAAATTATATTTATACCCCGCCTTTTTTCCTGCAAGGGACCCAAGGCGGCTAACATAATCCTCCTCTCCATTTTATCCTCACACCAACCCTGTGAGGTAGGTTAGGCTGAGAGTCAGTGACTGGCCCAAAGTCACCCAGTGAGTTTCATGGCCGAGTGGGGAATAGAACCCGGATCCCCCGAGTCCTAGTCCAACACTCTAACCACTGCACCACACTGGTTCCTCAGTTGCTGAGGAACAATGGGAGAGAGCTATTGCCTTCAAGCCCTGCTTCATTTGTTGGCCACTGAGGCTCAGAGGCAGAATGCTGGACGACAAGGAGCTCTGGCCTGATCCAGCAGAGCTGCTTTTGTGTTCTTCTGAGGAGGAAGAACACTTTGCACTATTGAGAGGCTCTGGAAGGTTGTGTGACTGTCTTGTGTGTGCACAGTTGCTCGATGTGTGAATGCACAGAGGGCCGCTGGAAGTTATGTGTTCAGTGCAAGCCACATAGTTGACTTCAGGGACAAAAAAAGACCATCAAAGCTGAACTTCATTTTCATGCAATATCAAATAAAGGTTTATCCTGTCTCTAATTACTGCGTCAGAGATCACTTTATGGTTTTGCATGTGTAATGTTAATAAACATTTTGGAGTAACAGCTTTTGTGGTGTGCTTATAAACACTGAAACGATTGAATCTTGCAGGCTTTGGGGAGGGGTCATGAGGTGTGGCATCCCCTGTTCTGACTAAAGGGAAATTTCTGCAGACTGTGTTTATCTTCCATAGATGAAGTGTGGTGTTTTATTTCTGCAGGAAGGCTTGGGCCCTGGTGACACTACCAGCACTTTCTGTGGAACACCAAATTACATCGCCCCAGAGATTCTACGAGGAGAAGAGTATGGTGGGTCGCTATATTGAACGTGCAATGCTTTAATTGCCACAAGCCAGTGAAGTTCTAATTTCAAGCAGCTATTAATGTGCTGCTTATTTATGTGTATATATTTGCCCCGTTAAGTCGAGCCAGGTTAACTGCAGGGTATGCTATATTACTTGTTTTGTTCTTGTGAAGCAAAATGCCGAGTGCTTTTCAAAATGTACTTCATACAGAAGAATAGTAACACTGGCCTAGGCCAGCCTTTGGTGCTGGAAACCAGATGACCAGATGCATCAAAGCAAGTAGAAGACGAGCTTGTCTCGATTAAGGGGGGCCCTAGAATATGGCTCTGTTCTCGGACTGTGTAGTTGAATGCAGTTGACAAGCTTAACATGCAGAAATTTGTCTAATCCCTTTTTAAACCTGTGCATTTTATTGACATTCACACAATCCCACAACAGTTAATTCCGTGGATTAATCACAGGTCACAAAGATAAAGCTTTATTGCTTCACTAGTCAATGTGATAGTCTAGAGCAGTGTTCTCCAACCTTGGGTCCCCAGATGTTTTTGGCCTACAACTCCCAGCATGCCCCAACCAGCTATGCTGGCCAAAAACATCTGGGGACCCAAGATTGGAGAACACTGGTCTAGAGCATATTGTATCCATTTTGTATGTATTCCTGTTTTAGACTTTAGGTAAAATTCCTTCACACCAGTCCACACTGGTGGACTCAAGTGCTTGGAACAGGATTAAAAATCTGAAGAGAGGTACACAAGCACTTGTAATACCTGCAGTACACATAGAATTTAACTTTCGCTGTTCATGTTTGGCTTTATAGTTTCTAATAATCCTGAAAACTGTTAGGTTTTAAGAAGTCCAGTGGTTTTTCATCTGTCATTTTGAACTGGTGCTTTATTGTGTTGATGCCCAGTAACAGCCCTAGGGATTCTGAATTAAATTACACTTCCCAATAGTTTTCCCTCTGGAATTCTTTTTTAATTGGTATTCCGGTCTGTGAGGTGCTTCCACAGGCTGCACTCACATTCATGCATTCTCTCCTCCTTTCCTTCACACATGAGGGGGAGGACATGAGATGGCTTGACACCCTGGTTGTGAATAAACAATGGTTTGTACAAGCCGCAGCTTCCCATATTCATACAAAACGGGATACCGCTGTGTGTTGCAAGCCACAGTCAGAAGCCTCCCATTTCCTCCCATTGTAACTGAAAGAGGGATCATGTTAGCCTTAGGCTCACAGCACCTCTTCTTCTTCTTCTTCTCCTTCTCCTTCTCCTTCTCCTCCTTCTCCTTCTCCTTCTCCTTCTCCTCCGTCTCCTTCTCCTTCGTCTCCTTCTCCTTCGTCTCCTTCTCCTTCTCCTCATAACCTGTTTTGTCACCTGAATTTGGAAACGCTTATCTACTGAGTAGAAGCAAGCCCATGAAGCACTGAAACTCTCTCACTTTAAATATTTCTTATGAAATAATTTCTGCAGGGTTCAGTGTGGACTGGTGGGCGCTCGGTGTCCTCATGTTTGAAATGATGGCAGGAAGATCTCCCTTTGATATTATTACCGACAATCCAGATATGAACACTGAAGATTACCTCTTCCAAGGTATTTTGATTTTACTTTTCGACGTATGTATTGGATTTGTATCCAGGCAACGTGGCCTATTGTGCCCTCAGGGCAGCTTACAACAAAATAGAAAATAACATACAGTAATCTAAAACATAATGTTCCCTGTAAAGCCAAGCTAAAATCCAGAGTATGTCCTCACTTAAAATCAGAATCCAAATTATTTAGAAAATCTTTTTTAAAATAGCAGCAGATAAAATATCCTTAGCCAAGCCAGAAATTATCTAACTATCTTGCTGTCTGAATGCCTGTTGAAATGAAGACATCTTGTTTTTAATTCACCCAGAGAATGTTGCTTATTGGGTAGGTAGATTAATTAATTAATTGATTGATTAAATCTTAGTAAAACACCAGGTCAGCCAATTTATCCATCCCACCAAGTATTGTCTGCTCTGAGGCAATGGCTCTCCAATCACTCATGTAGAGGCTCTTTCACATCAACTACTCCCTTATCTATCTGTTACTTAACCACGGAGCTGTGGTCTCTCCCCGTATGTCTTGCTGTTTCTGGAAGGTGGATAGAACTGGGCTGGTCAGAACCAGCGCTTGCCCGTGTGCCTAGAAGCAAACTGGGAGCCAGTGTTTCAACACCTTTGTCAATGTGCCCATGTCAGCTCACTCCCACTATTAGCTGCCACATTTCAGACTAGTTGAAGTTTCTGAACAGTCTTCCAAGGTGGGCCTACATAGCATGATGTACAGGAGTTCAGCCTAGAGCAGCCTTCCCCAACGTGGTGTCCTCCAGATGTGTTGGACTGCGACTCCCATCATTCCCAGCCACATCCAGTCCAGCATTCTGTTCACACAGCGGCCAACCAGCTGCCCACGGGAAACCCACACGCAGGACAGGAGTGCAACAGCACCCTCCCGCCCATGTTCCCCAGCAACTGGTGTACATAGGCATACTAACTCTGATCCTAGAGGTAGCATATCGCCATCAGGACTGGTAGCCATTGACAGCCTTCTCCTCCATGACTTTGTCCAATCCCCTTTTAAAGCCCTCCAGATTGGTGGCCATCACTCTATCCTGTGGAAGTGAATTCCATAGTCTAACTCTGTGCTATGTGAAGAAGTCCTTCCTTTGTTCTCCCACCAATCAGCTTCATGGGATGACCCCACTGGGTTCTAGTATGATGAGAGGGGGAGGAAAATGTCTCCCCGTCCACTTTCTCCACACCAGGCATCATTCTGTCCACCTCTGTCATGTCTCTCCTTATGGGAGTTATGGGAGCTGCGGTCCAATACATCTGAAGGGCATCAAATTGGGGAAGACTGGCCTAGAGTTTACCAAACGCAGTGGCTGGGTTGTTGTCTGGGAGGGGCTGCAACCGAGATATTTGCTTACGTTAGTAGAAAGCATTTTTGTCCCAGGGTGCCCAAGAAGCACCCACAGTTAACACCAGATCATGAAATACCCTCATCGGTTTTTAAAATGTGCTATACATTTACCCTCAGTTTAAGAATGCAGTACTCATTGATGGAAGGAACTGGTCTACCCCTTGAACCATTTCTATGGAAATCTATTCTGAACTTGATTTTGCCTTTCAAGTGCGGGGCTCTCCAAATCCCCACATCAATTGAAAAGATTCTTTCCCCCATGTTCTCTGGTAATTGAAAAGAATGTGAAGGAGGGGAACAGTGTTATCTCCCTTTGTGCTGGATTTGTAGAAGGCATAAACAGTGTGAGAGACTGGTGCTACTTCTGCAAATCTTTGCTGGAAATAGGTTTCATAGATCATGGAGTTGGAAGGGGCCTACAAGGCTATCGAGTCCAACCCCCTGCTCAGTGCAGGAAACTAGAGGAGGGGGTCTCCCATCCAAGTAACAACCAGGCCTGACCCTGCTTAGCTTTCCATGCTGAGCCAGAGTAAGCCACAGGCCTGTCTATCAAACAGTCCTTCTCCCCAAATTCTCCAACACACAAAGGCCTTGGAGGATCTTGTTTTGCCTGTGGAGCTTCTGAGAAGGCACAAAGTGATGCAAATTACCTCTTTCAAATTAACCCCTTCTCCACTGTGTGTTGGGGATGGCTGAAGAGGCTAGAGACACTCAGGCCGTTTCTTGCCTTCTTCAAAGCCCTGCAGGAGATATAACAAGAACCTGCCTCTTCCCATCATCCTTTGGTACATGCAGCGGACTCAGAGGAGGGAGGAGCAAATGGCAACCATAAGTTATGGCAGGTTAGTAAGTCAAACCCAGATTTGTGGACCCATGTTAATATGTGGCTTTGAAAAGATGTGAGGTGTTTTCCTTAGCTTGTCTGACAGAAGGGGGAATGCACACATCTTTCCTAGTACATAGGCATAAATAAATAAATGAAAAATTGAGTAGCAACTTTGACAGAAGTTACACTGTTGTCATTCTCATATTCTCCATGACAGAGGTGGGCACCTGTGGCCATTGGGCTGCATCTGGACTCTGTAGCACTTTGGTTAGAATCCTAATAATCCCAGCTTCTATGTTAGAATAGTTTCTAATATCCCCTTTCTGGGCAATGTGCTTGAGCAGGTGGTTGCCAGTCAACTCCAGGCACTCTTGAATGAAATGGATTTTCTAGATGCATTTCAATCAGGCTTCAGGCCTGGTTTTGGAATGGAAACTGCCTTGGTCACCCTGTTGGATGACCTTTGCCAGGAGAGGGAGAGGGAGTGCGACCCTGTTGATTCTCTTGGACCTCTCAGAGGCTTTCGATACCATCAACCATGGTATCCTTCTGGATAGGTTGTCTGGGTTGGGAGTTGAAGGCACTGCACTGCAGTGGTTCTGCTCCTGCTTGGATGGTTGATTCCTGAAGGTGGTGCTGGGGGATGATTGCTCTGTGCCTTGACAGCTTTGCTATGAGGTTCCATAAGGCTCTGTTCTATCCCCCCTGCTGTTCAACATCTACATGAAACCTCCGGAGGTGTGGGCTGAGGTGTCATCAATATGTGGATGACACCCAGCTCTATCCTTTTCATCAAATTCAGGTGAGGCAGTGGCTGTTCTGAATCACTGCCTGGGCACGGTAATGGACTGAATGAGGGCTAGTAAACTGAGACTCAACCCAGAAAGTGGAGGTACTGTTACTGGGTGGTTCGCCTGCCTGAATGAGTGATATTTAACCTGTTCTGGAGGGTGCTGCCATCCCCCTAAAGGATCAGGTTCATATTTTGGGGGTGCTCTTGGATCTAGCATTGTCATTAGAGGCACAGGTGGACTCGGTGGCATGGAGCACCTTTTATCGGTTTAGGCTGATATACCAACTACGTCCTTATCAGGACAGAAATAGCCTAGCTACAGTTATCCATGCTCTGGTAATCTCTCATCTAGATTACTGCAATGCATTATATGTGGGGCTGCCTTTGAAAACAGTCCAGAGACTTCAGCTGGTCCAAAATAGGGCAGCAAGATTGTTAACAGGGACTGGCCAAGATGGTCATATTATGCCTGTACTTTTCCATTTGCATGGGCTACTAGTCCATGTCTGGGCCTGATTCATAGATTCATAGATCATAGAGTTGGAAGGGACCTACAAGGCCGTCGAGTCCAACCCCCTGCTCAATGCAGGAAACTAGAGGAGGGGGTCTCTCATCCAAGTAATAACCAGGCCTGACCCTGCTTAGCTTTCCACGCTCAGACAAGCTGAGCCAGCATGAGCCACAGGCCTGTATAGTGCTCAAAGTGCTGGTATTAACATTCAAAGCCCTAAACAATTTAGGGCCAGGTTACCTGAAGGATCGTCTCCTCCCATATATACCTGCCCGGACCCTAAGATTGTCCTCAGCAGTCCTTCTTTGGGAGCCCCTTCCACAGGATGTGAGGTGGGTGGGTACTAAGAAGAGAGCCTTTTCTGCTGTGGCACCCCGATTGTGAAATGAGCTTCCCATAGAGGCTCACCTGGCGCCTATATTGTGCTCTTTCCGATGCCAGGTGAAGAGCTTCTTATTTTCCCAGGCATTTTACCTTTCAGTTTCTGTTGTTTTAAATCTGTTACTGTATTTTAAATATTTGCACTGCTGCTAGGTTTTACTTTGGTTTTTACTTCTATTTTATACTGTAGTTTTAAACTTTTAAAATGTATCTTATGTTGTGTTTTATGGTTTTAATTGTTGTGAACTGCCCAGAGAGCTTCGGCTGCTGGGCCATATATAACTGGTGGTGGTGGTGGAGGAGGAGGAGATGATTGATGGGAGGTTCTGGCCCATAGAATATCAGGGAGATGTTTGAAAATCTGATGGGAGCATATGCGTGTGTCAGGGGGAAGTGTCTAGTTTCCCTTTCAGCTAGGGAAGAAAAATCCTCTACCTGGCTGAATGGGAGAACTGAATCTCTTTCTCTTTCTGTCACACAACTGTGTCTCCGCCTTCCCCCACCTGCTGGTTGAGGTAGCCTGCTTGGTCCAGTGATTGTCTTCCCTCTACTGAAGTTAGCCACTGGTGCAGGATATAGTCAGCTGCTGCCAGCCAGGGCCAAAGTAAGGCCGATCTTAGTTGTTGCTGAGATACAGCATAGACCTGGCAACATCCATTTTACATTTGGAAAGTAGGCTCTACCAGGGCTTTAGGCTGCAAAACAGGCAGGTGTTGTGTACCGTAACACCTCTCCCCATTTAATAGACTGGCAACTTAGAGACATTTTTAAAATATGGCAAGCGGTGTTTATTTAATAAATTTATTAAATAAATAAACTTCTTAGGCTCCTAACTTTAAGAATACACAATAGATCATCACCTAATCAACAAAAGGGAGACCCAGAAGCATACCTGATTCCCCTTCTCTAAACTGGAAAACAGAGAAATGTAAGGTATGTTTGGATGGGCAAAAAATGGTTGCAGACACGGACCTTCACTTACCAAAGCAACATTGTTTAAACAGCTATAAACCAGCCATTCTTCATCAAAACTTCCCTGAAATGTGGCCAGATTATATCCCTCACCAAGTAGGCTCTCCTTGCCAGTTTTCATATAGATACACCAAATATGGTCTCTAATTGACATACCATCTATGGTTTTTATTGCAAATTTTATTACAGTAGAATGTCCAGGCTTTGTAATGATAGACTGCTGAAAAACTAAGATTAATTCTGGAGCCAGTGTTGCAGTTCCATTTATACATGAGGACAAATACTGCAGAATATCACTATTTTAAAATGAGAGCCCTGCATCTGTCAACTGTAGCTTGGAGTTCACCCGTTTGGAATATATTTCTAGTGTAGTCTGTTACAATATGGAGTTGGTTGGTTGGGAACCAGAGGGTCCAGAATGTTCCTGCAATAACCCACCTTCAGAAGAGGCGTAGGGATACTGGCCCAGCAATAGCTGAGTGCCCACTCCCACACCCCTCTTTCCTGACTATACTCTGCAGCCTCTTTATTTATTTATTTATTTATTTCATTTTTATACTGCCCAATAGCCGAAGCTCTCTGGGCGGTTTACAGCAATTAACAAGACAGTCCCTGCCCGCAGGCTTACAATCTAAAAAGACACGACACACAAGGAAAAAGGAATGGGGAGGGAAGAAGGGGATAAGTAGCCATGGTGGGTTGTCTTTTGTTCATCTTTTCTCGGTTATACTTTTCTTACTGACTTCTCTCTGCTTCCTCTCTTAGTCCCTGGAGCAGCCCTTCTTCCAATCTCCTGCTCCTTTCCTTCTCTTCTTTGGGAACAACTCCCCACTTTGCCAGCCCACCGTCCTTGATTCCTCTTCCTTTCTTTGCTTCGTCTGATTTGGGCAATTTATGTTCTCCAATTAGAGGCAAGGCCCCCTGGCTCTACACAGTCCTCAGTGGCAAATAGTATGTCCATCCCTAGCTTATTTAGTAACAGTAGCCATACTTTTAATGTACAGGTGTATCGGAGAATAATGTGTTGGTATATCAGAGAATAATGTGTTATTTTTCAAAAACTCCTTTAAACAGTTATCCTTGAAAAACCAATCCGAATTCCAAGATTCCTTTCTGTTAAGGCCTCTCATGTCTTGAAAGGATTTTTAAATAAGGTAAGTGTTGCAGCCCCTTGTCTTTCGTTCCTCTCTTCTCAATTATACAAAATTCCTTTTTTGACTGACCTCTCTCTGCTTCCTCTAATACCTTTTGGAGTACTCCTTCCTCCCTGCCATAATTTCCATTGAGCTTGTTAGATATTTCTCCTTTTTAAGAAAGCAGCGTTTAACGCCACCATGACTTCATGAAGAATGTTGTGCTAATGGATGCTATCATCTCCAAATTTCAGAAAACATATTCTCAGACTTACTTTCAAAAACTTGTGGTTGTCCTTAATGAAGAGTAATAAAATATGAAGGCTAAAATAAATGATTGAACATGTCTTACAAGCCCTCATTACTTAAGTAATTAAATGTGTACAAGTGGTACTTTTGTCAAGGTCAATTAAATATGCCATTTCTTTGTTGGATGCAATATGATCATAACTGTGTTGACTTGGAAGTAATTCCCACTGACTTCAGTGGGACTTACTGACCTGGTTCACCCAACATGACAACCAATCATGGATAAGTAGCCATGTCGGGTTGTCCTAACTGAGACCACTTCCCACAGGGTGGCTTAATTTTTCGGCAACAAGCCACCCTGACAACCCATGGCTTGTTCTAGGAGTTGTTTAATCCATGATGGGTTGTTGTGTCATCTTCGTGATCTTGCCCTTGCCGCCGCCATTGACAGCCGCCTCACCCAATGTCCAAGCGGCACTTTGGAGCGACTGTCACTGGTTCACCACCCTTTAAAAAAAAAAAAAAAATTGGCCCCAGAAAATTGCACAGGCGTGTTCATAATTGTTTTTATTTTATTTTTTTTTGTCAGTCTTTTGTAAATGCGCTTGTATAGCTGTCCGATATGTGTAGTCTTGCCCGGTCAATTTGCTTGTATGTTTCAGTGGTCAAAGGGAGCAGTGAAGTGGAATAGGTAACATAGCTACCTTGGGTCCCAGTGTTGGGAGAAAGGCGGGATACAAATATATATATATATATATATATATATATATATATATATAAATGCAATCGCTGGAGGTGTCCAGCTTCATTTTAAAAAATTAAGCACACCGCACACGATTGCACAATTTTCTGGGGCTGCAATTAAAAAGAAAAAGATACCACCGCAATTGCGCATTTTTGAACTCCAAAAAAAGAGGTGGCGGATGAAAAGGGAAGCGGGATGGGGAAGACGAGATGGGCCCTGCCGCAAAGGACACTGGGGATACTGGCTGGAGGATCGAGGGGGGAGGAGCGGGAGGACAAGCCACGTTGAGCCCGATGGTCTGTCAGGCGCAGCGTGGGCTGTTTGCGAAAACAACCCACACCCCACAGCTTATTCCCAGGGTGGCTTGACACGTCATGCAAACCCGCCCACTCGCTAAGTATGGTTAGGGTTTCATGAAACAGCCTTAAGCCTGTTTCATGAAAAGTGGTGGGGTGGGGCATGGGCCATGGGAGATATGATTACCGAATAAACCTAGTGATTTTCTTTGAAAAAGAAAAGTGATAAAATAAGATCAAAGCTCGCTTGCTTTTACATGGTGCCGCTAGAAGTTTCTTTGCCGCTGCTCCAGTGGGGTGATTTTGACTGAGACTAAAGTGGGGAGGGGTTTAACGCCACTGCACGGTGCTCCCAACCCTTATCAGACCCTCAACCTGTAGCCATCTGCAGTTTTTTTTAAAAAGGTACAAGTTGTAATGTCATCCTAATTGTGTATTTGCTTGTCCTCACACTTAGCTGTCATTTAGTAATAAGAAAAGTAATTTTGTTTTTGCCTCTAGGATCCCAAAGAGAGGCTTGGATGCCAAGTACAAACTGGATTTTCTGATATCAAGTCTCACACATTCTTTCGCAGCATAGACTGGGATCTGGTAAAGCTCATTACTTCAATTCAACTTCATTTGTTACTCATCGTGGTGGTGGTGGTGGTTTACAGTTTGAATTGTGTGTACAAGCCATTCTCATAAACATGCCAAGCACTCTGTCAAAAATCCCAGAGAAGTTGCTGTAAGTGTGAAATTACTGCAGAAAAGTGGAGTGTCGATCCCAGCTTTTGTCACTAAAGAAGCCAAGTGCTATTCTGGCACTAATATTTGTAAAGAAACTTTTCCCTAGTCCGTTAAATTTGATTTAGTTAACTATAAAATGATCAGAAACTCTGGAGTCTCATAACACTCAAGATTCAGTACCATTTTCAGAAAGGAGCCATATGTTCTATGCATGTATTATCCAGTTATTCTTTAGAGAAGTGGCATCCTTGGATTAGCCACACAAATCCAAGCTTTTTTCTTTGTTTTTTAATGCTTAGAGTGACAGTTCTCAGTGCAGTCCTATGCATGTTTACTCAGAAATAAGTCCCACCGTTTTCAGTGGGGCTTACTCCATAGTCAGTGTGTTTAGGATTGCAAACTTGGTCTGCTGGCCTGTGCCAGGCAAAGAAGGTAATGGTGGAGAGGTTCCAGATTCATTGAGTGATATAATACTTTTGACAGCTGCCCTATACCTTGGGTTCAGGAAGGATAGTGGTATTTCTTTCTTATTTACCTAATTTACATAGTGTCAGCTGCTTTTGTGGACTTTTGAGTGGAGGTTTAATTTTTCATTTTAGTACATTTAGGGTGCAATCCTGTGCAAGTTTAGACAGAAAAAAGACCTACAACTACCAGCATGCCCCAGCCAGCCGTGCTGGGAGTTATAGACCTTTTTTCTGTCTAAACTTGCTCAGGATTGCGCCCTAAGTTATTTCTCAAACTGCCTCTCAGCCAAAGCTCTGTTGTTGCATGTAGGAGGGCACTGAAAATACTTCTCTCAGGAGATCTTCCTTTGTCACAGTTGCAACTTAAAGTCTGTGCAAGAAATCGGGTATTCTTGGTAATTATTGGCATATACTAAAATAGATTTGTATTTCTAAATGTTAGAACTACAGAAGCACACTTAGTATTTGTTAAAACCTTTCGTGTTCAGCTGGAGGAATCATACTTCCTAACCATATGTATCAGTGCACTCGTGCACACAGTATTTAAGGCACCACAAAGCTTACTACCTCCTGCAACAGGTACGGCCAGGATCCAAAGAACTGTGAAACTGGTTTTATGAGTAAGTTTTAGAAGGATTTTTGGCAACCCCCTTCTCCCATGCTGCTCAGCAAAAGGTTTTTACTGTGATATGGGATGGAACGGGGTGGGAGGTGTCAAATGTTCAAAGCAGCAAAAATAAAAATCCACTGGGCTAGCTGAAACCTCTTGCATCAGCCTACACAGCTCTTCGGATCCCACCCTAGGCTTTCATAAATGGTTTGTGTAACGTAGTTTGCAAAATGTATGGTGTGTTTTTATTGCCTGTGATCGCTTTTTGTTTTTGGGGCTTGGGTTCTGAAAAGCCAGGAGCTGCTGATAACATCTACCTGGTGACGTCTACAAGACTCGGGGAAGTGTGGATGAAACTGTTGTGCAAAATTTAGAATTAAGACGTTTTATTATATTTTAGTTGTTGCCCCTTTAAGCAGTATATAAATAGATAAAAAATAAGTCCAGAACACAGTTTAACTTGTCTCTGTATAAATAGAGCTATTAATTACTCACTTGACAACACTGCATGAAGGAATGTTGGACTAACTATGAAGACATCTTCTTATTGGTAGAGCTGGGGTATCTTGAGAGGGCCACTCGTCCCACTTGCTTCAAGGTCAGGGCTCTGGAAATTAGTAAAGGTGTTTTTCTGTTAGTGTGAGAGAAGATTCCTCAGTTTTGGGATGCAAGCAGGGAGAGAGAGCTCTGAAAAATACACAGTAAAAAAATGGATATCACAGGATATCATGACTTGTTCCAGGGGATCCTTAATGGAAATCAGTTGAAAATCACTAGTTAGCTACTAACCTGAGACAGAGTTTCTTATTGAAGTCTATATATGACAAAGAGATCAGGGGCTATATCTTGACTATGAAGAGCTTACAAAATACATTATTAATCTTCGTGTGACATCTGGACATTGGTGCTTGTGAGTTTTATGCACTTCAGAAAACTCGACTTTTTTTTCCAGATGTATTTATTATTTTATTTTAATTACGTACATTATCATTTATGCCTTTCACCTTCAGTAGACAATTCTCCCACAATGGCAGGTTAGCAAATATTAGGCTACAGTAATACCTTGGATTGAGAACATAATTTGTTCCGGAACCGTGTTTGTAATCCAAAACACTCTTATATCAAAGTGAGTCTGTGGCGGGCGTGAGCAAGGCCGATTTCGGCCCGCTATGCCTGCTTGAGGCGAGCGGTTACAGCCCTACGTCTTGCAAGACATCGCTCGTTTATCAAGTCAAAATTTATTTAAAAATTTTGCTTGCCTTGCAAAACGCTCTCAGACCAAGTTAATTACAAGTTAATCTGGAGGCTTTCAAGGTGTCAGGGATGCTTTGACCTGGATTCCTGCATTGAGCAGGGGGTTGGACTCGATGGCCTTGTAGGCCCCTAAGTTACTTGCAATCCAAGGTATTACTGTAGATGTTGGGGAGTACCTTGGCAAAAAAAAAAAAAAAATACTTTCAATGGAGTGGCCATTAGTCTGTTCCAGCGAAAAAACAGAGTTTTGTAGCACCTTAAAGATTAAGTATATTATTGTGGCATAAACTTTTGTGGGCTAGAGTCCACTTGATCAGATGCAACACAAGATTAGAGATGTGAAGGCCCAGGAAAATTGGTGAAAAAATACTCTTTTCTCCTGTGTTTTTTGGCAGACTTTCTCCAGTTTTTCCATTGGAAGTTTGTAGGAACACTGAAGAAAATACCTATGAAATATTTTCTCTTTTGGAATGAGCAAAATGTTTTCTAAGAGAAGTTTTTCCTCACTCAAAATATGTAGTATGAGGACAATCTACATCATTAGAGAGTAACACTATTAAAGAGTTCAGTGTTTTCAATGGTATAATAAAATTTAACTGAATAGCCAAATATGCTGCTAGTCCTTAATATTGTTTGACTATATGGGACTATTTCTGTCTAAATAGTACACTTCCTTTTGTTTACTACAAATTTTGTGGTTTCTGTTTTCAACTTTTATATTTCCTACTTTTCAGATGGCAAAAACTAGGGTTCATCTACTTAAGTAGGGTGCAACAGTTTGCATCTCTTTCTAGTATTGGGTATATTGTACAAAACTAAGCGTCCATTGGCACTAATGGTGGCAAATTGTGGGTTAATTAATTAACCCACAATTAATAAATTGTGAACCACATGCCTGGAGTGTGCCACTGCCATTTTGAATAAGCGACTTCTGATCGGAGGTTATTTCGTGACATGCGAACCCAGACACTATGGGTTAATCATGGGTTAGACACGGCCTGTGACAAACAATTTGCCACAGTTATGTGCAAACCAGGTCAATGGCACTTATATGTTTGAGGTGTAATCCCATGCATACTTACCTGAAAGTAAGGTCCATTAACAGAGTGGATCTTACTTTTGAGTAAATATTAATAGAAGCTTTTTATGTAAGCCACCTTGGTAGAGTTTTTACCCTAAAAGATGGCCTAAAAAAATTAAATAAAAACTGCTTTGAAAATTTCATAAGTGTGCTAAATAGTACAGTTTTATATGGTAACTGAATTATAAATGATGCATTTGATGTTGTTAAAGCAGTAAAATAAGTTTCGATTCAGTAAGAAAGTAAATACTACATAGATTTAAATTTTTCCACAAATTTTTGTTTTTTTTTCTGCGGGGGGGGGGAAAGAGGTGGCAGACCCATTGACTTCAAAACTTTCAGAAATTTTACATCTTCATACCAGATGCCTCTGATGAAGTGGACTCTAGCCCACAGAAGCATATAAGATCATAAATTTGCTTTGTAAAAAAAAAAAGAAAAAGATTTGAAGTACTAATAGGGCCCAGCCCTAGAAAAGAGGGAGCTGTGTAGAACTTTAAAACCCCACCTTGACCAGTGGAAGCCTCCCGCAAGACTTGGTTTCTAGGCCTTCAGCAGGCAGAGTCTATGGGCGTGTTCGCACGACACAGGAACTGCGGGGGAGCAGGTTCCCGTGTCGTGCGAACGCCGACCGGGGGTGCCCCCGCGGGACGGACGCACGCAAAGTGACCATGGTCGGTAGAGGGGTAAGCCCCTACCGCGTGTGGCCACCCTGCTGTGTGAACAGTGGGGGGCCGTCCCGCGGGGGCCGCACAAAGGCGGCAGCCCAGAGCAGCCGGAGCTGCGGCCGCTCCAGCCTGTAGGGGCAAACGGCCCCTCTGGGCATCCTGAGCCCCCGCCCCCTAGCGCCGGGAGGTCCGCACTGCGGTGCAGGGACTGCCAGCTCCACCGGGGTCCGCCCACGCACGCGGGGTGCAGGTTGTCTGCGGCACACCGCTGGACCCCGCAGATGGCCCTGTGGTGCCTCCGCCGCTTGCAGCCTGGCTCGTGCGAACCGGCCCTATGTTTCTGCGCTACCTTCCACATGCATAAGGACCAGAGACTAGGGGTTTCCAAGAGGCCAGACTCCATGCTCTGAGTTGTACAGCAGAGTTACAGAAAGCACACAATCCTTGTCAGTAGAATGTCTGCCTCATTTGCTAATAAGCGTGCAGGGATTGGTGTACTATACCATATTAACCAGCTGTGAGTGTATTTATGTGTCTTTTTAATAATGGATTATTGTTAATAATGTATGTCTCTCACACTCACCCCCCTCAGCTGGAAAAGAAGCAAGCAACCCCTCCATTTCAGCCTCAGATCACAGATGACTATGGTTTGGATAACTTTGATACCCAGTTCACCAGCGAACCTGTGCAGCTAACTCCAGATGATGAGTATGTTTTTATGTTGTTAAACATGCTGTCCAAGAAGCATATATTAATTATATAGCTCTTCAGCAGTATGCAGATCTGATTTTGCATGCATTAAGCCTAATTATGCTCTCCATTAAAATGCTATAGTATCGAAGTGCTTTTGTTGCATTAGCAGGCACTCAAAGAGTATGGAATCCGACTTGAGAGAGAGCAGAGCATAACACCAAAGGGGGGGGGGGAAGGCTGTTCTTTGGGCCATTAAGACCATAATCAAATGTCCACCTATGTGGAAACTTGGAGACCCCCCCTCATCCCCACATCTTGCATCACTTCATCCCCCTGGCTTTTGTGATCTTTGGAATGAGAATGTATATTTATATACCACTTAGAAGCTGTCTGTGTATGGTTGATTCTAACTGGGGATCCCAAAATCATGTGTATATTTGGACCTTCCACCCACCATTCTGCTGTATCTCCTTGACTTGTGCCCTCTGAAAAGCCACTCCTGGATGTTGGGGACCCCCTGGAGGGACACTTGATGTAGTGTGTTGGTCGGCATCTGGAAAATAGGCAATCTCTGTATTTATTATACCACCTTATCTGCTAAAAAGCAATCATAGAATCATAGAATCATAGAAAAGTAGAGTTGGAAGGGGCCTACAAGGCCATCGAGTCCAACCCCCTGCTCAATGCAGGAATCTAGGTCAAAGCATCTCTGACAGATGTCTGTCCAGCTGCACCTTGAATGCCTCCAGAATGGGAGAGCCCACAACCTCCCTAGGTAGTTGATTCCATTGTCTTATTGCTCTGACAGTCAGGAAATTTTTCCTGATGTTTAGGTGGAATCTAGGTTCCTGTAACTTGAGCCCATTATTCCGTGTCCTGCAAACTGGGATGAACGAGAAGAGATCTTTGCCCTCCTCTGTGTGACATCCCTTCAAATACTGGAAGAGTGCGATCATATCTCCCCTCAGTCTCCTCTTCTGAAGGCTAAACATGCCCAGTTCTTTCAGTCTCTCCTCATAGGGCCTTGTTTCCAGTCCCTTTATCATCCTTGTTGCCCTCCTCTGAACCCTCTCCAGTTTGTCTATGTCCTTCTTAAAGTGAGGTGCCCAGAACTGGACGCAGTACTCAAGATGAGGCCTAACCAGTGCCGAGTAAAGGGGAATTATCACTTCCCGCGATTTGGAAGCTATACTTCTATTAATACAGCCCAAAATTGCATTTGCCTTCTTTGCAGCCACATCGCATTGCTGGCTCATATTCAGTTTGTGATCTACCACAATTCCAAGATCCTTCTCACTTGTAGTATTGTTGAGCCAAGTGTCCCCCATTCTGTAACTCTGCATTTGGTTTCCTCTCCCTAGGTGCAGCACTTGGCATTTATCCCTATTAAATTTCATTCTGTTGTTTTCGGCCCAGCGCTCCAGCCTATCGAGGTCACTTTGAATTTTGTTTCTGTCTTTCAGAGTATTAGCTGTTCCACCCAACTTTGTGTCATCTGCAAATTTGATAAGCATTCCCTGTACCTCCTCATCCAAGTCATTAATAAAAATGTTGAAGAGCACCGGGCCCAGGACCGAGCCCTGTGGTACCCCGCTCGTTACCTCTCCCCAGTTTGAGAAGGAACCATTGATAAGCACTCTTTGAGTCCGATTCTGTAGCCAATTGTGGATCCACCTGATAGTTGTTCCATCTAGCCCACTCTTAGCTAGCTTACTAATCAGGATATCATGAGGCACTTTGTCGAAAGCTTTGCTGAAGTCCAAGTCAAGGTGGTGTACAACAATTTAAGCATGTGGAGGACCAAAAACCGGTCCTTGGCACGAGTTCGGCACTTAATGGGTTAACCGGCACTGAGAGAATGCCCTTTATGCAGCTCCTGTGCGTTTAGAACACAACTGCTACCTAATGAATGACATGAACCGTGTTTAGGTCAAAGAATATACAGTCATGCCTTGGATTGAGAGCATAATTCGTTCCGGAAACGTGCTTGTAATCCAAAACACTCTTATATCAAAACGAAATCCCCCCAAAAAAATTTGTACAGAGATTTTTAATTTAAGCTGTACTACAGTACTTGTATTGCAAGACGTCGCTTGTATATCAAGTAAAAAAAAATTAACTAAATATTTAAAAATTTGCTTGTCTTGCAAAACGCTCTCAAACCAAGTTACTTGCAACCCAAGGTATTACTGTACTTTATTTACTATACGGCTAATGGAGCGGAACTAATAGACTACCAGGAATGTCACACCATAAACATAGCAGGTCGTAACCTGACCAAAGTGGAAAGCTTCAACATACAAACTCTAGAGGCGTAGCGTATTACAGAAGAAGAAGTAACCTTACATCAGAGAATCTGACTTACGGACTTAGCATAGCGATCTGCATAGCCGGTCTCCGAGCGCGCCCGCTCGGGGTTGGAAGCTGCTTGACCCTAACCGGAGCCAGGGCCCTGACCTGTCCCAGCCTGCACCGAGTTCCCAACAACCCTTGGACCTTTGGCACGTATCTTTTCTACCTCTTCCCGCCCCCGATGACCAGGTGGGCTGGGTCCACCCCGTAGGGCGGTGGCGTCTCTAGAGGTTGACGCCTCCTGGGTGCTTTGGGGTCCCTTGGGGTATTTTGCAGCTCTTTGAGACTGCCCCACCCTCTCTGGAATGTTATGTGCCCTATTGTGCAGATGTGGATTGGGCCTCCGTCTGCCCAGAACTGTGTCTCCTGTGCCCCGGGTGGGGATTATGCATCCAGATGGCGAGTGGAACGAGAAAAACAAGTCAGGGTTCAGTGTATGCTCAGGCTTTCTCTCCACAAAGCACAATAAAAGATTTTTAAAAGACAAAAAGAATACAACACTATTAAAACAGAATATCAAGAAAAGTGGCTGGTTACCCAAGGATGGCCTCCTGGAATAAAGATGTTTTCAGGAGGCGCTGGAAACAACACAATGTTCGTGCCTGCCTGACCTCCAGAGACAGGGAATTCCACTGAAAGGGAGCCACCACACGGAAGGTGGACTCCAATTGGGCCATAGGTCCATGTGGAACCAACAGGAGCATGCCATCTGATGACCTCAGTGACTGGGCAGGTTAATAAGGGAGAAGACACGCAGCCTACTTAATACAGGGCTGTGGCTTCCACTGGCTCAGCTTGTCTGAGTGTGGAAAGCTAAGCAGGGTCAGGCCTGGTTATTACTTGGATGGGAGACCCCTCCTCTAGTTTCCTGCATTGAGCAGGGGGTTGGACTTGATAGCCTTGTAGGCTCCTTCCAACTCTGATCTATGAAATCTATAAGACGCTATCTCAAGGAATAAGTCAAAAGGAAATGTCTTAGGCATGTACCTCAGACTCTTTCGATCCCAACCTAGGGGTATGTTGTACCAAAATGGTGCTTCATGGTCCTTGTCCATTCACACTGACGGGATATGTGCCTATGCAGAAGAACTCGAGAAACCTCTGGAGCAGGGGTGGGGAACCTTTTTAGGCCCAATGGCCAAACTGGGTCCAGGCAAACTTTTTGAGGTGGGGGTCACAGTGTTGGGGAGGGGTTAGTCCTTCCTCCTGCCCCAGCAGCAAGCCGCCCTGAAAATGCCCCTCACACTGCAAAAATGACCCCCATGATGGCAGACCAGATGGGGACCTCCTGCAGGCCGTATCCAGCCTATGGACCAGAGGTTCCCCATCTCCGTTCTAGAGCTTTAGCCAGAAAACTTGCTCATACCTCCCACTGTGAAAAGGGAGGTGCCCATGGTGAAAGGGGTAGGGTGAGCACCGTCCCCCTCTGTTCTTTTCTAACCTCCACAGTAGCTGTGGAGAACGCCCTGCACCAAAGCGGTCATCAGACAGCCGTGATCACTTTCCTGCCTTGCCGTCTTGCAAAGTAGACCCTTGTCCACAAAGGAGACAGATTTGGCACCTCTCCCTTTGGGAGCAAGCCCTAAGCACTGCACTCTTGAAACTGGTACCTAAGCCTTTGGCGGCAAATTTGGAGATGGGTGTCTAGAGCAATGTTGGCACCCTCTAGTGATCACTCTATGGATTTCCAGAGGGATAGCAATATTAGCTTATTGCAGTAAAAAGAACAAGTCTCATGGCACCTTCAGGACTAACACGTATATTATGGCATAAACTTTCATGGGCTACAGTCTTACTTCATCAGATGCGTGATGTATTATCCAGAGTTGCAGGTATGGTTGGTGGTGGGAATTGGAGGGAAAGGACCATTGTTTTGCAAATTGGCACTGCTAATTACAGTTGTCACCCTCTGTACTTCCTACATTTCATTTCCCCTTTGCCTCTGTACAATTCCCCCTGATTGTAACAGGATTAACACCTCAATCATCTGATGAAGTGGACTGTAGTCTGTGTTTGTCTTCAAGATACCGTAAGGCTGGGTTTTTTTCATTGCATGGCATTGCACTCTTTTGCAATGAGCTAACTTTCCAACTCCACTCTGGTGCTGTCACAGCTTCCAGGGTCTCAGTGTCACGCTGCCAACCCCTCCTTGACATCACCCTTGAAGGATATTTAACACTCTGTGAGGAAGGAGATTGCATCCAGACCTAAATGCACAACCCACTCAGCTTCTTCACAGCTGGAGCTTCTCTCTCTCTTCTGTCTGGCAGCAGTTAGAAGGAACCAGTTTCCAAAGTTGCTCTGCACAGTGCAGTAGATTGAATTGATGACCTCTCAGGTAGTAGGCGTTGTTTTTATGAACTCTCCAGAGCATAACAGTTGCAAACAAGAATTAATTGTGATGTATGTGTGTTTTTTCCATTTGCAGAGATGTAATAAAAAGAATAGACCAGTCGGAGTTTGAAGGATTTGAATATATTAATCCATTGTTGCTGTCAACTGAGGAAACAGTATGAGAGAGAGGCATCTACACCGAGGACAAATAATGTGAATGAACTTTGACATTTAATCCTTAACAACAGTATATGCATGCAAGGCTGGGGTAAACTGTAAGGTTTTAAGTGGAGACCAATGATAAAAAAAAAGATTGCTGCTGAAAAATCAAAAAAACATGATTTTGGTGGGTGTCTTCCTCTATTTTTTTAAAAAAAGTTTGGGGCACTGACAGAGCTGGCTTCATGAAGGAATCTGCATTTCGTGCCTGCTTCATCGAGGATCAATGGATGGTTGCATCCTTGGAAGAGAGAGATTCCAAACCACTTTCAAAGCTGCACACTTCTGATGGACATTTTCATGCAACAACCTACTAGAACAGTGTAACATCCTGAAGAATAAAATTGTTAGTGGTGTTGAAGCTTACTTTAGATGCCTTTTTTCACAAGTGGTACCTATCTTAAATGTCTCTGTGTGTGTATGTGCGTGTGTGCATGTGTATGCACACACATACATACTAAAGAAATAAAAAGGAGTTGTGTTTTATTAGCAATTATAACAAATTTGGGTACAGTATTCAAGTGCCTAAATGGATAAACTACATAAAATATTCCATATTTGGAACACTTGATAAACCCTGGTCATTTAAAAATAAGTTCTCGTTATTTAAAAAAAAAAGTATTTTACAGATGGAACATACAACTAACAGCTGCTATCTAACATTAATTTATAACTTCATAGAATTTTTAAAAGGGACAAAAGTCTCAGCAATAACAATTCCAAATTAGAATCGATCAATTTAAGCATCTGGATTATGCTTAATGTGGTAGGAAAAAAATTACCAAAATCTCATTAGAAAAAATAAAATTTTGCACTTGGTGGATTTCTGAAAATACTTGAGCAGTGCCTACAATGTCTTGTGTTGTATACTAGATTTTTGAATAATATTTTTATCAATGCAATATTCAAAAGGAACAATGGAAACGTAATGGATCATAGCCTTACAGTTAAAACAATTCTAGGATATCCATCAACATATTGCATTTTTTCTGATAAAGCACACCTCCTACTTAAAACTTGGCTTTGAGATGTTCAGCGTGTATCGTTGACCAGCTCTTCAAGAGGATGTTTTGGTAAACGCAACACTTATCAAAGCAGTAACTTAGTGATGGAGAAAATGAACAGATGTATAAATATTGTATGACTATAATATATGTCCATATTTCCTCTTTTGAAAACTGGGGGATGTTGCGTCAGGTTAGTTGTTCATCAGCTTTGGGAATAAAAAAAATGTGCCCATTCATTTGAGGACAAACAAGTGTGCATTGCTATCTAAAACCTTTCAGAATTATCAGCCTCTTTATGGATGAGAACAAGAGGCAGTATTTCATTTTTAGCAGGTTTTTGTTCCAACCATTGAGTAGCTTCTGGGGAAGAAAATTCTGCAGAAAAGAGAGAAACCCTGTGTGCCATGATATCTCACCCAATTTGGTATAAAATGCAAGATGACTTGCAACCGTTTTCACATTACTTTTATTGTATAGGTTTCTCAGGGTACAGCATTACATTAGGTGCTGAACATGACATCTCAGTTGCATTCAAGTCCATGAGGTGCTAGGATAAGACTGCCAAATCATGGTATTGAAAAATCTTTCAAAGAACCATCAGTTAAGACTATATTTTGTACGTCCCTTACCCTGGCCACTGAATTAACGCACATCCGTGATAATTCGATTTATTACTCCCATCCAGAGTTGATGAAGGTTGCTCTCCGGGCTGTATCTTTTTTTGTATTAAGCAAGATATGTTCTAACCAGCACTAAAGTAATTCAGTTAGAAGCACTTTCCTCCACACTTGGGATTTAGATAACTAAGTCACCTAGCTAAGAGAGAATCCTGTTTTCAAGTGAACCATGAAAAGGTTTTGAATCCCGTTTTGTTTTCCCTTCTCGGTGAATTATTCTGTGTACCCTGAATGTTCTGTGTCTCTGTATCTTGGATTTACAACTGAGCAGCTGGTTTTGCATGGTGATGTGACCTGCAGATGCCGCCTGGTTCTGGGGCAAGGCAAAACATTGAGGGTTCTTTGCCCTAAGCTTCTGCGATATCAGAACGTTAGAATAGGATGAGCGAGTGGACACACACACTTGCTCAGCAGAAATACTAAAACAAGTCCTTGACTTATTTACAATTTAAGGCATTTACAATGTTGCTGTGTTGCCAAATAAGTTGCTGGTTACAAGTCGGTTGCTCATGTGCAAAGTGTATGACTAATGTTCTGTCCATGATGAAGGGGAATTTTTTTATATAAAGTTCTTGTTTTATAAATTAAAGAAAAATGAAGGATGTAATTAAATGTGTGGTTTAAAAAAATCCTAATATATTGCAAATGGATCTGGTAATGATATAATTGTCTTAGTATGTAAATGAAATGTAAATGAAAACACTCTAGCTAATTTAATGATTGTAAAACAGTAAATATGTTCTTGTAGTTTTGTATAATTAACTAGTTGAGATCTTTGGCCAGTTTTATTTGTGCAAAAGATGGTATACTAACCCGTAAACAGCTAAGATCATTTATATTCTTGCACATCTATTAAAGACTTTAATGAAAAAGTTTACTGTTTCACTAAGCAAAAATGTTAACATAATTTGCTTTGTCTCAATATAGATTAACTTAGCATTTTTACCCATAACATACTCAGAAGTTCCACATGTTCCTTGTGCCAAGACAGCTGCAGTATTTGATCTCTTTACTCTAAACTGAATCTACTGTTCTGAAGGAACTACTGTGACAGAAAAACAGCTCATATTTTGGATTCTGCTCCTTAGTTAAAATACTTTTTACTGACCAGCACTTGTAAGATCAAAATTATTCTTCCTGTAAATGTAATCACAGGTTCAGTCTGTTTCATGTATCAGCCACTTTTGCTAAACTGGCTAAGGTATTTATGGGACTGTACAGTAAACCTCTTTCTTTGACAACGGCTTAATGAAGTGCATCTTACAAGAGCATACGGAAGCACTCTGAAGAAATACACGTATATTATAATGGAGATATTCCAACTCCCTTTTTATTGAAGGCTTTTGATGATGGACAATTTAAAATGCACTCTGGCTCAAGGGCTATTTAATTTCCAACAATTTGGGGTCTCACCCACACCCCTCAAACACACTGAAGCAGATGAAAAATCTTCTTTCCTTTGCTGCATTTTAAAATTCTGTAGAGTAGTCCATCAAAATATATGTTCCTTTAGAAACCTATTCTTCATTAGTGCTTTTGTTACACAGGCCAAAGTGTAATCAAATGTGCATCCAGATGTCGCTCATGTTCCCACAGACATTTGCAATATCAATCTGACACGATTAAGACGTAAATCTATGAATGGAAACTTAAAAGTATAACAAAATATTAACTGGCACTTGACCTTCCTCCTTTTTAGCTTTCTTGCTACATGGTAAATTGCTGTAAATTTCTTTGTTGCTGGTCGGTGTTGCCTGTTCTCATAGTTTTATTTATTCTTCTTAGTTACCAAATCACATCATCTGCACTTTCAGACAAGCATTTAGCAAGGTGACTATCAATGTCCAGTTTTGACAATCTGCAAATCAGAAAGAATTGAAATGATCAGACCTGCAGATAAAATCAGTGCATGCTGTGTGTGCGCATTTCTAGGTAACAAACTATAAATATGTCATCTGGTTGAAGACAGAAAAGAAACATCCATCTGAGCAACTAACTGACTCTCTACTTCCAGTTAAGTTTCTAATGGTTAAATGTGAGCTGGAGTTGAGTAACCATTTGTGAATATGTTGTTGGATACAAAATCTTGGTTACTGAAATTATGTTTGAACCCAATTCCTACAAATTAATATTGTAATATGTTGATCAATTCATTACACTGAGTGTCTAATTCTTTCGGTAGTGAAGGTTATCAGGAGTGGAATGGGTCAGTCCTCCCACTTGCTTTGGAGGCAGGGCTATGCAAATGACTTCATGCGCGGTCCCCTTCCATGCAAAGAGCCTCCCCCAGTGTGTCTTACCTGCTTTGAGGCAATAGTAGCTGAATTCAAAGTTTATTTGACCCTGACAAGCTTCTGCCATATATCTCTTCTAAACCCTATGGAAGAGAAAACCAGACCTGGCCACAAAGAGGAGCAGAATGCACAAGCATTGTAGACGGGGCATCTTTCCTTTTGGCTGCCAGTGGGGCCAGCTCTTATGAAGAATTTCCTCAGGTTAACAAAGCTGCCATTTTGGGACAATGCTGATCAGGTTTCAGGAAATCATGTCAGTTAAAAAAAAAATTACACAAAAACACATGTAAACTTGCAAGGTAGTCTCTGTTTCAGGAAACATCCTCTTATTTGCTGTGAATTCCTGTGAGGTGAATTCACAATACTAAAGCAGGCACAAGGAACTGGCATGGGCAAGGGGAGGCCAAACCCTCCGGTATTTCTTCCTCTGTGCAAATTCCTCTCCAATAACATAGTTCACAGATTCTTTACAAGTTTTATTTACAAAAGAATGGAAACTGTAGATACATTATGCACAGTGAGCCCAAGGTCTCCTTTCTGCCCCACAACACATCTTTCCAGGGCCCTTTGAAAAGCATGGGTAGAGAGAGTAGATAGAATTCTGACAGGTCCTCACTGGAGCATAGCTTTCAGCTCTAGTGATCGGGCTCTCCAAGCCTACATGGATGGTCCGATTTTTCCCAATCTTCTATTGCAGGATCCTCTGCTACACCAAGACCCAGCTCAACTCCAACAACACTGAAAGGTGCATCATGAAGGAGAGGGAGAGAGACAGGCGAAGAAGGCCTCAGAGCCTGTCCCAGTTGAACTCTCCCAGGCACCCCACCATTAACCACCATGTTGGAAGAATTCTCGGGGACAGAGGCAGGCAAAGACCTCCGATCCTGCTCCAGCTGGACTCACCAGGGCCAACTACCAACAACTGCCCTGTTGGGAGGATTCCAGGAGAGGGAGGGAGATGAGGAAAATACCAGATTCCTGTTCCAGCTGGACTTTACCTGCCCCTAGGGCCATCTTCCACCAACTGCCCTGTGGGAAGGAGCCTGATGATTTTTTAAAATTACATTTCTTAAATTTGTTAATATTGCTTATTATGTTTTATGTTACATTGAAGCCACCTTGATAGGATTGTTATCCTGAAAGGCAGCATATAAGTAATTTAAATAAATAACAGAAAGCCCCACTGATTGATTACATGCCTATTTACTGTTTTTCCTGAACCCAAGGGTGGCTTACATAATCTGCTCCATTTTATCCTCACAATAACCCTGTGAGGTAGGTCAGGCTGAGAGACTGGCCCAAAGTCACCCAGTGAGCTTCATGATCGAGTGGGAACCTGAACCGAGATCTCCCAAGTCCCAGTTCAACACCCTAACCACTACACCACACTGGCTCTCATCTATAAGAAGGGAGACGGAGATCTGGTTAGCACGATCATGGCTGTTGTAGGGTTCTGGGGTATCTTGTTAACCACAGCGACAAGTCACACTGGACGGGTTTGCACAACATGACGCACAGTCAAGGGTAATTCTGCTAATCCCCCCCAGTGTACAATGGGGGAAATAAATCATTGGCTTATTTCCCAGCCACAATTGTGCAAACTGGGCCACTTTGGCTCAACCAATTGCATATCCTAAATCTACTTGGGAAGCATCCCAAAGAGGATGCAGTCTAAAGGCAAGGACATGTTCTTTCACTGATGAAATCAAAGACTTTCTTCAAAAACATCAAGTTCTTTGCCTAAGCACCAAGCAGCATTCCTGGGTGTGCTGTGCTAAGTTTTAAAAAAAAGGTCTAGGTAAATCTCGAAGACATCCTCACTTGAAGTGTCCCTTATGGGAGCTTGTCTGCTGAATCCTCCAGAGTTCTCTCTTATGGAATTGGCACAAGCTGCTCAGAGTTCTTACAAGAAACCTTTTGAGCCTATCAGGTCACCATCCATTGAACTTCTAGGTTTTAAGGTTTATGTTTTGGATGACCATAATTTCAGATCTTCCTGCCTTATCAGAGAGGAAGGAATTATGTGCCTTCATCACTTACAGTTCTGCTGAAGACTGTACCCAGGATCAACACACAGAAGCCGAGAGATGCTTTACCTCCGTTTTGGTCTAAGCTTAAGCACCCCAAGGAAAATATATAGTATGTATTGTGCTGAGCCTTGGGAGTTGAATAAATCTGACATGGTGTTCACTCCTTTCCACTCTGGGAACCAAGTTTCAAGGGCATTATGGCTGGCTGGATAAAGCAGGAGAGCATCTTGATAAGGTATGATGCATGACTATTTGCCGGGGTGGGTGGGGTGGCAGCGGCTTCTGCCATTTCTTTTAGAAATAGCCAGATGGTTATTTGGTGATGTCTTCTGTTGCTCAGTAACTATAAACTGAATGTGTTCACCTCTTCCAAAGTCGTTTTCATGAGGCAAGTGTTCCAACAAGCAGTTCTCTATATAGCTTTTTGCAGTAAGGTACCCTACCTGGAGTGACCATACAACCCACTCCTGGATAACCTCCACCACTGATGGAGAAAGGAACATTGGCCTTAAACATTGTTTCTTCTCTTTAGTTGATGGAGGTTATCCAAACCCACCTTGCTGCTGCAGAAAGGATGGTCTTGCTGCTACAGTATAGATCAGGAGGTGTCTCAAACTCCTAGAGTTGGCAGTTCTAATTCTGGAGACGTCCAGAGAGACATCTTCTCTGTGCGTTTTTGGGAATAAATATACTGTTACAAAAGTTAATGGTTTCAAGTTTGTTTGTTTTCTTCAGTGGCATTTTATCCTGAAACACAGGAGGAGGCTTCTGCACTAAAAGGGACCAAGACAGGTCAGGCTGTATGTCCATCTAGGCCAGCATTGTCTACTCAGACGGCAGCTCTCCCAAGATCTCAGACAAAAGTATTTCACATCATCTGCTACTTGATCCTTTTAAGGGGAGATGCCAATGATTGAGCCTGGGACCTTCTGCATGCAAAACATGAACTCTGCCACTGAGCTATGGTCCCTCCCAAGGTCTTAGTCCCCACTCTGAAGCAAGTGGGAGAAGCAACCCACTAACACTCCTAGTCAAGGATAACCTCCGTCCACTAAAGAGAATGAACATTTATGGTATGATTTAAATGGCCTTTTGTTGTTGTTGCAAGTAATGCAAGAGGCATGTAGGTTTTCAGCTCTGTGTTTGTTTAGGAATAGAGGACTCGAGCATTGATGTTTTGAGTGTTCTGTTTACACTGTATAAACACATAGTTGATTACAGAGCTCAACCTGAATAGATTAGTTATGTATGTAGAGGTGGCATGTCTGTATTCCATGCTGAGATGGGGAAAAGGCCATGGTAAAGGGTACACACAAACAAGTGTGTTAACGCTGTTAAGTTGTTCCCAGTACAGTACTATAAAATAGTTCTTGACACACTGGAGCATTGCCTTGGTCAGGGGCAATCTACCAATTACTCTTTTCTCAGATGCATAAAGGTGTGTTCCATTCACCATTTGGCAGGAAGAGCTGGGTCTCCGGTCTCCAACAGCATTTTGTTGTGAACCGCCCAGAGAGCTTCGGCTGTTGGGCACTATATAAATAATAATAATATAATAATAATAATAATAATAATAATAATAATAATAATAATAATAATAATAATAATAATAAACAGCATTAACACACATTTTTTGTGCACCCCACTGTTTTGGTTGCTTTCCCCCCATTTCTTCATATTGGATGTGGCCCTCTTGGTTTGTCTTTTCAATGGATTTCATGCTGAACTGAACTGAATTCAAGTAATATGGCAACTTATACTTACGTTCCAGTAAAGTGGATCTGACACATAGGACACTGGTCAAGAGCTGGAAGGTGATCCTCTGTTTTTTCTTGACCATGGATACTGAAACTAGCAGAAGGGGGTTCTTGTGCAGGTAATCTTGATGTGGCCTCATTCCATAGACTACTGGGTTGTACTACTAGCATATCATTATTTTCTGAACTTTCATTTTCTCTCATGCTTTCCCCTTCACTCTGTGTAGAAGTCCCTTTCCAAAGCTTTGGATGACTCCCTGTGGTTGGGGGAGAATGCCCTGGTGAATTCTGCCAGCACATTTCAATCCTCTCTCTACCTCCCAGCTTAGTGGACTGTTTTATGCTCATTCTTGATTCCTCAGTGGTATACTCATTGGTTGTAAGAGGAGCTTGCTTAGGAACAAGGGAAATTACTCCAAGTCTCTCATCTTCACTATTTTTTCTTTCCATTAAACTGACAGTTTCATTTTCAGAGTTTGGATGGCTTCTTGAATCATTTGCTTTGGTATCTTCTCTGCGGTAAAGTGGAAACGGAATCCATTGAAACTGCTTCATTCCAGTATTAAAGGTTTCTGGTTTTGGATTTGCAATTTGAGAGCTCTGTAATACAGGCAAATGCAAGTTCTCCTAAATGCGTAGACCCCCAAAAATATAGAAAAGTCAATATAATACAATAACTAGAGTGCTGGCTTTGAATGTGAGAAATGCAGGTTTTTTCCTTATTCCCCAATAAACTTAAGTAGCATTACAGTAAGTAATTGCCCGTGGTTTGTTGTTGGGTCCTCTTGAGTTGTTTAACCCACGAACAACTCAGAGTTCCCGGGTTCGCACATCATGCAGCTCCACAGGTATGAGGATGGGGAAAGCTTTGAGTAATTTACTGCATTCTCCAGTGGTCTTGGGATGGTACCATCTTTATAGTTCCAGGAAGTACCTCCTCTTGGTTAACAGGCACAGTCTTTTACCATGAGCAATGCGAAAGGAGCTTAACCTGAGTTCCCAGACAGCGCTTGAGACATGGAGGAAAACTCTTTGGCCCTCACAAATGAGCCTATATATAAAACCACAAGAGGAGGTACTTCCCAGAATTAGACTGACACATTCTCCATATTTGGTTTCGGCCCATTTGCACTTCTCAGTTCTACAGGAGATGTCAAGATCAGCAGAGCCAGTCTTTTTTTTAAATAAAAGTTGGACAATCTTAGACATCATTGCAACTATAGTTTACCACAAGTAGTATCAGAAGAACAGGCTTACTCCCATTATATTACATTATTCTTGAAGGCGCTAGAGAGAATGAGTTAGGGGATGGGGAAAACCTCCCTATTATCAAAATGCTTCTACCAGTCTGTATTAATTTTTAAATTATTTTCCACTGCTCTCCCTTTATGTTGAATGAAAGTTTTATTTTATCTTAAGGCAGTGTCTTAATGGTCATCAAGAGCATTTTCTAAACAACTTTACCTTTGTGCAAAATTCTGGAAGGTTGATCACTTTTTCTAAGCTTGAGTGATTCAGATGTGGATCCACAGCCCTGAGTAATGTCATCCATGTGTTTTCAGCATCGCTTAAGCCTTCCTTTGCAAACCAGGAAGAGCTGCTGGCAAGTGTTCTACAAAACAGAAAACTTTCCAGAATAGCATCATAACTCCGCTACCATTCATCTTGCCAGAACCAGCCCAATGTAGCCCTAGTCACTTGCCATTTTCAGTTTAAAGTCAGAATCTTGCATTTGTGGGGCAATAATGGTTACTGAATACTGAAGCCTGTACGAAAGACAAAACAGAGCAGACTGCCTTTTACTACAGTGGATGGAGGATATCCTCTGATGAGTTGCCCCTCCCTCCAACAGGCAGGGGCATACAAATTAAACGTGTAACTGCTTTCCTGTGTGGGAGAGCTCCCTCTCCCTTCTATTAATCACTTAATAGAAAATAGCACAGAAAAAACTGAGAAGTCTCAGTATGGTTGGAATTAAAGCTAACCGAAACCAAGTCCCCTTACCATGGTAAATCCAACGTTTTATTGGAGGGTACCCGCAGATGTGATGTTCAGCAGCGGTGGGCTCTCTTGCTGTTCTCCTTACTACTGTGGGACCGTCTGCTGCAGTACACGCCTTCCAAAGGATGCCTCAGCTGATGCTAAAATACTCAGCTTGTTAAGGATATCGTAGACCATGTGGCTGCTCTACAAATGGGGCATATTCATATTCCCAGGCACAGCAGATGCTGAGGCCACAGAACACTGTAGATCCATTTTGCCAGTGTCACTCTGGAAACTTTCCTTCCCAAGATGGTGGGAAGGAAAGAGGCAAACAGTGCATCTGTACAGAACTCTTCTGTTCTATGTGGGTGTGCCCTACGGTTCTATCAACAGGCAAGGTTCACCACTTCTCTCTGGGAAGCTTTGGATGGGGGCAGGCAGTAACATTCGTTCCCGAGAATACTGAAACATTGAATTCAATTTGGATATGAATGATGGATCTGTGTGGAAGACCACCGAGTCTGGACGGAAAATTTACACCCCTTACCTTGCCGCTGGCGCTGCCAGCTCAGAAACCCTGTGTGCCAGCAGGATAGCGAGAACTTAGCAACAAGACCTTACAGGGCAAACATTTTGTGAGCATTATGAAGCGTTTCTAACAGTGGCTTTGTCAATGAATGCAACACCATCTATGGATATCTATGGACAGTAAGTGGTTTCAGCACTGATGTTCCTTTAAGAAAATACTTCACGTGTGGATGCCTAGATAGCGTCTCTCTTGCCCCCTGCTTAAGTACTATGGCCAGTGTTGCCACCTAACTCTTGGATGTGTTTAGCCACAGTCCCTGATCTAGGCCAACCTGCAAGGAGGACTACCTTGCTGCCTGCCTCCATAGAGCAGTAGCCCTTTCTCTTACACCACATACAAAACACCTTCCAGATAACGTTGTATATACTTTTAGCAGAACCTTTGTGCAATGTGAAGATGGCCTTGATTATTTCCTCACAGCCATATAATAAAGGGATCAAGACGTATATGAGTAAAATCCTGAGTGTAGCCCTCCTGAATTGTCTGTGGTGGAGAGGGTCCAGGCTTGCGCAAACTGTTGAAGACTCTCCTCCACCACCTCAAAGGTGGGAGTCAGGCTTGTTGCCTGCAGGCATCCCTCTGTGTGTTGGAGTAGCCATCTCTGGGGCCGGATTCTGCTGCTGTCTGGGCTGAAATCTGGACTCTTTCCAAGAGGATCTAAAGCCTCTACTGTGAGTAGACAGAAAAGAATGTCCATCTTGTTTCTGATCCTTCCTATCCTTTGGGGATGATGGCACAGCCATTTTCTTTTCCTTATTCCCCAATAAACTTAAGTAGCATTACAGTAAGTAATTGCCCGTGGTTTGTTGTTGGGTCCTCTTGAGTTGTTTAACCCACGAACAACTCAGAGTTCCCGGGTTCGCACATCATGCAACAACCCAGGAATGCCCCATTCCTGGGTTGCTAATTAAACGTGGAGACACAAGCACATGCCTGGTGCACTCTACTCGTCCCCGCAATTCCTGGGTTAAGCAACCCAAGAACTGCAGCCATGACACGCAAACCGGCTCTAAGGCTTTTTCTGAGCCATGCTGGAGGCCTGATCAATTTTTACATATACCGTATGTTGGGTTTAGTGAAAAACCATACTGATTAGTGGAGCCCTTTTTGAACGTGGAAAGTTGGACATATATACTCCCTGGGAGAGGGGAAGATTAAATGTACCCAGCCTTATACTATGAATGCTATAGCAATCCTGCATCATCAGTACTGATAGTCTCAAAATGCAGATAATGAAGTAACTTCATTAAAATTCTCTGAAATTATTCCATTTACCATCATACCTGCTTTTCCATTAAGGAAAGTTAGCTCAAGTTCCCTTGGTACAGACTTATTACCCTTTATTATATTTTAATTCTTATTGTAACAAGCAGCCTTGTTCAACAGATGGATGGAAACTTTTTACTATTTCAAACCATAGTTATGGAGATCCAAAGATAGATATTAAACACTATTAGAAACTTTGTTTGGAATAAAATCGGGCTTAACCTAAACGTGATACAGTCATGCTTTGGACTGAGAGCATAATTCGTTCCGGAAACGTGCCTGTAATCCAAAACACTTATATCAAAACGAAATCCCCCAAAAAAAATTTGTACAGAGATTTTTAATTTAAGCCGTACTACAGTACTTGTATTGCAAGACGTTCCTTGTATATCAAGTAAAAAAAAAATTAAATAAATATTTAAAAATTTGCTTGTCTTTCAAAACGCTCTCAAACCAAGTTACTTGCAATCCAAGGTATTACTGTATATACTTCTAGCTCCCTTTCATATTACAGGCAGACAAGATTTCATAGATCCTAAGAGTTGGAAGGGGCTAACAAGGCCATCGAGTCCAACCCCCTGCTCAAGGCAGGAAACTAGAGGAGGGATCTCCCATCCAAGAGCCAGTGTGGCGTAGTGGTGAGAGTGTTGGACTGGGACTTGGGAGATCTGGGTTCTAGTCCCCGCTCAGCCATGGAGCTCACTGGGTGACTTTGGACCAGTCACTGGCTCTCAGCCTAACCTACCTCACAGGGTTGTTGTGAGGATAAAATGGGGAGGGGGAGGATTATGTAAGCCGCCTTGGGTTCCTTGCAGGAAAAAAAGGTGGGGTATAAATATAATAAATAATAACCAGGCTTGACCCTGCTTAGCTTTCCACACTCAGACAAGCTGAGCCAGCGTGAGCCACAGGCCTGTATGAACACCTCACCGGGCGCCGCACGGCCCAGTTCTTAAGAGCCTACGGACCCGGACCGGTCCATGGACCGGGGGTTGGGGACCCCTGATTTAAAGGACATGACACAAAAGGAAAAGGGACTGGGAGGGAGGAGGAAGACACATCCCAACAGGGGGTCCACTACTGACCCCCAGACCCCGTCCTTGCTTCTGCTCTTTTTCCTTGCCATCACTGCCTGTTCACTTGCCCTTGCTTTTTATAGGGACGTACAAATCAGCAAAACTCAAGCTTGCTGAAGTTCGCTGAATTCCATCTTGAAGCTCATTCCAACTTACGGAAAGTCCGTATCAGATTGCAAGCATTGCTTTTTTTTTCTTTTCACGTGAAAATCCGCGCTTATTTTCATGCGTATTTTTCCAAATGTATGCATCAGTTGTGCGCCCCTTTGAAATACAGTCATGCCTTGGATGGATGGAGAGCATCATTCGTTCCGGAAACGTGCTTGTAATCCAAAACACTCTTTATTATCAAAACGAAATCCTCCCCCCCACCCACCACCCAAAAAAATTTGTACAGACATTTTAAATTTAAGCCGTACTACAGTACTTGTCTTGCAAGACGTCGCTTGTCTATCGAGTCTAAATAAATAAATAAATAAATATTTAAAAATTTGCTTGTCTTGCAAAACGCTCTCAAACCAAGTTACTTGCAATCATTTCATTTCATTTCATTTATTTCATTTATATACCGCCCCATAGCCGAAGCTCCCTGGGCGGTTCACAACACTCTATACATAAAAACAACATTAAAACATACAAAACAGTTTAAAAAAATTAAAAACCAAATTTAAAAACACAGTTTAAAATAACAATACAAAAGCCAATAAAACTGAGCCTACAGGTGACAATCCCCTCCGTGCTAAAAGCTCCTAACTAAATGCCTTGGCATAGAGCAGTGCTTCTCAAATAGTGGGGCGGGCCCCCCAGGGGGGGCGAGAGGCTCCATAAAGGGGGGCTCGTTTGACCTCAGTTAAAAGTTTTTTTTACTATTGTGTTCCTTTAAATCCTGTGCTCCTTTAAATCTTTTCTGCTACAGTTAATAAAGCTATTCTTTGTTGTAAATTGATCCACATTTCTTTCTTTTTTTATTCTCTTATACGTTAATAAGGATACAGTGTTATGCAGAGGTGTACTTATAACAATTTTATAGACAAATGAAACTATTTACAGTTGTGCGGGGGGCGTGAAATGTTGTCTTCTTCCTAGGGGGGGCATGACAGAAAATAATTGAGAAGCACTGGCATAGAGGGAAGTCTTAACCTGGCGCCGGAAAGATAGTAAGGTTGGCGCCAGGCGGGTCTCAGTGGGGAGCTGATTCCACAACTGGGGGGCTACCACCGAGAAGGCCCTCCGCCTCCTCGTTGCCACCAACCGAGCCTCTCTTGGAGGTGGCAATCGGAGGAGGGCCCCAGATGTTGGGCCCCAAGGTATTACTGTATTAGTTTTATCACTCACTCTCTCACACACCCTTATCTACCCCCCCCTCCTCACTCACATTCTCACACACACCCTCACGCACACACACACCCCTCACATCCACACACAGGCGGAGCCCGCCGCCTTTGCGGGCGAGGCGCCGGGCGGAACACATCCTCCGCTTCCCTGCCCGAACTCACCTCAGCCGGCGAGGAGGAGGAGGAGGAGGCGCGAGGCCGTGCGGCGGCGGCGGCCTCCTGCGCTTCAGGCGGAGTTTGCCTCCTCGGCCGCCGCCAGCCCGCTCTTCGCCGGCCATGACGATAGCCCGGCGTGGGCGGCTGAGGGCGGGGAGGAGAGCTGGGGCCGGGGCCGCCGCCGCAGCCGCCGCCGCCGCCCTCAGGAAGCAGGCGGGAAAGGCCTTCGGAGGGGTCGCGCACGCACGCACGCCCGCCCGCCTCTTCTTCAAACTCGAGCGAGCTGCAGAAAATGGCGGGAGAAGGGGTTCCCATGCCTTGATCTGCCCTTTTTTTTCTCCTCCTCCTCCCTGGCCGTCATCCGCCGCCGCGCTCAAGCGGGCGGCCGAGTCGGCCCCGAAACAAGCGCGATGAACGAGAAAAGCACGAGCGCTATTGATTCTCTGAAGGAGGCCGTTCTAGCCCACACACACAAAAATATCTGGGTATTATGCCACACTATAAATCTGATCCCGGCTTCCTAGGTTCAATGGGGCTTACGCCTTAGTAAGTGTGTTTAGGATAGAGGTCTGGGGCATGTAAGGGCGCAATCCTATACATGTTTAGACGGGGGGGGCGGCAGCTACAACTTCCAGCAGTGCTGGGGGGGGGGGGGAGAGTGCTACAACTTCCAGCAATGCTGTGGGGGGGGGGGATTCCTTCAACGTCAAGCAATGCTGGGGAAAACAGAGCCCTACAACGTCCAGCAATGGCGGGGGGGGGAGCAGTCCTACAATTTCCAGCAGTCCTTGAGAGTTTTAGGACTTTTGTTTCCGGTCTAAACATGCAGAGGATTGCTCCTTAATGTTTACGCTTAAGCTTAAACACAGTGGGGATGACTTCCGAGTAAACATAGGTAGGATTGCACGGATAGTGACCAGACTCTCCTGTTCTCGCTGCAACAGACCTCACACAGTTTCCCCTCTGGAAATAATGATAATAATAATAATTGCCAAATTAAAATGCCAGGTGGTCTGCAAACCCCATTGAACATAGTGGGACTTGCCTCTGAGTAAACTTGAATACTATACATTGTATTCTGCTGCATGATAAATAGGTCAGGGGGGGGGGAATCCACCTCAGGGTGCAACCCTATGCATTAGTGGTTCCCAACCTTGGATCCCCAGATGTTGCTGGACTACAGCTCCCAGCATACCCAGCCAGCATGGCTAACAGCAAGGGACTCTGGGAGCTGTAGTCCAGCAACATCTGGGGACCCAAGGTTGGGAACTGCTATGCATGTTTAGGCAGGGGGGGAAAGGCCTACAACTCCCAGCATGCCCTAGCCATGCTGGCTGGCAGGGGCATGCTGGGAGTTGTAGGCCTTTTTTCTGTCTAAACAGGCATAGGAATGCACCTTTAGTGTGTTTGATAGGGAGGGAGGGAAGAAGGGGATTTTGTTTTCTTTATTACTATTTAAATATTCTGTTTGCATGTTTGAACCATCCAACATTCTAACCATAATGCATTCTATTTTTATTACAGGTGGTGATGGTTTTATAAAGGAAACCTCTCAGGACAAATATGCTTTGGGGGGAAAACTGCCCTTTTATGCTTCAATACAAAGTGAGGCTCCCTCTTCTTTACCTTTTGTGGTGGTCACCCACTTCATTCCTGCATATGCACACCAGTTGGCTCGTATGTGCCCTCCTGTAAATACATATCTGTATGTATACACAAAGTGCACCTAAACATCAGGAAAATTTTCCTGACTGTCAGAGCAATAAGACAATGGAACCAACTACCTAGGGAGGTGGTGAGCTCTCCCACTCTGGAGGCATTCAAGGTGCAGCTGGACGGCCATCTGTCAGGGATGCTTTGACCTAGATTCCTGCATTGAGCAGGGGGCTGGACTCGATGGCCTTATAGGCCCCTTCCAACTCTGCTTTTCTACGATTGTATGATTCTCTCAAGAGGATAACATTTCCCCCTAATTTGCATTAAAATCATAAAAAATCTGGCAACCCTTCCAGTGACATAAGAAGATACATCCCTTAAACAAATTGATACCAGGGTGGTAGTATTCCAGAGAATTCTGGCTTATTGTGACTGAGCTAAGTGCTGGTGTGTTTGCTCCTCCCTGCTAACCCAACTGCTAAATGGTTTGCTTAGCATGTTGAAACCAGGGCTGGCCCAAGACATTTTGCTGCCTGAGGTGGAGGCCAAGATGGCGCCCCCTCTCTAGTCCACATACAAAAACTGACTGGGCTGAGACTTTAATTTTTTTAAAAAAAAATATTTGCAATTTATTTATTTATTTATTATATTTATGAATCACCCATCTGGCCAGACATCCGGCCACTCTGAGCGATTTACAATCCAATAAAATACAGAGGGGGGGGGGGCACACACAGTATAAAACACAATTTAAAAAAGAACAAAACTTAAAAATCCTAACCCACCCCATATTCCCGCCTGAAAAGCCATGTTTTTAATGCACGGCAGAAGCTAATCAAGGAAGGGGCATGGCGGAGGTCACTGGGGAGAGAGTTCCATAAATTGGGGGCTGCCACAGAAAAGGCCCTCCTCCTAGTCCCCACCAGCCTGGTTTCTCTGGCTGATGGGACAGGGAGAAGGCCGTCTGTGGCAGATCTTGTTGAGCGGCCTACTTGATGTTGCTGGAGGTGCTCCTTGAGATATATTGGACCGGAGCCGTACAGGGTTTTAAAGGTCAATGCCAACAACTTGAATTCGGCTCGGCAAACAACTGGTAGCCAGTGCAACTCTTTGAGCACCGGAGTGATGTGATCATGCCGGCGGCAGCCTTTAATCAGGCGAGCGGCTGCATTCTGTACCAGCTGCAACTTCTGAACTGTCTTCCAGGGTAACCCCATGTAGAGCGCATTACAGTAGTCTAGGCGAGAGGAGACCAAGGCATGAACCACTGATGGGAGCAGATGATTAGGAAGGTAAGGCAGTGGGGACAAAAACAACAATACCAATAGCAGGAACATTAAAAAAAATTCCATTCACAATAACTATTCACAACATCCTTGGTTAATTTAAAAAAAAAGGATTTGACACGTCTGTTTCAAATTAATATAAGTAGACCATATATCTGAATAACCATCCAGACGAAACTGATGACTATAAGATGCACTAGAATCTTGGGACTTGAATCTTAATTTAACACTAGCAATGACACAGCATCCTCCACCACACCTACAGCAGCAGGCTAGTTCTTTTTCTTTCGGGATTTAATGGGGAATCGGAGCCAAAGGCTCCATGAAGGCAGGCTAGTTTAGGGAGCCCAGGACAATTTGTGTGCCGTACACCTGAGGCAGTTGCCTCACTTCCTAATGATAGGGCCAGCCTTGGTTCAGACCAGGGCTCCAGCTTGTTGCTCCAAAACAAACCAGGAACAAGACAGGATCCCTGGTTCAGACAACAGCACTAAAAAAAAACATTCCTGGCTTGTTTAACTATTGCCCTAACGGGAAGGAGCAAAGCAGGAGCAAACCGGCTGTGTTCACTAGCATGCAACTTGTTCATGGTAAGTCAGAATTCTCTGGACTTCTGGCTTATTCTTGCATGTGAACATGGCCATAGTTTTATATGTGAAATGCTGGAGGGACTGGAATTCTGAATGAAGGTCATTCTCCAGTCACAATGCATTTATATGTCAGTGGTTTCAAACTTCAGGGAAGCCTTTCTATGCATGAAGCTGCTTTATTGTCTACTGTGATGGACAGTTGCTCTCCATGCTTGCTGGCAGGGTTTTTTCCCCGGCTTTGCTACCTGTCATCCTTTATAACTAGGCACACCAAGGACTTTGTGCACGTTGCAGACTCTGTTACCCAGAGGTTAATAGATTTACACCACTTCAGAACTCCAATTGATGTCCTGTTCTCCACTGTCTTTAAGTACACTTTCAAATTATGGAATTGCCAGAGCCTTATACTTGCAAACATTATCTACAAATATAGGTGAACATTTATTTGTTTATTAGTGATACTTCTATACTACCTAATATAATAAAGTCCCTAAGTGGTTCACATATAAATTTATGCTTGTTTCACTGCGTTGCCCTCTATTTTGCTAACTGGCTGATTTAACAAGTTTCCGCTGAATGAATGACTTTGTCTCTGTGGAATCATAGAGATTTGTTGCTTTTATACTGCAGTTCATTTACAGAGCCCAGAGAGAGGGTGATTTTCCTTTTATTAACACTCTATCCAGAAGACCCACTAAAACTCTGATACCTTTCTGTTTAAGTGATGGACTCTATCTTGTATTACTGAAAAAGTAGCTAAGGGTGCAATCCTATGCATGTTTAGACAGCAAAAAAAGTTCCTACAGCTCTCAGCATTCCCCAGCCAGCATGCACAGGATTGCACCTTCCTCAGTACAAATTAGGCTCCACTGTGAATTTATTTGTATTCTTATGTAATTTATCCTATTTGTATGAACTTTTACTGGTCTGTGATTATTCTTTATTCTACATTACAGGGGAAATGCTAGACAAAAGCAGTCTTTATCAGAGAATTACATCCAAAATTCCTTTTAAGCTTTTGAGAAACCTGAGGGCTCTCTGGAACACAGTTTTGAAAACCACTTTGTCTTCTCGCTCACCCACATTATCCCACACCACCACATGCCTGTGTATTGCTCACCTTGGAATAAGAGACATTTCTACTCAGTGAGGTTAGTTGTTGACCTGTGGTGAAGGTTACATATGTGTAACTTCTTTTTTACATATCTTACATTTTTTGAGTACATAAAATCTGTTCCAATAGCCATAGCATAAGTCTGGATGGATATGTTACCACAGGAAAGGGAATTTTTACGCATATGGAAGAAAATGTTGATGAATAATATCTAAGAATATTAGCATTTATATGAGACAGTGCTCAGAGCCTGTGGAGACAGTACATTTTAAAATATTTTCCATTCTCATATTTCAGTTAACATCTGAAGTGATGAATCAACATAGTACTGAAGTGGCTACTTTTACCATTAGGGGAAAAAAATGCATCTTGCCATTTTTCCTAATCACAGAATTACCGGTAGCTCTTGCAATCTTCCTTGAGTCCTCACTTCAGACATCATGCTGTTCGTGTAGGTAGACCAGCTTGAGTAGTATTTTCAGATGACTAGACTTTTACTTGTGATTTGCAGATTTTTAATTATATTTTATTCAAACATTTTTAAAACCACCCCTCATCACTGCAGATACCAGTGCGACTTTCAAAAGCCCTATCTTGAGTTAAGTCTGGGAGTCAGAATCATAGAATCATAGAAAAGTAGAGTTGGAAGGAACCCACAAGGCCATCGAGTCCAACCCCCTGCTCAATGCAGGAATCCAGGTCAAAGCATCCCTGACAGATGATTGTCCAGCTGCACCTTGAATGCCTCCAGAGTGGGAGAACCCACCACCTCCCTAGCTAGTTGATTCCATTGTCTTATTGCTCTGACAGTCAGGAATTTTTTCCTGCTGTTTAGGTGGAATTCCTGTCACTTGAGCCCATTATTCCGTGTCCTGCAAACTGGGATGATTGAGAAGAAGAGATCCTGGCCATCCTCTGTGTGACAACCCTTCAAGTACTGGAAGAGTGCAATCATAGTCATAGTACAGGCCTGTGGCTCATGCTGGCTCAGCTTGTCTGAGTGTGGAAAGCTAAGCAGGGTCAGGCCTGGTTATTACTTGGATGGGAGACCCCTCCTCTAGTTTCCTGCATTGAGCAGGGGGTTGGGCTCGATGGCCTTGTAGGCCCCTTCCAACTCTATAATCTATGAATCTATGAATCATATCTCCCCTCAGTCTCCTCTTCTGAAGGCTTAACATGCCCAGTTCTTTCAGTCTCTCCTCATAGGGCCTTGTTTCCAGTCCCTTTATCATCCTTGTTGCCCTCCTCTGAACCCTCTCCAGTTTGTCTACGTCCTTCTTAAAGCGTGGTGGCCCAGAACTGAACGCAGTACTCAAGATGAGGCCTAACCAGTGCCGAGTAAAGGGGAATTATCACTTCCTGCGATTTGGAAGCTATACTTCTATTAATGAAGTATTGGCAAACAGAGCAGGGCTGCCATGCAGGGGACGCGAAGGAGGTGATTGCCACGGGCACCATTTCCTGGCGGGGGTGGGTGGGGGTGCTGCTGTTGCCATCTGTGAGTTCCTGAGCTCTCCTCCCCAACCCAACCCTCCACCAGGAGGAGCCAGCAAGCACTGAACTGTCACCACCCACCTCTTCACAGCCTTTCACTCATAGGGAATGAGGGGACACCAACTAAAGAATCCCTCTCCCACGGTAGATGCAACATTTGTGAAAACTTTGCAGAGAGGCTTAGGCCGTGCGCAGACAGACACTGTGGTCCAGGCACTCATTAAGAAGTGATGCAACTAACTCTCAGTGCAATGTCTGCTCAGAAGTAAGGTCTGTTGCAGGGGTCTCCAACCTTTTTGGGCCCATGGGCACAATTGCCCGTTTTGAAAAAGCACTCTGGGCACCACCACACGTTAGCTGCTGGGGGGCGGGGTGGGGCAAGGCAAGCACAAAAATGTTGAGAGCTCCCTCCCCCTTATTTGTGTTTGTGTGTGTGCTACTCACTCTGGCTTCTCTCTCTCTCTGGCTCTTAATTTCTTCTTTTCTTCCATCCCTCTGGCTCCTCTTCCTTCCTTCTCCCCCCCCCCCAACTCCTCTTTCTGTCTGTCTTTCTTTTTTCCATCCTCTCTGGCTCCTCTTTGTTTGTTTCTCTCTTTCTCCCTGGCTCCTCTTCTCTCTGCCTCCTCTTTCTCTCTCTTTCTTTTTCTCTCTGTCTCTGGTCCTTCTTTCCTACCTTCTCTCTGGTCCCTCTCTCCCCCCCCCCCACATGCAAGTGAATGGAGCAATTTCTCAATTCATTTGCATGGGGCGAGAAAAAGCCCCCCTGCTGAAAATCAGCTAGAGGGGGGCAAATGTCACTCCCCTGCTGCCTTGGTGGGGAGTAGACTTCACCCCCCCCTCCAGCTGTTTTTTGGCCAGGAAGACTTTTTCCCCTTGTGCAAGTAAATGACGGAATCGCTCTGTTCACTTGCAAGGGTGGGGGAAATAGCTTGGAGGGCACCTAAGCCTGGCCTTGCAGGTGCCATGGCCCCCATGGGCACCATGTTGGAGACCCATGGGTTGGAATGTTGGACTGGGACTCAGGAGATCTGGGTTCGAGTCCCCACTCGACCATGAAGCTCACTGGGTGACTTTGGGCCAGTCACTGACTCTCAGCTTAACCTACCTCACAGGGTTGTTGTGAAGATAAAATAGGAGGAGGAACATGTAAGCCACTTTGGATTCCTTGTAAGAGGAAAAAGGTTGGGATATAAATGTAATACCTACATATAATAACTAATAAATATGTTTGGGGAATATGGGTAACACTGATAAATTTTAAAGAAATCTTTAAAAAATTAAAAACAGGAGAAATCAGTATCTCAGGGAACAATACACCCCCCCCAAAAAAAAACTATTTTACACTGTTCAGGACCTAGCAGAGGTGTGGAGTGGGGAGTTGTACCTTGCCTAGGGCAGCAAAGTACCTTGAGATGGCCCTGAAACAGAGTGAACTTCATGAAAAGCAAACTAACTTCAAGTTTACACATGGCATGGAAATGAAGAAAGCATAAAAGGAAACCCCGGCATCAGGAAATAATTGCTTCATTGCCTCAAAGTTACAGCTGTAAAAACAAAAATGAAAAGTGTTTTCCTTCCAGCTCCTGCCCAGTTTTTAAACAGTACTTAATGTCTAAACTGTTTTAAGGTGGAGTGTAGCCTACTTACCACTGGGTGGCACCAAATAATTAAAAATACCTAATTCTTAAAGTGTCCTCTTCCCTATAATTAAATGGCAATCAAAATCTTGCAGGCTTTTCCATGTATATGTTCGCATGCATGCTTGTATAGTGTTTGCCCTTTACAAACCCTTTACAATCAAAAGATGGCACCAAACTCTTAAAAGACAAAGAGTCTATTGCACTGCGTTGGAAAGAGCATTATTATGACCTTTTAAATCGTAAGTCTAAGGTGGATAATGAGATTTTTTCGCAAATCCCACAAAAACAAATTAAAGAGGAACTTGCAATACTCCCCACTTTGGATGAAGTAAAAAAAGCCATTAATCAAATGAAGAACAACAAAGCTAGTGGACCAGATGGGATTCCTGCTGAAATCTTTAAAGAAGGGGGGCCCGAACTTGTACAACATCTTCATAAACTCATCGAAAAAATCTGGATAAGAGAAGAGATCCCAGAAGACTTCAGGGATGCCATAATTATCACCCTCTTTAAGAAGGGTGATAGAACAGACTGTGGAAACTATCGGGGCATTTCTCTCTTAGCAACCGCAGGTAAAATATTTGCTAGGATTCTCGCAAACCGTCTTCTATCTATTTCAGAAGAGATCCTCCCTGAAACTCAATATGGTTTCCGCCCCTCTAGAGGGACAGTAGACATGATTTTTACTGCACGTCAGCTCCAAGAAAAATGCCGGGAGCAAAATCAACCCCTTTATATGGCATTTATCGATTTGGCTAAGGCCTTTGATACTGTAGACCGTACAGCTCTCTGGACTATCCTTATGAAAATTGGATGCCCCAATAAATTTGTGAATATCTTGCGACTTCTCCATGACAACATGACGGCAACGGTTTTGGACAACAACGGCTCTCATGGTGCTCCATTTAAAGTGGGATCAGGTGTTAAACAGGGATGTGTTATCGCCCCCAACATTATTTGCCATTTTCATCGCCATGGTTTTACATCTTGTCAAGGGGAAACTTCCCACCGGTGTGGGAATTATATATCGAACAGATGGAAAGCTTTTTAATCTCAGCAGGCTGAAAGCAAAAAGTAAGGTAATTACAACCTCCGTTGTGGAACTTCAGTATGCTGATGATAATGTGGTCTCCGCACATTCAGAGGATGATCTCCAAACTATCCTAAATGCTTTTGCAGAAGCATACGAAAAACTTGGTCTCTCACTTAACATCAAAAAAACCAAAGTGCTTCATCAGCAAGTGCAAGCCAATCCTTTGGTGATGCCATCTATCCAGCTTGGCGGGACAATACTGGAAAATGTCGATCATTTTCTCTATCTTGGCAGCTATCTTTCTGTTACAGCTAACATCGACAATGAAATCCAGCATCGTCTGAGCTCCGCAAGTGCCGCATTTTCTCGAATGAAACATAGAGTGTTCGAGGATCGGGATATTTGTAAGAAGACCAAAACACTGGTTTATGAAGCCATTGTATTACCAACTTTATTGTATGCCTGCGAAACATGGACTATCTATAAACGTCACTTCCACCTCCTTGAAAGGTTTCATCAACGTTGCCTCCGGAAAATCCTGCAAATTACTTGGGAAGATAGGCGAACAAATGTCAGTGTACTGGAAGAAGCAAAGACTACTAGCATTGAAAAAATGATCCTTCAACGCCAACTTCAGTGGACCGGTCATGTTGTTCGAATGCCTGACTGCCGTCTCCCAAAGCAGTTACTTTACTCCCAACTCAAGGATGGAAAGCGGAATATCGGTGGTCAATATAAGAGGTTTAAAGATGTTCATAAGGCTAATCTAAAAAAATGCAATATAAACATCGAAAACTGGGAAGCTCTGGCCCATGAACGATCTAAATGGAGGTTGGCCTTTCACAAAGGTTCCATGGACTTTGAAGAAGCCCGAGTGCAAGGTGAAAGGGAGAAACGTGCTAAGCGAAAAGCACGTCAAATGAATCCTTTACAGGACCATCTTCTATCTGGTAACCTGTGTCCTCACTGTGGGAAGCTGTGTGGATCTAGAATTGGCCTCCACAGTCACTTACGGACCCATCGCTAGAGTCTACACAATCTTCTTTAGAATTTCCTCCTTTTATCCCGGAAGACAATCTTACTCGGTCACGAGTGATCGCCTGATGATGATGATGAGTGTTTGCCTGGACAGTAAATATTTGAATTAGAGTATTTTGTTACAATGTTACATAGAATGGGGCCAACTGTACATAGAATAGCTTTACTGTGTTTTTAGGCTGCAGTGGGCAATGCTTTTAAAAGAACCCTGGTTGGTTGTTGTTGTTGTTTTAAAAACTTGTTTTACAGTTAAGCCCACAAATGTGAAGAGAACAATCAGCTGTGATTTTTTATATTTTTGTTGTTCAGTGTGTATCTGATTCTGAGCACACTGCTGTTTGTGCGTGCACGCACGTGTCATACAGTTCTCAGATTTTGCAGTGTGGCAGAAATTATACTGAAAAAATAATTTAGAAATGATTGTAAAACTGATAGATGAGTGCTTGGTTTATTCCTACCATGTTGTTTGCATTTATAAACAATATTCCCTCCTCCATTTCAAGGTAGAAAAAAGCAATCTAAGTTCATATCTACGCATGCCATGAAAATGAAAGCATAAAAGGAAATCCAAACATCAGGAACTAAGGTAGCAAATATTCTGTAGTAGAAGTAAATGTTAAGCGTACAGCAGGAAACCCATCCAATTAACAAATTATGTGTTGATGAATCTATTAAAAGTCATATTCATCTAAACCTGTAAGTTCAGGGTAACATAAAGTATTTTAAATACCTATGTAAAATATTTACATCTTTCCTCCCTTTTTGTCTCTTACCTACTCTTCATAAGTCGTTCTACAAAATTAACAGCTCTGTGTATGATTTTTCAAAAGGCCAAGAACTCAGCTGGCATATCAAAAGTTCAGAAACAACTAAAACCGAGGACTGGAAAGTGATTCTCTCTTGCCCCACCCCTACTAAAACTTAATTTTTAAAAAAATATCTAAATTCCCATTCAAAACAAACCTGAAATGCTAAAAATATATATATTATAAAATGTTACATGTTTTTAATCTGTTTTATTGTGTGAATTGTCCTGAGAACTTTTTGATATAGGGTGGCATATACATTAAGACCTGGTTTGGCCAGCTCATCATAGCTTATTTAGGGTGCAATCTTGTTGTGATGCTCGTAAGCCCCTGAACTTGGAGGCTTAGAGTCATCCTATGCAGAGCGGGAGGAGAGGTGGAGGTGATCTTCGCTTCCCCGTCCCCAGGGATGTTGAAGAGTCCTTGGTCTCGAGTCACGAGTCGAGTCACGAGTCTTTGGACCCCAGTCTCAAGTCCGAGTCCTTGGTCCAAAATGGTGACTCACGAGTCACGAGTCACTCCCAAAGCTGACTCCACGAGTTCCTATTAAAATCAATGGGGGTTTTCCCCCAACAAAATAAGGCTATTTCAGATGTGTGGCTTAAATAAATTCTAGGCACAAGTGTGCCTTTTTATTTCAAAACTCTGCAACTGATTTTGGCAAGAACAGACCAGGCAGACAAACCCAAAATAACCAGGCAGGCAGAGGAGGCTGGGAACCCCAAAGCAGGCAGGCAGAGGCAGCCAAACCCAAAATGTCTGAAAAAGGTTGCATTTTAGGGAAATGATTTTTAAAAATAAACTTGCCGTACTTCCTAAAACCTATCCATGTTGCATTTGAGGAACACGAGTCCTTGGTCTCGAGTCCCGAGTCGAGTTTCGAATCCCATTAAAAATATTGGGACTCGAGTCTGACTCGAGTCAGAGGGGGGACTCAGTCCGACTCACGAGTCGAGTCCTGGAGTCCCCATCCCGCCCTCCTGCCCTGCATATTTCACGACAAGGGCTTGTTTGCCCAGCTAGCTGGAATGTTTTGGTGGGCATGGCCTCTCCAGTCTCCTCCCCTCCCTGCCCACCAAAACACCCCCTTCCCCCCCCTCTCTGAGGTCACTTTCCTGACCTTGGAGAGCAGCCGGGCTCGGTTCCTTCTGCACTGACTGTGAGAGGGGAGGGGGAGCCAGCCATGTCATGTGAACCAGTCCTAGATAGATAGATAGATAAATAAACAAATTTCGTGGAATTTTTGTTTTGGCTCTAGCCAGTTCTCATGACCTATGGTGTGGAGTTCACTTTTAAGGCTTGGGTTAGATTGTGACCAGGGACAAAACAGTGATGCACCGATCGACCACCTGAGCCCATAGGGAGTGAAGCCCAGTTCACTCCCATGGGCTAAAGCAGTCATGATGCCCAGCCCTCAGTGCAGCCCCTTTATAAACAAATGGTGGAAGTAGTGGGGAGAGGCAAGGAAATCACTTGCAGGTACTTTTGCTCTTACAGCACCACCACCCATCCACCTTTGGCCCTCTTCCTTCTTTAAAGAAACAGACAATTTATGCTTCAAAATTTAATGCAATGTCATTCTGTTGTTTGGTTTGGAATTATAAATATGATGCCAAGCCTTGGAAAGAGGATGCCTGAAGGCCAACATTTCCGGAGACTTTTAAAATGTACAGCAGCTTTCCGGCACCACTGCTTACTATCCTTTGCCGCTCATAGAATTACGTATATCACTCCGTAAACATATCCCTTTGATGTCTGTGATTCTTTGCTTTTAATTTAAAAATGCCCAACAACAACTAGTCCACAACTCCTGCATGCCTGTAAGTATCAAAGATCGGGGGGGGGGGAGGAAGAGTGCTAGAAAGGAAGCCGTTGTTAGAGCAAATTATAATTCTTTAAGACATTCATATAAACAGTAAATCCGATGATATAAATCAAGCACCAAACATACTATTATGCATACTTTGTTAGTGGGAGGGGAGGGGAGGGGAGAGTCAGAAAAGGCAGCGTGTGAAACACAGGTGTCAGCATTTGCTGGGGAAGAACTGGTGCATTACAAACTAATCCACCTTCTGCTATTTGTGATTTCCTCCTCGACAGCTGTGGCATTAAATAAGAGCTCACTGCATTTGGGATGAATTGGAGAACTTGATGGGGGGGGGTACAATTACTGAAGCACTGGGGAAAGGCAGGGGGAAGTGGGGAATTTGGAGGAAATGTTAGCCACTTTAAAAAAAAAGAGTTTATTATTCAGCTAGATTTATCAGTGGGAATTGCTAGGGTCCTTTGTTCTTGGCTTTCCATTAAGACTGGTGTGGCACTATATACGGTATATTCTCTCACGCGTACTGTAGGCTCTTGTATGGTCTGCTGAGAGGGTCTTTGGCAGTTTATTTTTACTGCCGAACCGAGTTTGGTGTCGACTGCTGCCAGCTGTTAATGGGCGTCCACCAAGATAGGCTAGATAACATATATGGACTCTTGTGCTAACTGCCATATAGAGAGATGCATTCTTTGAGTCAGAGAAGGGTGATTTACAGCCCAATCATATGCAAGTCTACTCGGACGAAAGTGTGCATAGTGTTGCAGCCATAGTGACTTATGCTCTGCTGTTAGTATGAACGAAAATTTGGACATTTTTTTAGAGCTTGTAATGGAGTTTACATAAAGGTCACATTTAAGACTAGGGTGTGCAGCTTGCAGACCAATGTAATGCATGTGTCCTAAAAAAAGAAAGAAAGAAAAGGCTCCACTGAATTAAATAGGGCTTACTCCCATAGGATTGTAAGTTAAAGTTTAGTAGATAGGCCTATAATGTCTTACTGTTTTGCACTGAACTACATTAGCATACTTCAAATTGCATATACTCTTGATATTGCTGGTGTGGGGGGGGGGGGACACCTGGTTGGGTATCACAGTTACATAATTCTGCAGTCAAAATAAGATCTTGGCAGGATAGCAGTTTTTTCCGTTTAAAAACTCTGTGTGTCTCCTTATGGGAAGTGTGTTTCAGGTAACAGTATCCCAGCCAGCAGTGAATAACCTTAAAGACTAAGTCAACTATAGCAATGGGTTTTCAAACTGTGGTTCAGGTGGTGTTTAGAAGCTTATCAGGAGTCACTCTGGAAGACCAGTAATGACAGACAGTCTTCTCCAAAAAGTATAACACGGTAAATGCGTTAGTCTTTAAGGCACCACAACACTCTTTGTTGTATTTGCTGCAACAGACTAACATGACTACCTCTGAAAATCACTAGAACCTCATCACTGATCTTCCCCTGCAGTGCTCTAGGACAGCTGTGGACACACCCCCAGACTGCGGAATGCACTTTGTTTTTTCACAATCATTTATTTTATTGATTTGTTTATTAAATTTGTGTACTGCCCAACTGGCAAATGTCCTCAGGGCAGTTAACAATCATAGAACAACAGCAGCAGCAGCAACAGAATAACCAAAAATAAATAAATGAGAAAAATAATAATACAACAATACAAGTATCACAATAATACAGTATTAAACATTAAAATATTTTAAAATATTAAAAGCATTTAAAACATTGAGCAACCAGAAGTAAAATTAATAAAGCAACAGACTAAAGGTTAAATGCCTGCTTAAAGAGGAAGGTCTTAACCTGGTGTCTAAATGTATGCAGTGAAGATGCCAGGCGGATCTCCCTAGGAAGGTCATTCCATAGATGGGGGTACCACTACAGAGAAGGCTCTTTCCCTGATAGCCACCCATTGCACCATTGTGGGTGGTGGGACCCAGAGAAGAGCCTCTCTGAAGACTATCAGCAATCAGGCAGGAGCATATGTGGCTCATGCTGGCTCAGCTTGTCTGCGTGTGGAAAGCTAAGCAGGGTCAGGCCTGGTTATTACTTGGATGGGAGACCCCTCCTCTAGTTTCTTGCTGTTGTGCCTCCAGTAGATCAGACAGAGACCAGCCGTGCCGGAGTGTGTTTGGGGTGGGGGCAGGCTAAGCGCAGCCTGACCCAGCTGGGCAGCCTTACCAATCAGCGCCTGCTCAAAAGGCAGGTCCCAAACACACTCAGATGCTGGAAGCAATTGTTTGTTACTACAGCTACAGCCAGACGCTCCTGACATTCCCGACCTCAGACTTGTGCCTTTGAACCTTGGAACGAACTTGACCGCGACTTTGCCTGATCCCGAACTGGTTTACGTTTGCTCTATTTTTGGAATGATATATTTTGGCTTCGGCCCTCGGACTGTGATAATGACTACGGCTTATCTTGGAACTGGACGGACTTACAACACCTGCATTGAGCAGGGGGTTGGACTCAATGGCCTTGTAGGCCCCTTCCAACTCTATAATCTATGAATCTATGAAGGTGCTCCTTCAAGTAGACTGGTCCTAAGCCATTTAGGGCTTTAATGGTCAACACCAACACTTTGAATCTGGTCCAGAAACTGACTGGCAACCAATGCAGTTGACATAGTACTAGAGTAATACATTCAAAATGGCCAGTCCCAGTAAACAGCCTCACTGCTCTATTCTGCACTAACAAGTTTCTGGGCTGCCTTCAGAGGTTACTCCACATATAATGTGTTGCTGTAATTAAGGCGGGAGGTTACCTGTGCATGGATAACTGTAGCCAGGCTACCTCTGTCCAATTAGGGTCATAGCTAGTATATCGTACCACTGAAGCCACTTGGGCCTCAAGTGACAGAGCTAGATCTATGAGCATCCACAGACTACAAACTTCTGGGGGAATGCAACCCCATTTAGAGCAGGTTGAATGCCACTTAACTGGACAGACGAACTACCTATTAAAAGAACCTCCATCTTGTCTGGATTGAGTCTCATTTTATTGGCACTCACCCAGCTCATTACCGAGTCCAAGCACCAGTTGAGGATAGATTGGCCGAGCATTGGACATGCGCCAATTTTTAAGCTACATTAACTAAAGATATATATCCCAATAAATCATTTCCTGTAATCTTTGCTTCTCTGGCTCTACCACCCTCCACTGTCCAAAGGTCTATACTTTCTCCCGTGTTGTCCCATAGGTTTGGAACTGCCTCCCAGAACACCTGCATGATGCCACTTCTCTTACTTCATTCAAATTCCTCCTCTAAACCCCACCTTTTCCGTAACTCGGCCAATAACTAAGCCTAAGCGCATATCACTGAAATGTAACTGCACATTGCTTCCTTGTTTACCCTGCCTCTACTTCCCCCCCCTCCTTCCTCTGATGTTTCTCCTGTGTCAAATTTTAGATTGTAAGCTCTTCAGGGCAGTGGCCTGCCTTCTTGTACTCTGTAAAGCCCCTGTGTATGCTGATGGTGCTATATAAACAAATAATAAACTTAAGGGCCTTCTTGGTCATTTTTAGAAATCACAGTGAGACCTAAGAAGTTGTATCTTACCACAGACTCTACAAATGGTCATCTAGTTTTTTGAAAGCTGCATATTAATCAATCCGGCTTCTGCTGGAGGGAGATTGGTCTTCAATTTATGCTAGGAGGAAAGGGAAGACTTTCCCACATAGCCAATGTTGAGAGCTGATAGGAGGCCTAAACTAAACAGTAAAACATAGGCGATAGGTGTGAAATTGCTGTTAAGGAAAGTATGAGATATTGCAAACATTGTTTTAAACACTTAAATTAGTTTCCTGGGTTTCATGACCCATATGTCTTCTGGTTTATAGGGAGGAGTCTAAGGCTGCAATCCATTGCTCATTTACTTGGGAGTAAGCTCCATTGGACTCAGCTGGACTTATTTCTGAGTAACATTGCAGTATGAATTGACTGTTTCGGGATTTTAATATATACATTGACACAATGCATAGATAACCATTTTTATCTGTTGGGGAGCATGACACGGGCAGCTCAATCATAAGCTTAGTTCTGAGTGGACAGACATAACTGACTGCAAAGGGCTTAGTCCTAGCTATGTGTGCATATGATTGCAACCTAGAACTTGATTTTAGCTGGCTCAAAAGCCTTACCTTTACATTTATGGACAGATCATGGAATGTGTCCACCGCAACATTTTATAGCTGAGATGCAAAAGTTAAAAGCCACAGACTCTGCCAGTTTGGATGTTCCTGTCTTTGTGTAGGCTATCCCTTTGCCATGAATGACTTGTGGAATTATTTCTGTTGTATGTGAAGTCATGGTGTACAAATGGATCATCTATGCGGATTAGAGTGCAATCTGCTTAATAGGAATTAAGTTTTACTTCTTAGTAAACATGCTTAGTGTTGGGCTGTTGTTCATAGATAACCCCAATAGTCACAAATCTCCAGACGTCTGGCTACAGTTCCCTGACTGTCTATAAGCCAGTTGTGCAGATGGTGCAGTGTAACAGCATGTTTTCACTTGCCTCAGCTGACTTTAAAATGGAACTCAGTCCTCGTGAGTGCTTCTGGAGGACATAAATTTACCGCTTTGCATATTTTCTGTCTCCCTCAGACTTTCAGCGCTGATTTTACTTTTCAAAGCAGTGAATTCCATGATCTATAATGCTCCCCCCCCCCTCCACCCTAGTGTCTCATGACTATTAAATTGTACCAATGGATGACAGCAAACAAAATGCAGCCTGGGAGACGTGCCTTGGCTCTGGGACGATGTTCCTAACTACAGGCACCCACTTAACCACATGCAGCCTTTTACCTTCCACCTGTTAGAATAGCAGCCTAATGCATTGCACATATGTTAGCAATAAATACCACCCTCATAAATCATCCGGTGGTGTCTTTCTCATGGACTGGAGAGAGTCAGCAATTCAGGCTTGCCTGCTTCGGACTGAGGAACTCCAGTCACTTGGGGATTATGTGTCTTCCTCCCTCTGACGTTTCTGATCTGTCCCATGCTAGCAGGAATGTTTGCTTGCTGTTTATGTAAGGGATTTATAAGCCGCCTTTCAAAATACAATTATTTCCTCAAAGTAGAATCATAGAATCATAGAAAAGTAGAGTTGGAAGGGGCCTACAAGGCCATCGAGTCCAACCCCCTGCTCAATGCAGGAATCTAGGTCAAAGCATCTCTGACAGATGTCTGTCCAGCTGCACCTTGAATGCCTCCAGAGTGGGAGAGCCCACCACCTCCCTAGGTAGTTGATTCCATTGTCTTATTGCTCTGACAGTCAGGAAATTTTTCCTGATGTTTAGGTGGAATCTAGGTTCCTGTAACTTGAGCCCATTATTCCGTGTCCTGCACACTGGGATGAACGAGAAGAGATCTTTGCCCTCCTCTGTGTGACATCCCTTCAAATACTGGAAGAGTGCAATCATATCTCCCCTCAGTCTCTTCTTCTGAAGGCTAAACATGCCCAGTTCTTTCAGTCTCTCCTCATAGGGCCTTGTTTCCAGTCCCTTTATCATCCTTGTTGCCCTCCTCTGAACCCTCTCCAGTTTGTCTATGTCCTTCTTAAAGTGAGGTGCCCAGAACTGGACGCAGTACTCAAGATGAGGCCTAACCAGTGCCGAGTAAAGGGGAATTATCACTTCCCGCGATTTGGAAGCTATACTTCTATTAATACAGCCCAAAATTGCATTTGCCTTCTTTGCAGCCACATCACATTGCTGGCTCATATTCAGTTTGTGATCTACCACAATTCCAAGATCCTTCTCACTTGTAGTATTGTTGAGCCAAGTGTCCCCCATTCTGTAACTCTGTATTTGGTTTCCTCTCCCTAGGTGCAGCACTTGGCATTTATCCCTATTAAATTTCATTCTGTTGTTTTCGGCCCAGCGCTCCAGCCTATCGAGGTCACTTTGAATTTTGTTTCTGTCTTCCAGAGTATTAGCTGTTCCACCCAACTTTGTGTCATCTGCAAATTTGATAAGCATTCCCTGTACCTCCTGATCCAAGTCATTAATAAAAATGTTGAAGAGCACCGGGCCCAGGACCGAGCCCTGTGGTACCCCGCTCGTTACCTCTCCCCAGTTTGAGAAGGAACCATTGATAAGCACTCTTTGAGTCCGATTCTGTAGCCAATTGTGGATCCACCTGATAGTTGTTCCATCTAGCCCACTCTTAGCTAGCTTACTAATCAGGATATCATGAGGCACTTTGTCGAAAGCTTTGCTGAAGTCCAGGTATATAATGTCCACAGCATTCCCACAGTCCACAAGGGAGGTTACCCGATCAAAAAATGAGATCAGATTAGTCTGACAGGATTTGTTCTTGACAAATCCATGCTGGCTTCTAGTAATCACTGCATTGTTTTCAAGGTGCTTGCAGACTGACTTCTTTATAATCTGCTCAAAAATCTTCCCAGGGATTGATGTCAGACTGACTGGCCTATAGTTCCCAGGTTCCTCCTTCTTGCCCTTTTTGAAGATGGGAACAACATTTGCCCTCCTCCAGTCGTCTGGCACTTCACCTGTATATACAAGTAGTATATACAATACAATAATATCACATTAACACAAAATTAATAATGAATGACGATAACAATAATAAGCAACAAGAGCAATAAAATCATATCCCTTTGAACCAGCCATTCTACCATGACATCTAAAAGAACATTCTTTAAGAACAATAAAACCACTAACCTACTCTCTTACTGCTTCTCTACATTAGGCTTTTAACCCACCACTTTACCAAGGCTTCTGCTTCTGGATTCTTTGTGGGATTAATATTAGCTCCTTTATACATCCCCCCCCCGGGGGGCGCTTTTCTTTCTCTGCCTTTCTGTATGTTCCATTACACAGCCACAAGGTGGCACTGCAGTATAGTGGAATTGCGAAAACACATGACCATTTTGTAGCATTTTATAACATGATAGCCCATTAATAGCTCATTTCTCTCATTCTAACCCCCCCCCCCCAGCAGAAACGCTCAGAAAGCATGGGAGAGGCCCTGGAGGATGACGACCTGCAAACTACCGTGGGTGAGAAATCACAAGAGCACAATAAATGCCTCCTGTAGAGAAGCCCTTAATTAAAAGCAGTCTGAAATAAGAATGTTTTTATGGCCTGCCGAAAAGATCCGAAAAGCAGTCTCTTGCACCCACCAGCTTAGTTGTGTCTCCCCACACCACTCTCTTCAGGGCTGCAGTAGCTGATCTTAATGCTTGAGCAGGTTCATACGGATGTAGGCAGTCCTTTAAGTAACTTGGACCCAAACCATTAATGTTTTTAAAGGTCAGTACCAGCACTTTGAATTGGGCCTGGAATCAAACAGGCAGCTGGTATAATATGGTCTGAATGCTTATCCCACATCAACAACCCCTCCCCCCCACAATGCAATGTTGTTGAAGAAAACCATGGTTGTGCCCGTGGTGCACTCCTGACCCATCAGTCGAAGACCGGTGTTCTAGAGGTGGGCAGAAAGTAGATTTCCAGCTGCTTTGAACTTCAACTCCAGCATTCCTAACCATTGGCCATGCTGGCAGGGGCTTCTGGGAATTGAAGTCCAAAACATCTGGAGATCTACATTCTGCCCACCCCTGCTCTAGAGTACCTAGTTTGAGGTTTGCGGCATAAATGACCCCAAATATTAAGAAGGCATTTAAAATTGAATGAATGGTTCTAACATCTAAAAACAACAACAGATAAAGGAAATAGGGAGGAGGGGAAATTTTGGGTTATTTTTAGACTCTGTGGGTGTATATTATTATCTGCTGTCTATTATCACTGCAGAATGTTATATCCAAGTGTGTGATTAGATCTGTACAGGTTATCTGATATCTAGGCAAATACAAAGTACAAAACCCCAACACTCCACCACTTTTTTCCTCACTCTGTACAGAATGACATATAGCCCAAACCTAATGCTAAGTTGCCAGGTTCGAAATGTGCCTGTTGCAGGAGTGAACTCAATAGGTGGCCATAGCCGCTAGCCACTATCTCTCAGCTTCTGCCCTCCATCTCCAAGGTGTAGACAGTAATACATACCCAAGTACAACCGTTTGCACAAACAGTGAGAGCAGCTTGGGAGTGCTCCTGGACCCCGTCTTGCTGCTGGATTCCCAGGTGGCAGTTGTGGCCAGGAGTGCTTTTGCATAGTGGTGCTTGGTATGCCAGTTCCCTCTCCCCTTTTCTGAAGAAGACGGACCTGGCCATGGTCACACAGATCTTGGTCATATTGAGATCCAGGGCCCAAGGATAATTAGTACCTTTTGGAACCAAGGAACCATTTCAAGATGCTCCTTGAGCCAAAGTTTGAGGAATCACTGGTCCTCCATGGCATAAATTTTGAGCCAAAAATAGAATATATACAAATAAGCTCTTGTAATGACTGGCACCACATCTTTCTCATTATGCAGGAGGAGAACAGGATATATTCTCTCTGGGTTTGGGGGTCACCAAAAGAAACAGATGAAGCAAACACCACACAGAAATAGAACACCTGAAAAGGGCACTGCTTACAAAGACAGAGTAGCCAACTCAACCCTCTGTTTCAAAGAAGTCTCCCTCAGCAACCTGTAAATGAACATCTTATAAAATACAGCGCCACAACAAAATAAAACCAAGTAGGAAAAAATGTGGAGTCATTTACATTGTCAAAAGTAAATCAGAAATTTAAGAGCAGTGAGGTAATAAGAGCTCTATCCCTCTAGCAGCAAACAAAGTGTGAACACTCAAGAGGGATAAAGCTCTTATGAGCTGTCTGCCTTTACATTTGTGATTTACTTTTGGCAAAGTAAATGACTCCACATTTTTAATTTCCTTTTTGGTGTTTCCCATTTTGTTGTGATGTTTGTATTTTATAACACGTCTGTTTGCTGGCTTTTGATGGAAGATTCCTTCAAAACAAAGTTTGAGCTGGCTGGCTACTCTGGCTTTGTTAGCAGTACCTTATTCAAGTTTCCCCTTTGGGGGGGACACACAGTAGTTCTCAGAGCTTGACTCTGAACAGTTTCCAAATCTGGACCGCCGTGACGCTGCCAAATATCAGCCCCATGTAAGGTTTGAAGATATATTTTGGTGTTAAGATCTTGAGGTTAAAAAGGACCTGTTTCCCATCTTGGCATCTCCATAATAATAATTTGTTATAGACAAGATTCTCCAGCTTTTAGCTGAGCTTGATTATGATCTTTACAGCTGCCATGCACTGAGAACATCACTCCTAAATAGCAATAGGATTAACTCATTCAATTTTATAATTGAAATTATAAGAGAGCTTCGGCTATGGGGCGGTATAGAAATGAAATAAATGAAATAATCAATACGCCAAATACATGAAGAAGGTTTGTTACCAAAAAAAAAATAGTTAGCATTTTTTTTGTCATAGTTAATACACAGCTATGGAGACTTACATAAGTTTCTCAAAGCTATTAAAAGGTCTCTTAGACCTATTTGTGCATGGGAAAATAGGATCATGTCATCAGCATAGAGCAAAACCAATGGAGTTAGGAAAGAATTTCTCACCGCTACATTCAGAAATAACACTGTTGATAGAGAATTGGATAGAAAAACACAGCGTACATGCCCGTTTGCCCATACGTGCAGGAATACTGTCAAGAAAATGTGCGAGAATAACCAGTTCTTTCTTTCAGAGGTGTGTCAGTGCACAAAATTCTAATCATCATCATCATCATCATCATCATCTATTTATTTATTTATTACGGTCATGGACCAGCAAAATTGTAAAGAACAGTTAAAACTATTATAACAACAGAATACAATTATAGGAGGAGAGACTGAAAGAACTAGGCATGTTTAGCCTTCAGAAGAGGAGACTGAGGGGAGATATGATAGCACTCTTCCAGTACTTGAAGGGTTGTCACACAGAGGAGGGCCAGGATCTCTTCTCGATCATCCCAGTTTGCAGGTCACAGAATAATGGGCTCAAGTTACAGGAACCCAGATTCCACCTAAACATCAGGAAAAAATTCCTGACTGTCAGAGCAATAAGACAATGGAACCAAGGACCTAGGGAGGTGGTGGGCTCTCCCACTCTGGAGGCATTCAAGGTGCAGCTGGACGGCCATCTGTCAGGGATGCTTTGACCTAGATTCCTGCATTGAGTAGGGGGTTGGACTCAATGGCCTTATAGGCCCCTTCCAACTCTGATTTTCTATGATTGTATGATTCTCTCAAGAGGAAACAACATTTCCCCCTAATTTGCATTAAAATCATAAAAAATCTGGCAACCCTTCCAGTGACATAAGAAGATACATCCCTTAAACAAATTGATACCAGGGTGGTAGGATTACTTCCAGAGAAGTCAAAATTCTAATCAACAATAACAGTTGCTGATCAAGAAGAGAAATTACAATAGTATTGATCAAGATTTGGGTTGTTTTTTGCAATCTCTCTTGTAAGAGGTCTACGGAACCAAAGGCTGCTTTCAGATCCACAAAGGCAATTTACAAATAGCCTTTTCTTTTCTTTTCTTTTCTTTTGAGTTGTTTATTACAGTCACGTACCAATACAAATGTTTTATACAAAAGAAAGATACAACTGATTAAGAGTAATTAGGGGAAAAAACCAATTTTTTAAAATGGGGCCAAACATAATTTTCCCCTAATTTGCATTGAAATATGAAAGAAACTTGCAACCTTTTCAGTGATATAGAATGAGTCATCCTTCAAACAAAACATCACCAGCTCTTCAGAAGATTGTCCCAGGTGAATTCTTAATAAGAGGGGAATCAGCTTCTTTCTGCAGTTTTTATACAGATTACTGTATAGGACACATGATCAACAGGCTTTGTTGCACCCATTCTGCATGGACACAGACTTTTTTTAAATATTGATCAAATGGACAAGGATAAGCACATGAGCTGCATTTGGATGTAATGCTAAACCGCAGATGACACACTAAACTGGTTAATCTAAAACTGAAACAGAAGCGTCTGATCTCTTGGCGATAGCACCAGAGAAAGAGAGGCAAGGGGCAGTGCATGAATCTGAGGGGAGTCCAGGCTCACTCTTGTGATGCTAGACTATCATTTAGCATGATGCCAGAACCAGTCCATGGCCATGGCTGAAACCAGCTTACGCAACAAAGATACTGTTAGCCCAGTCTTTGAAATTGGCAAGCAAATATTTAGCATATGGACCTGTAGCTGCCCAGCTGATTTCTAAACCCAGGGTGGACACAGATACCTATAGTCCTGGAATGTTGCCAGAGGAGATACTCATAGCATCAGAATTAAAACAATAAAAGGGGCCTGCCATTCAAAGTTGTTTTTAATTCATTCAGGAAGGATGCATTCTTCACTAGGAGGCTGGTTTTAGCCAGAGCATCAATTAGACGTTCTACCTTGTCTGCTATTGGGAATAAGGTACCACTGGAATCAATTGCAGTATAATTATCCTATACTTCAGTGGCATGACCTGCTTTATTAAATAACAAGTAAAAGTTATTTCCCAAGCACTATTAAGAATATTAGTGGACATGGTTATTAGAATTGACTGATATATATATATTTTGTTTTGTTTTGGCTGTCAATTCAAGTTCATTCGATAATTTCTCATTTTACAGCTCCCATCAGCCTTAGTCAGCATAGCCAATGTGGTGCACATGTGTGCTCTGTGAATGTTTTGTGCTGAGAAGGCAACACACTGATATAGTACTGCTCCACACAACTTCACCCCTTAATAAGAGAGGACATTGGACATTGGAACTTTTGGTCTGATCCAGAACTCTTCTTATGTTCTTATGTAACTTAAGCCCATTAGATCTAGCCCAGACCAGAAGACCTTGGTTTTTGTGGTTGGCATAGTTTTCCATGTTATTTGTTACTCTTCTAACTTTTAATACTTGATTTTAAATACTTTGATTGATATTTGACTGGTCAATTGACTGGTCAATGATTTTTTAAATCAGGTCAAATGTCAACCCCAGACCAGAAGATACGCAGTTCACAGCTCTTAAGATTTTGCTTCTAGAAGCTGAACAAGAAAAAAATTGATGGCAGGCTTCCACACTGATTCACAAAATGAAGCCATCTCAGTGTTTCTGCTGCTGGGTCAATGGAGAAGCTGATTTCCAAGAGACTGTAAAACACACGGTATATACAACCTGCTTTGTGAATGACTTGGAATCTGATCTAACCTCAGTGATGGGAGGGAGTGCAATCCTGAGCTGGTGCTGTACTTTTATTTTAAGTGAATGTCCTTTACTCCACATTCTCACAAACAACTGGGAATCTATTATTGTTGTAAAGAGAGAGAAGGAGGGAGGGAGATGGAGAAAGAGAGAGATTGTAATTTATGAACAATATTATTCTGGATTGTGCTGTAACACTCTTATTATGTTTATAATGAAGAATGCTGGGAGCTGTACATTTTTTTCTGTCTAAGCCTGCATAGGATTGCACCCTTAGAAAGTGGGTGGTATGAAAAGAGTGTATCTCCCCACGCCCCACATCAGTTTCTGTTTTTTTTTTTAAAAGACAAAAACTAGGTAGGTGTGAGAACAGGAAATATCAAAGCCAATTTTTCTGTTTGAAGCTGTGACTTAAGGAAGCTGCTGGGTGAATCTAGACTGCCGCTTGCACTTCTGCTTTCTTATACTACAATCCTCTTTTCTGATTGAAGTGATACATCTCCATATTTTGAGCTCATACTAAACTGCATCATGCTAAACTTTCTACTCATGGAAAGAAGTGCCCATTTTTAAGAATGCTTTGCCCTGCCCTTGAAAACCAGATGCAAAAGTGGTACTTCTTACCGAGATTCATTTGCGCTTCATTTGCGCTTCGCATCAGTAAGCAAAGGACAAAGTAACTGGGACCATGCTTATTCACTAACTTTTTGAAGTGATAAGGTCATCACGAGTGAATTTTGTCCTTCCAGTTTCATATAGTGAATACTCATCTTGCATGTACCCTTCAAGGGTGAGAAAGTTGATACAGCACTTGCTTTTATCGATGTGAGTGTATGCCAACCTCCCCTGGTGAACGAGAAATATAGTCACTGTGCAAAATTAATGTGATCCTATCATAGTGTCTTTGCCATAACAAAAATATTGTGAGAATTTAACCTCATTTTGCTTTGGGGTGTGATTTGTCCTATTTGCAGTTGGGAAGGAGTTTTTGCTTAGGTCAGATTGGCTAATGACCTTGGTGGATTCTTTTGCATTTGATGTGTGTGTGTGTGTGTGTGTGTGTGTGTTTGCTTGCCTCCCACCCCTTCCCCACAGTATGTGGCTTGGATTACTTTCACTTACTCATTCACTTTCTGTTTAAGTTCGTTTCTGCAATACACCTGCTCTCTGTTTGATGGAGTCGGGGGGCGCACCGGAGGCCTCAAAGACGGGGGGGGGGGTGCACAGCAGACTCCCCTTTTCAACTATATTTTTATGTTCTCTAATATCTCTTCCTCATACCCCCTCAGCTTGTGTGATCTTGTATGATCCTCCTTCCCTCTCCTCAGCCCCAGTACTGGCATGCTGAAAGCAATTGAAGCTGGTTGTTAACTTCTGCCCTGCAGTTGTCACTGAGCTTTTCCAAGTACAACATTACACATGGAAATTAGAACATGCTTGGCACCCGTCTCTGCTTGAAGGTAAAAAATAAAATAAAATAAAAAATCTATCCATTAAGAGGTGATGACCAAATGTCAGCCCTGAAGAGGTCCAGCTGGTGAAGGTTTGTGCTGTGTTTTCAGAACGTGTTTGTTTAGACAGACCTGAAAGCCAGTACCGGGTTGAACAGTTTTGGCAAGGTAGAAAGGCATGGAGTTTGCAGCACACATTGAACTATGCTTTGAAGTAGCATGAACACTGGATGTTCCTATTTTGTTTAAAGTATATGCAAGTACACTTTCCCCCTCCACCACTTTATTTTTAGGAGAATACCTGTCTGAATGGTGTTCTGCTCAGGTGTTGCCCCTCTTTCTAGTATTTCTAGCTATTTCTAGTAGCGAAGTTGACTGGACCTCTTAGGCATTCTTCCAACAATGTGCCTGGGAACAAAGTGTTCTGAACAGGAACTCCAGGTTATTTTAATTCAATCTGGTTTTGTTTTGTTTAGCTATTATGTAGTTCTTCTGGTCAACCATTTTATTTTGGTTGTCAAGGCTGATTTGTACGTTGGTTTGTTCCCCCCTCTCTTTAGCCCATACGGGCCTTTAGGAACAGAGGAAGCGGCCATATCAGGTCAAACTATTTGTCTGTCTAGCTCAGCATTGTCCACTCTGGCCTGTGTGAACAAACTTTCCCAACAACTTACAGTGCAATTCAATGTGGCTGCCTGTTGTTGTTGCTATTATTATCATTATTATTATTATTATTATTATTATTATTATTATTATTAACATTTATTTATCGCCCATCTGGCTGGCAACTGGCCACCCTGGGCGATGTACATAAGATAAAAACAGAATAAAATACATTTAAAACAGTATAAAATTTTAAAATCTTAGCCCACCCCATATTCCTGCCTGAACAGCCAAGTTTTTAGTAAGCGGCGGAAGCTCAGCAGAGAGGGGATCATGGCGGAGGTCACTCGGGAGAGAGTTCCACAGTACGGGGGCCGCCACAGAAAAGGCCCTCTTCCTAGTCCCCACCAGTCTAGCTGCTCTGGCTGAAGGGACCAGGAGAAGGCCGTCTGTGGCAGATCTTGTTGAGTGGCCTACTTGGTGTTGCTGGAGGCACTCCTTGAGATAAACTGGACCAGAGCCGTACAGGGTTTTAAAGGTCAACGCCAACACCTTGAATTCGGCTCGGCAAACAACTGGTAGCCAGTGCAACTCTTTGAGCACTGAAGTGATGTGATCACACCGGCGGCAGCCTTTAACCAGGCAAGCTGCTGCATTCTGTACCAGTTGCAACTTCCAAACCGTCTTCCAGGGTAACTCCACGTAGAGCGCATTACAGTAGTCTAGGCGAGAGGAGACCGAGGCATGAACCACTGAGCGCTCACCCCTCACCACTTTTTTTCAGACGCTGGCTTTGGTGCTTCATTCTTTGCTTGTATTAAACCAGAGTTACCCATAATGTCCAAACCAGGGAACTCTGGCTTCATGTCAGTTAACAAAGCAGGATAATTTTTTTGTTTTAATTAAAAAATATTTCTTGGCTGCTTTTCAGGGCAGGAGCCCTCCCGTGGCTGTGTACAAAAATAAAACACATAGTAAAAATTGATGCAGTATTAAAAATGGTAAAGACTCAATAAAACAGCAACAGCAGCAAACATTCTAAAAAACAGCAAATACCAGCATAAAATAAAACTTACAACAGACAACTGCAGCCACAACACAGTCCAATAAAACATAATCAGGGGAAGGCCAGAGTAAAGTAATACATTTTCAGGGCCTTCTTAAAAGACTGAGAAAAGACTGAGATGATGGGGCCTGGCGGGACCCCCGATGGCAACTTAATCCAGACGTGAGGGGCCACTGCAGAAAAGGCCCTTGTGTAGCTGCCCACTTAGCTGTTCTCACAGGTGGGCAAATGAGAAGGGCATCTCTTGCTGATCTTAAAGTGCGGGCAGGCTGATATGGGTGAAGGTGGTCCTTCAAGTAAACCATTTAAGGTTAAAACCAGCACTTTAAATTGTGCTCGGAAATACATGGGTAACCAGCACAGCTGACGCAGTATAGGCATTATATGATTGGATCGCCTCAGCCCACACCGAGGCTTGGGCGGCTGCATTCTGCAGCAGCTGAAGTTACTCAGCCAAGACCTGCTGTTGCCTACAACAAGTGATATGAGAACATATTTGGCAAGGAATAGGGACTTTTCTGCAATGGCTCTGAAGCTGTTGAATGACTTCTCCAGTAAGGTTTGCAGCTGCTCTGTTCTTGTGGCTTTTTGGAGAGGATGCAAAATCTATCTCTTTTGAAAGGCCAATGACTGCCGAGTGGGCACTGGAGTTCTTACGTTGCTGCAGCTTTTGATCATATTGTATTTATTTATCTCAGTACGGGTTTGTTTCCTTTTTTGCCTGACCCTGGAAAGCTGCTGCCAATCAAGAGTAGGCAATATTGTGCATGATGGACAAATAGTTTGACCTGGGTTAAGGCGGCTTCCTATTTTGACATGGCAGCTCAAATGTATATGCTACAGGTTCAGGACAGATGGAAAAAAGAAGTTATCGTTCTCATAATAACATAAATTAGCCCCTGTTTATCTCATTTTTATCCCGCTATTCCTCCATGGAGCCGAGGGTGGCCTACAGGTTCTCACCCCATCCCAATTTTATCCTCTCAATAACCCAGTGAGGTGGGTAAGGTGACTCAAACTACATCACACTGGCTCACCGTATGGGGAAAAGTCTCGCTGCCAAGTAGGAGTCGGCAACTGGAGGCCTCTGGATCAAACCCAACTGCCTTCAGCGGGATTCCTGCCCATCCTCAGTTGCCATCTTGAGGCAAAAAGAATGGCAGCAGACCTTTCTGCCAGGCCACTTCAGGGATGACTCATTTGTCAAAGAGGCCCTCTAGGACAGGTGTAGCTGGCCGAACACACAATGCACCACTGCTATGGCATAATAAAAGGCTGTGCTGACTAAATGTAACACCCTGTTATCAAAACACACTGCACTGAGGTCAACAGAGACTTCTTCCAACAATTTCTGAATTTGTTCTGTTTACCTTCCTTATGAACTGGAAACATCATGTTGCAATTTTAACCCGGGCTGGAGCCACTGCAGCTTCAGTGTCATTTTCCTTCGTCCACACAAACACCAAGAGGATCACGAGTGTGTATCTGGCAGGAGCAGTGGAGAGGGTGGGGTGCCTGCCGTTCGCTAACAGGTAGCTTTCCAACATGCAGGAGTTCATGCCTGTCGCTCCCCTTTTCTACGCTGTGCATACTTATCCCGTGTGTCTGCCTGCAGTGCAACAAATTATGCCGTTAACTAGATGTTGAGGGAGGATGTTTTAGCCAATACACACTGTTCTCAATATTGCAAGCAGCAAGTGTGTGTAGAGAGATAAAAGATGGGAAAGAATTATAGTAGTCATCTTTTGAAACCTATGCTGCTGTCAAAACCTATGCTGCTCGCTTGTAGTCTTCCATGTGACCGAGACTCCCAATTGCACATGGTATTGTCCCCTCCTTTGCTTAATGGCGTTGAGTACGTTGTCCTTGCATCCCCAGTTGGAGGATTGAAGGTGACATTCCTTCCTGTGGGGTGTTTTTGTCCCAAGGCAGGGTACCTTTAAGGCAGACATTTGTTAGCAGCATGGTCTTCCTATATGAGGCCAGGCTGTTTGTGCTACGTGCTCTTTTGCTAGAGTTCTCATCACCACAATTCTCTCTGTGTGCTTTATGCTCACTTGCCATGAACCCATGGCCTGTGGCTTACGCTGGCTCAGCTTGTCTGAGCGTGGAAAGCTAAGCAGGGTCAGGCCTGGTTATTACTTGGATGGGAGACCCCTCCTCTAGTTTCCTGCATTGAGCAGGGGGTTGGACTCGATAGCCTTGGAGGCTCCTTCCAGCTCTATGATCTATGAAATCTATGCTATGTGCCCTGTTGTCTGAGTTATGGATTCCCTGGCAAAGGTTTATATACTAGTGGTGTGCTATGATTGGTTGTAGAGTTACACCCCCTTCATGTGATTACCAGGGGGCCACTGCCCTGCCCCCTGCACCTTCCCCCTGCCCTGCCCCCTGTATGGATGTCTGCACTGTCAAAACCTATGCTGCTCGCTTGTAGTCTTCCATGTGACCGAGACTCCCAATTGCACTGGTTGATCTTATTGTGTAGAAGCCTACACATGGATGGCCAGGGGGCCTGATGCTGGCTGTTGGGTGGCCCTGGTAATTACACGGAGAGCCTTTCTTGCATTTAAGACATGAAAGGGGCTTTTGTTGGGATCCTATGCTCCACTGTGACTGGAGAGCAAGAGGAAGTTTATGTGGCGAGTGGTCAGTGGTTTTTAGCTCTTCATTAACCTCAGCCGGGAGTGCTTTAAGTTAAACCACCACTTTTGCCAGTGTAATGTTACACTGTTGTCAGGGGCAGAACCAAGATCAGAGAGAGTTCAGGATGCCAGCTAAGCTCACTCCTCCTGTGACACCACCCATCTTTGGACCCTATGCTGGCACAATTTTACTGTGGTGATCCCAATATAACATTATATCAGCATAAACCTGACATTACACTGGCACAACGTCACTTAATTGGCATGCTGAGGATTTCTGGCCAGTGTAGCTGGACCATAGGAATACACTGTTTGGGGCTGATGTTGCAGAATGACTCCAAGGTCATAGTGCTTTTCTACACGAAGCTGTTATTCCGCTGTATCTCCTTTCCATTTTGTCACAGAATTGAGATCCAAGCACTACAGGAAGAGCATTTCCTTTCCTGCCTTTCCTCTACATGGCCTCTAGGTGGAACTGTAGTATAGCAGAATAGCACAAATACTCAAGTAGAAACAGCACTTCCTTTCGCTTTCACAATTAAATGCCACATTTTGCCTGCCGGAAGTGCTGGTTAGACACAGAAGCACAGAGGGTCACAATGTTATCTAAAGAACCCATAAACAACCGTGAGTAGGGAATGAGGAGTGCACAATAAATGCCTCATGTAGAAAAGCCCTTAATAAGTAAGTGGGAGTCAAGCTAAGGGAGGAGAGGGTGGGCGTGTGAATATAAGTCCATGCATAATTTTCTTCCTCCCCGCCCCAATTCCATGCAGCAAATAGGAATGCTTTGATAAGAGTATAACCATAGCCCAGTATATAAAATCCTAGATACATTTAAAGGAAGGAGGGGGAAAAACTGCTTTGAGTTTGAAAATCCCAGAGAGAGAAATAAAAGCAGCTGTTAGAGAGCAGGAAGGAAAGGGGGAAAGTTTATGTTATTAGGAACTGAAATACAATGGATACTGAAAGGCACAGGGTGGGTAAAACATTAGAGGCTTTTTAGTTCACAAAGTGAAGGGGGGGTACATACATGATAAAGGTTTATAAAATTCTACACGGTGTGGAGAGAATGTGGATAGAGAGAACGTTTTCTTCCTCTCTCATAACTCCATAACCCGGGATCATCCACTGAAGCTGAATGGTAGGAGATCCAGGTCAGACAAAAGGAAGGAGTTCTATACAAAGCATACAGTTAAACTGTGTAAGACTAATTGGCTACCACAAGATGTAACGGTGGCCACCAACTTGGGACAACTTTAAAAGGGGATTAGGCAAATTCATGGAGGCATACGTTGGAGGGAAAGAGCGGGAGAGAGCTATTTGCCCTCATGCCCTGCTTGTAGGCTTCCTGGAGGCATCTGGCTCACCAGTATGCTGGACCAGGTAGCTGTTCTGATCCAGCAGGTCTCTTACTATGTTCTTATATGCTCTTAAAAATAGCAGAAATAAAAATGACAGGTTTTTTTTTTAAAGAATTCTTGTTTCCCCACCCCACCCCCACAAGGAAGGAATATGTGTGTGTGTGTGTGTGTGTGTGTGTGTGTGTGTGTGTGTATGTATGTTCTAATCAGGGAGTGGGGGAGGGCAGGCTGGAATATGTCATTTACGAATCCACAAGAGAGAGTGGGGTGGGGGGGCTGCTGATTGTATTTTCCATTTTCTGAAACAGGAACATGGGCATGCTTACAATTAATGCTGCCTGCCTTCTATTCAACCCGGCAATGGCTTGGTTCCCAAGAAAGAGGAAAGGAATGCACATTTATTCAAATCACTCCATCAAAAACACCCTGGAAACTGTGCAAGTTACGGTAACTGTTTTAAGGTCTTAGCCCTCGCTCCCCCACCCCAAGTTTAATGCTATGGATTAGAAAAATTGCCTTGAACATGTAGAATTAAAGATTGATTTTAAGAGAGTTAAATATCCCCTTCTTTCAAACACTGCTACATAGGCAGGTAATGGGGGAAGATTTGTTTGTTATGTGTGTTATTTATTACATTTCTGTACCATCCAATAGCCAAAGCTCTTTGGCTGATTCACAAGAAATTAAAACCATAAAATACAACATGATAAAGCTTATGTTTATAAAACGTTTAAAATTTAAAGAATAAAACTGGAGTAAAATTCAGCAGCAGTGTAAAGATTTAACAACACAATAACATTTTAAAAACACATCTCTGTGTTTCTGTGTTGTATCTTTCAGACCACAGGTTCACGCCTCATGTATAATCAGGGAAGCTCTTACAGCACATGAATGCAAGCCATCTACATGTGTGTATATATATATATATATATATATATATACACACACACACACACACACACACTGCGACAGATGGTCACATATCATGTTGGTTTTATAAAAAATTCAATTTTAAAACTTTTGCTTAGGGTTCCCTCCGCCCCACGTCAAACCATAGTGTGTGAGTCATCATTAAATATGCCAATGTGTTATCTGTATGGCATTTTCTATTAAGAAGCTGTTTCCATTAAACTTTGGTTGGGCCAGGCTCCAGTATTCCCAATGGGGCCCCATCTCTGTGAACCAGGAAGACATGCTTCGGGTTAAACTACACATGATGCTAACCAGTCTTTGAATCCTGTGACCGGAATGCTCCTCTTTTCTTTTCTAACAGCAGTTGCAGGGTGGCCCAATCCAGATTGTGTGGGAAATTAACCCCCCCCCCCAGCTGCATGCACACACAGACCGGGATCACACATAACAGGGATGTTGAAGAGTCCTTGGTCTCGAGTCACGAGTCGAGTCACGAGTCTTTGGACCCGAGTCTCGAGTCCGAGTCCAAGTCCTTGGTCCAAAATGGTGACTCACGAGTCACGAGTCACTCCCAAAGCTGACTCCACAAGTCCCTATTAAAATCAATGGGGGTTTTCCCTAACAAAATAAGGCTATTTCAGATGTGTGGCTTAAATAAATTCTAGGCACAAGTGTGCCTTTTTATTTCAAAACTCTGCAACTGATTTTGGCAAGAACAGACCAGGCAGACAAACCCAAAATAACCAGACAGGCAGAGGAGGCAGGGAACCCCAAAGCAGGCAGGCAGGCAGTGCCCTTTGTCTTGGACAATTCAAACTGTGGAACTGCTCAAGAAGAGCCCAGGCAGGCAGAGGAGGCTGGGAACCCCAGACAGGCAGGCAGAGACAGCCAAACCCAAAATGTCTGAAAGGTTGCATTTTAGAAAAATGATTTTAAAAAATAAACTTGCTGTACTTCCTAAAACTTATCCATGTTGCATTTGAGGAACACGATTTTTTCTAAATGTTTGGCCCCCATTCTGGAACGGTGAGGTCTCATCCCAATTCCACCCTCACTGAACACCCGCTCCACTGGTGATGAACTTGCTGGAACCAGAAACACACTCAGAGCAGCCATACAGAGTAATCTCAGGTCCTTCTTCTGCCTCTCCCAAGTACGCAACACATCAATCAAAATAAATCTTGGCACACTGTTGGGGCTGCACTCCTGGTAGCCGTCCATAGTGGCCGAGCAGCAGCACACCTCGCTTTCATGCGCTCTTTGCTGGCAATCACGCTCCTCTCCACTCCTTCTGGCACAGCCCAGGGATGTTGAAGAGTTCTTGGTCTCGAGTCCCGAGTCGAGTCTTGAGTCCCATTAAAAATATTGGGGTCCGAGTCGAGTCAGAGGGGGGACTCAGTCCGACTCACGAGTCGAGTCCTCGAGTCCGAGTCCCCATCCCTGACACATAACAGCAAATCTTGGGTTAATCACGCACCTCACTTCCACTTTTAATCAGCAACCCACAACCCACGATTTGTCAGGTCGTAGGTTGTTGAGCATGACATGTGAACCCAAAGCACTGGGTTGTTTAGGGGCTAAACGGTTAAGCCATGGTTTGTTGTTGGGTTGACTGCTGGGCCTGGGTTGTAACTGTTGGAAAGTCTCGTGTGACTTACAGCAGAGTTGACTTATATAGACGAAGCATGGTAACACAGCATTTAGTAGATTCGATTATTTATTTACGGGCATAGACCAAAACCACTTTGTACACAATCGTACATAATTATACACAATCTACATTGGGACATACAAAGGTTCATTATTATACAAATAGTAAAACTTTAAAATTCACCATAAATGTTAAAAAAAAAAAAACATATATAAAGCATCTAGTATTGGAATAAACGCAGGCTATAGCCAGTTTTGAAGAAGTTCAAATCAGCTTCCTTTATTAATGCGTTTATACACATTGTCGAAGAAGGCTATCTAACTGTTTAACTACAAGCACCCGCTAACGCTGGGGGCGTGCGAAGGCATGAGATTGGTTACTTGCTTCTCTCAGGGACAGAGCACATGTTGCCTGTTGTAGAGGCGAAGAGGAAGGGGAGGGAGGAGGAGAAAGGAACTGATCAAGTTACAGGACAACAAGGGGGAATGAACAAGACAAGCAGCTTTTGACACAACTTGTTCTTTATCGCCCCCTAGTGCCTGGAAGCATGCGGAGTTCTATTTAACAGTAACAACCAAGTGCTCCGGATTCACATGTCACACACTCAACAACCTACGACCCAGCCAATCTTGCTTGTAATTAACCCACGATTTGCTGTTACATGTGAACTGACCCACACTGTTTTCCTGCTGAAAATAATCTCTCAAAAGCTGATATTTGCAGCGCAAGCTGCTAATAGCATCAAATAGCTTTATGGGTAAATAAAAGCTTCAGGAGGATTTTTTTTAGTGGGAAAATTGATAGGGGAAAACACCACAGTCCCTGATTCAGACCAGATTCTTATCTGGCTGCTGTTAGGAAATGAGGCAGAGAATGGGCGAGTAGGAGAATCCCAGACATGGGACTCCCAAGATGTGTTTAGTGTCATGTGTACTTTGACCCTTAAGCAATATAGGGAAGAAAAGCCCCTTTCTGAAGCACAAACGATAGACATGTCACCCAATTACATAAATCTTAGTTTGATTGTGAAAGTAAAATCATTTTAAAGAGGAAGAAAAAAATCCTACTTTCTTTGTTTCTGAATTATGCCTGCCTGTGTGTCAGAGAAGACATCCTCTTAGAAGAGGTATTTCCTCCTATGCTTAGAAGAGAACCAAGGGTGCCTCTTTTTAAGATGTTGTCTGCCATACAGTGCTTGCAGTTTATCTAAGCATCTGTATCAAAATAATTATTTAAAACAAACAAGCCTCTTCGCCAATTAATCAGGGACACCTTTTAAGCAATTAAATCAATTAAACGTTTCAGCCTTACTAAATAGGGATTTCACCCGGGAGCACGTTTTGAACTTCTAAAAAGAGTGGCCGGGGCTTCAAGCTTGCCTGGGAGATAACTCGCTCATTTGGAAGCCATTGTCCTAATCCCATGTATGTGGTGAGGATTCCTTAATGGTGACTGATAGCTACTATGCATGTGCTCAGAGACACACATATTTTCAGATGATGATCTACCATCAGTAGAGGCTGGTGGCTCCAATGACAGCAGGGCTGTGTATCCGTTCTGGATTTCATAGATCATAGAGTTGGGAGGAGCCTACACAAGGCTATCGAGTCCAACCCCCTGCTCAATGCAGGAAAGTATAGGAGGGGTCTCCCATCCAAGTCATAACCAGGCCTGACCCTGCTTCGCTTTCCACGCTCAGACAAGCTGAGCCAGCGTGAGCCACAGGCCTGTCGTGGCTCACGCTGAACCCTCCCCCCCCCCAATTTTAGGTTCAGCACCATGGATGGCTCCTTAAAAGTTCGGTGGCGTGAAATCTGGAGTGGATACACAGCCCTGCTCTCATTGCAGACACCACCTTCCTCAGTCTACCATTGGAACAGCTAAACCTTTTGCCAAAAAAAAGAAAAAGAAGAAGAAGAAGAAGTCAGACTTGTCAAGTCTCACCCCTCAGGCCAATCAATACTGGCAGTTGGCAGCCTGGATGGAGGAGAAGTGAGCCACAGGTCAATAAAAAGGAAGTGACAGGCACATATGTGAAGGGGAGATGGGGTATACATATTTTGTCCATCATACAAAGCTGCCTTATACTAGGTCAGATTATTTGTCCATCTAGCCGGAGATGCTAGGGATTGAAGCCGACACCTTTTCACTGCTAGGCAGGTGTTCCACCACTCGCAGATAAACAGCCCTTCTTCTCCAAGTGCATTCTCTGCATTTATTGCTTTAAACAGTATTTGCAGAACAGCATACGAACACTGTATGCAAATAAATAAACAAACGCAAGCCTGTTCCAGCTCTAGGTGCCCTGATGCCTCAGGCTAACTTTATGTTTGATTTAACATTACTCGCTTGAGTTGTCTGCAGTTATTTACTGTGCTGGCGCACATTTAATGTGGTGCACCTCCTCCGTGCCTGGCACACTTGCAGGTGTGTGGGTTTATCATTGGGGTGCTGAAGTGAGGATGGTGTGGCCTTGCGGCGGGAAGCTAGATTGAAAGAACACAACACCTCCCTTTCTACATACAGTTCAGAAGTATTACATCTGCATTATGGCTGGTCATTACGAGATCCGTATAATATTAATGTATGAGTATATTAATATTAAGAATGGGTGCCTGAGTTTTTTTGGTTTTCCTTTTCCCTCCCCATCCCTTTTTCCTTTGTGTCATGGTCTTTTGCATTGTAAGCCTGCGGGAACAGACTGTCTTGTTTGTATTGATCTGGAAGCCACTCGGGAAGCCTTTCTGGTTGCAAAGCAGGGTTTAAATGCTTTAAATCAATAATAAATCAATAAATATGGTATGATTCCAAATACAACATCAAAAACAAAACAAAGACAGCTGTGGTGGCCATAAGAAAAATTCCAAAATCCATATAGTGTCATACCTTTATTAAGCTAAGTCAACAATCAGAAAAATGCCAGTGTGGCGTAGTGGTGAGAGTGTTGGACTGGGACTCGGGAGATCCGGGTTCTAGTCCCCGCTCAGCCATGAAACTCACTGTGTGGCTTTGGGCCAGTCACTGACTCTCAGCCTAACCTACCTCACAGGATTGTTGTGAGGATAAAATAGAGAGGAGGATTATGTAAGGCGCCTTGGATTCCTTGAAGGAAAAAAAGTGGGGTACAAATATAATAATAAATAAAATAAATAAATAAATCAGAGTCTTAAGATGACTCTGATTATGGAGGAGGAGGGTTTGAAGACATTCAAATTGGGCTCTGCCAGGCAATGTGATGGTTTCAGTGCTTAGGACTACTGGTGACAAGAAAGTACCAGACAATTGTCCCTTCTCCATTAGACTGGCTAAACAGGTGCCCTTGATTAATTGGGCAGCACATTTAAACAGATTCATGTTTAATAAGCTTATCAATTTAAAAAAAAAATGTGTGATGTACCCTGGGGTCCTTCAGAGAGTTCTCTTTGTACCCTGGCACCCTGGGGGCGGGGGGTGTCACAAGGAAAGCCATGCTTAAGTGGGCATCTGAGCGTCCCACCTTCGTTACTGAATGTTAACCTGCAGTCAAGTAACCCAGTGGATGTTATTGCTGCCACCACCTACTGAACATGGAGCAGTAGGGCTCTCTAGGACAGTGTTCTCCAACCTTGGGTTCCCAGATGTTTTTGGCCTACAACTCCCAGCATGCCCCAGCCAGCTATGCTGGCTGGGAGTTGTAGGCCAAAAACATCTGGGGACCCAAGGTTGGAGAACACTGCTCTAGTAACTTGGCTTTGAGGCCCAAGGTAGGACCGTGGGGTGAGATGCTGGTATTGAGAATCCCATCGGACCGCACCAGCTATGCTTTCTAGCAGGGGTGGGCAACTTAGAATCATAGAATTCTCCTGAGAGAAGGAAATTCTAATCCTAATCCTAATAAAACCACCGAGATGTTGTTGGACTCCAGCTTCCATTACCCTCCACTATTGACTAGCTAAAGATGATGGGAGTTGCAGCCCAACCATACCTGGAGGTCCACAAATTCTCCACCCCTGCTTTAAACAAGCAAGGTGATTTATTAATGAAACATACCGAGCATAGTCAATTCTAATAAACCAAAGATGTGCCCTATGTTGTGACATGTAGCACAAACACCAGCTGTGGCACACTGTTTACATATGTAAGGTACAGAATGGCTGGTAAACAAGTCATGTTTAGTCTTCTACTTCCTGCCTGTTTCTCATGGGAAAAGTAGGTGTGAAAGAAATACGAGCTGGTCACATGGTTTGTACTTTCTGGTGACGTACTGATTTGTTAGCTTTCTGTTCTGTGGCCATTTTGGAGAGAGGTGGAATTGCTTTCTTCTTCTTCTCTCTGGTCTTCTGACTAGTGCTTGCTGGACTTAATGCAATCATGTAACGTCTTAGCTGAGGTGGAGTAAACAACTAGCTCCACTGGATTAATGCTTGCTATGCATTATTCTCTGCACATGGACTGTAATTAGGAGATGTATGCTCTGTAGAATATACTTGCTATAGTCAATAAACAGGTAGAACAACAACCTGTGGAGTTTACAGAGTTATTTCCTTATTACTGGGATCTGCAAGGAGGAGGCTGAACAGGCTGACATCCGATACGCTTGGAATGCTGCGTGGAGTGGGAGAGACAGGTCTGAACTTCTGTGTGTAGATTTATGGGCGTTTGCACAGGGGAGCAGGATTTTAAATCTTCCATCTCACACAAGTGAAGCGCTCTGCTTTTCCAGGAGGCTTGCGCGCCTTCAGGGTTGTGTCAACACCTTCACCCTAACCTTTAACCCAAGCAGGTGACTTCTCTTACGGGCTGCAGGAATAGTAGGACCTAGAATCGGCAGCCTTCCCACCTTCCCACCTAACTCCCAACTGAAGACCCTTTGCACAGGACTTGGCCAAGCATTCACAGCATTCACTGTGTCACAGGATCATCTAAAGCAGTGCTTCTCAAATAGTGGGGGGGCGCGAGGCTCCGTAAAGGGGGGCGCGCCTGATTGGCCAAACCAATTGGTAGGCCCGCGTGAGGCAGCGATGCGGCGGACGGGGACGACGGGCCTACCTGCTGCCTCCGTGCCGGGCCGCGCTGGACCCGCCGCTGCCCGTCGCATCATGTCCTGCACGCCGGATCCGCCGCCCGTCACGTCATGTCCTGCGCGCTGGATCCCCGCGCTCTGTTTTTGGTGGGGGGGGGAACCAGGGCAACAGGGCTGTTTAAGTCCTGTTGCTGCCCTGGTTCCCCCCCCGCCGCCGCCAAAAACAGAGCGCGGGGATCCAGCGCACAGGGCATGACGCGACGGGCTGCGACGGCGGGTCCAGAGGCTTCAGCGGCGCGGAGAACACGCCGCTCAGAAGAGCGACGGACGGCAGCAGCAGCTTGAGCGGCGCGGAGAATGCTCCGCGCCGCTCAGAAGAGTGACGGGCGGCGGCAGCAGCAGCAGCTTGAGCGGCGCGGAGAATGCTCCGCGCCGCTCAGAAGAGTGACGGGTGGCGGCAGCAGCAGCAGCTTGAGCGGCGCGGAGAACGCTCCACGCTGCTCAGAAGAGTGAGATCGGGCCGCCGCAGGAACTCGGAAGAGCCCAGGTAAGGCTCGTATTACATCCCTGCCGTGCGTTCCCATGCAGCCGCCTCATTCGTGCCCCCCAGCCGCCTCATTCCCTCCTAGCCAGCACCTCCTCCTCCTTTCCCCACATTCTCCCTGGCTTCTTCACAATCCCCCCCTCTTTCCCCATAAATTACCTTCAGGCTATGTGTACAATGTAGTACTATTTAAAAAAATTGAGTTGATGTTTTTTTCAATAAAAAACTGTTTGTATCATTGAAAGCCCTGTTATTGTGTTTTTCTTTTAAGACAAAATATGTTAATTAGTTCAGACAACTGTATGAGTTGTTTTTACTAAACTAAAACCCCAGTATTCAGGTTTAATTGCAGTGTTGGCACTTTGAAATAAATAAGTTGGTTTACAGTCGCGTGGGGGGGGGCGCGAAATGTTTTCTTCTTCCTAGGGGGGGCATGACAGAAAATAATTGAGAAGCACTGATCTAAAGGGAGGTGTGCTTTTTCTTCTTCAAAACTTGTTTCCTTCATATGCAAAGGTGTTTCACTTTTAATCACAAATGGGGAAACTGTGGCCCAAGAGCTACATAGCTCTGCTTTATCTCATGTGGCCCTCAGCATCATCTGGATGTTGCAGGCCCACCCTTGCTCTTTGGGCTGCCCCTCTGGGAATTTCCTTCTCTTCTGCTTCATGTGTATGTGAGTGCACAAAAGAGGTAGAGAAAGAATGGAGTGGCAGAGAGAGCGAAGGCTATGCAATGCTGCAATTTCTGTCCATCATCAGCTCTGGCTCCTCTCTCCATTAGCTGAGACCCCTGATTGATTTTTCCCATGAGCTAACAGCCCTTCATAGGAAAAAGGTTCCCCACCTCTGCTTTAATTGATCAATTAATTGATCCGAAACTCATAGGATTACTTGACTAAGATTTTTTTTTTATTGAGAGCCCTAATTTTAATTTGATTATTTTAACATAATATACAGTCTTCGTCTATCCAGATTATCACTTTATTGTACAGTAAATATTTATTTGTTTATACTTGTATGTTGTATCCCATTACTTATGTGGGGCTCTCAGTCATCTCCCATCAGGTCCACCCCAGCTTAGTTCTACACGAGGCATTTATTGTGTGTTCATGATTCCTCACCCATGGTAGTTTGCGTGTGCTTTACACAACGTCGTCATCCTCCAGGTCCTCTCTTGTGCTTTGCAACCACTTCAGTGTTCGTTTGTTTGTTTTTTCTGTAACGAGGAAAGTATGGTATATCTCTGAATGGTGACATGAACCCCTAGTGTATTTGCACAATTATGCTATACCACAGAGCCACCTAGTGGTTGTATAATGGAACATCTAGAAAGGCAGAGAAAGAAAACCCCTTGGGGGGGGGGGAGAATCGTGTTAAGGAGCTGACCTTAATCCTGCAAAGAATCTGGAAGCAGAAGTCTCGGTAAAGTGGCAGGTTAAAAGCCTCATGTAGAAAAGCACTTCGTTTCCACAGTGCTGTGATGTTAGGTGCTTCAGGGTCATTTACGGGTCTCTCCCCACTTTTCATCTGTTAATGTCAAATTTTCAGATACCTTTCCTCAAGGTTACTCTTTTACTGTAGAGCAGTGATATCTTCCCAGCCCTCAAATGGCAGTACAGTCATGCCTTGGATTGAGAGCATAATTCGTTCCGGAAAGGTGCTTGTAATCCAAAACACTCTGATATCAAAACGAAATCCCCCCAAAAAAATTTGTACAGAGATTTTTAATTTAAGCCGTATGACAGTACTTGTCTTGCAAGACGACGCTGGTATATCAAGTAAAAAAAAATTAAATAAATATTTAAAAAATTTCTTGTCTTGCAAAACGCTCTCAAACCAAGTTACTTGTAATCCAAGGTATTACTGTATTTGCAGGATAAATGCATTTCTTTCCCATCAAGTGCTCGTTCTATCTATTTCTAGCTAAGGGGTAGAAATGAAGCAAGGCTCCCCCACCCACCTCATCCCAAACGAACCATTCCCTTGCAATGAACTGCAGGACCTTCTCTGGTTACACGGTTTTAGTGAGGGCATGGGCAGAGATGTGCACTGGTGATTAGTTTGCCTTAAAAATGCATTCACCTACAGCTTTGGTGAGGGGTGCATTCGGTATTCTTGATATTGCAAGTTTGTAATTTTGTCAGTGTGTCGTGGAAATTTAGGCAATACTGCGCTACAATTTTTGGAAATTCAAAGCTCAAAATAGACTAGCTACATTATCAGCTCCAGTGTCCTAGGGGCAGCAATCCTCGTTCTTTTCAGGCCCCAGGCCCACTTTTAATCCCAGCCTGCAAAACGGGGGCCACTTTTAGTTCTTTCCTTCTCTCCTATGCATGCTTTCTTTCACCATCTGCTTCTGTTAAAAAAAGAACCTAAACAAAATAAAAGATACTATGTGGAAGAAAGTTCCCAAGACTGACATCAGGCTTAGATAGCATTCCCTCCCGCCCACCACCACCACCCCACACCTTGTTAAATTTATTTTTATTCATATTTATTTATTATATTTACATCCCGCCTTTCCTCTAAAGAGCTGAAGGCAGTGCACGTGGTTCCTACATCATGTTATCCTCACAACAGCTCTGTGAGACTGAGAGATGGTAACTAACTGGTCCTAGGTCCCTCAGAGAGCTTCATGGCTGAGCGGTGATTTAAGATGCAATGCTATGCATGTTCAGGATGGGGACTGGGAACTTGGCTCATTGTAACTTGTTCAAAACTTCTGTACCTGATGTTTTCATATAAATAACAAAAAATTTACAAATAAAAGATAACGGTGGTAGAGCAGTTCAGCAATGGAACCAATTACCTAGGGCAGTGATGGCGAACCTTTTTGAGCCCGAGTGCCCAAACTGCAACAGAAAACCAACTTATTTATTTCAAAGTGCCTTAAATTTGGCAGGAAGGAGGAGGGGGCACTAGCTAATCGCGCCCCGCTCTGTCTCAGGGCATGGCTCTTCACCAGGCGCGCAAAGATTCGGGCGCGCACGTGCTGTGCTTCTGAGCTGTCTGTTCAGTTAGAAGGAGGGCTGGGTGCCTGCGCAGTCCGCTTCTGGGGGTGGAGATGTTGGAGTGTGCCTGCCTGTGGAGGCCAGCGAGGAATGAGTGGAGAGGAGTTACTATGGAAACCCGATGCTGTATGCAGAAGGGGACGGTCTTTTCGCGATCTGGCAACCAATGGCTCGAGTGCCCACAGAGGGGTCCCTGCGTGCCAGCTGTGGCACGCGTGCCATAGGTTCGCCATCACTGACCTAGGGGGATGGTGGGCTCTCCCTTGCTAGAAGTCTTCAAACGGGTTGGACAGTCATCGGTTGGGAGTAGCTCTGGATTTCTTGTATCGAGGGGTGGGTGGTGGGGGTGGGAGGGTTGGACTAAAAGGCCTCCAAGGCCCCCCTCCAACTATATGATTCTACTGCTGGTGCAACTTGTGGTGATAATTCTCTAACAGCTCAGTCCAATGTGGCTGCCTGTAACCCTCCGAACTCGGGTTGTGAGCATCCTATTAAGGCCGGAAGGAGCACAGAGGCGAAAGTCGCCTCTGCGCCTCCTCCTGCCCTGGAAAAGGCTTAGGCAGCCGGTTTTGGCCGTCTAAGTCTTTTGCCCCAGAGCTCAAGGAGGACAGGCTGGGGCACCACTGGGATACTACGTGTCATGGCGGAGTCTCTCTCCTCCCCTCTCGGCGCCCCAGAATGCCCAGGAATATCCGGCTCTGAGGTTGGCCTTCCAACCTTGGAGCCGCAGCCAGTGTGGTTCTTTCTGCACTGGCTGCGAGGGTGGAGGGAGGGCGCTCTGAGGTCAGATTCCCAGCTCCGGCCTCAGTGTGCGTTGACCTCTCCTATGGCTGTCTAGACTATGTCCTGCGGTCATAGGATTGCACCCTAAGCATTGAGCAGGGGGGTGGACTCGATAGCCTTGTAGGCTCCTTCCAACTCTATGATCTATGAAATCTATAAGCATTGCAGGTATAAGGAAGTGCCAGGGCAGGGCTCCAAGCTGGAAGAAGGCCAGCCAGAAGGTTAAAGGAGGTGCTGGGAGTAGAGGTGCACAGAGCTCTGGGAAAGCAACCGTGTAAAAGTGCAGAGGCCCACAGGACATATGCCTGCTATGGCTGTCACAAATAAATTCTTATTCTAACAAATGTTCTTGAATTCATCACTGACAAATGAAAGAACATCACACAGCCCTCCACCAATTTACTAGAGAGGGAAGCTGTAAGCACACAGAAGCGAATAGCATGCGTAGTAATGGGACAACATGTGCTCCAGCTATTAAATATTGGATGGATACAATTTGGAGGTTTAATAAGATTCACGATCTGAATATTTAACAAAGATAGCAGCAATGTCATCTGGGTATACACAGATGTTTACAAAGACTCAGCTAGAGTTGTAGACAGTACGACACTGGGAACATGAGTCATATTGGCAGGTAGATAGGTAGCGGAAAATAGGAAGTTGCCGCTATCTAGGAAAAACTCAGATCAGTGGTAGGCAGATCTCTGCAGTAAATTGGCAAAGATTTCTGACTCCCCATAGTTTAACAATAGCAAGTAAAGTAATAAATAAATAAATGTCTACCTACCATAGCCGACTTGGCTAATAGTTTATCTCTTAGCCTTGGTATTCCTCACCTGTAAATTATGAGTATTAATTGGTTGCCTTTAACCAGGTCGTTGTGCAGCTCTCATGGCCAGTTTTAGAGTTTTGTGTTAGAATCCCTGATCTGTAGTAATTACAACGTAGCTTTGTACTTGTGTATGCTGGACATCCAGTGTATGGCTCATTGGGTACAGTAGGGAATTGGGTCAGCACCCTGAGCCTCCATTTTGCAATTTGCTCTGGTCGGTGGACTTCACACACCCTCCTGTGACACAATCACCTATCCGGATAGTAGACATTGCTGAGATCTTTGAGCCTTGTTTATTCTATACCAGTGATGGCGAACCTATGGCACGCGTGCCACAGCTGGCACGCAGGGACCACTCTGTGGGCACTCGAGCCATTGGTCGCCAGATCGCGAAAAGACCGTCCCCGTCTGCATTCAGCGTCGGGTTTCCATAGTAACTCCTCTCCACTCATTCCTCGCTGGCCTCCACAGGCAGGCACACTCCAACATCTCCACTCCCAGAAGTGGACTGCGCAGGCACCCAGCCCTCCTTCTAACTGAACAGACAGCTCAGAAGCACAGCGCGCGCACGTCCGAAACTTTGCGCCATGCCCTGAGACAGAGCGGGGCGCGATTAGCTAGTGGCCCCTCCTCCTTCCTGCCAAATTTAAGGCACTTTGAAATAAATAAGTTGGGTTTGTGTTGCAGTTTGGGCACTCGGGCTCAAAAAGGTTCGCCATCACTGTTCTATACTAAGTACAACAGATCCATTGTGAAACTGAAATCCTACTTTTCATTTTATTTTCCAAAAGGTAACTATTACAGCTAGTTTTACTAACACACACTCTGTTTCAGAAGCCAGTGCACGACAGGCATTATTCCAGTCAATAAATAGACGATACAACAAGCAGAGAAGAGCCTTAGCAATGTGTAATATTTGGGCAGAGGGGAGGAGTGATCAGCCAGTGTGAGAAATAGGGGTGTTAAAAGTGCACAAGAGTTTCCCCATTTTCATTTGTGAAATGTTGGAGGGTGTGCTGTGTTCCCCAAATAAATTGCTCACATACCTTATTTAATGAATGAGCTCATTCCTCATGCCTTTGCCAGAAACAATAAAAGTTAGAAAATGTCCCAGTAATTAAAATAAAGTGTTACACAGATTTATGGTGAGAAATGTGAAATGTCAGCCTACTGGCTTCACAAATAAACCTCACATTCATCAGAACAGGTTGCATTCATTAGCTGGAGAGCAGCGTGGGTCCGCTATAAGCCCCACGGGGGTTTTTACTGGCCAGGAAGAGAAGCCAGAGCGGTGGGAGAGAGAAAGGAGAAGAGGTAAAATGGCAGTATGCCTGGGTTGGATTCCCATGAACGAAAGCAAGCTTGTTAGATAGTCCTGTTAAGTGCTTATTGGTGGGACATATCTTGCTTCTGCAATGTCCACACACACTGTATGAATGAGGGTACATTTCCCATTTTTTTCCATGCAAGGAAAATCCTATTCAATGAATATCCCAAAGGGAGCCTCTACTCGACTTTCTGGACAGCAAGTAGTTTTCCTCTCTGTGGTAAACAAAAGACAGCCTGAGAAGGGGTGAAGTTGGAGCTACTCATAGCATAGTGGAGGGACATTCTCAAGAATATGAGGTGATGCTGTCCAGGAATAAGGCACTGTTCACACAGGATCCAAGGCAACACCAATCAAATTTAAGATTGACTGGAGTGGAGGTATGATACATCCCTGAGGGGAAAATAAACCAGGTGATAAACAAATATAATGTATCAACGAAAGAAGTAGAATATGGGAATTTCCTTCTCAGGGTTATATAAAGAATGACGCCAGCTTTCAGATCTCTATGATGGATACACCAGTTATCCCAGTATTTGGGCCAAAGGCCCTATGGTCACTGAACGTAATAAAAATTTTATGAGAATAAATTGACCAACCAGAACATCAAAAGGGAGTTTCCTGACGTTTAGGGCATCCAGTGTTTGCCAGATGTTTCAGGCCAAGCTGATTGTGAATATAGTGTCAGTTGTGTATGTCTCATGTCGATTAGGATGGATCAAATCAAAAGTGATGAAGGGACTTAAGCGCATGGAGCAGCTACTTCGGTATTATTTACAACATTCTAATAAAAACAAATCGGATATATAAAAAGAGCAGTGACCCTAAACATAAGCCAACTTCACAGTCAACCCACACTCAATGGCTGGGCTCGCATGACACGACAACCCACTATGGCTTATGAGCCACGGTGGGTTGTCGTGTCACGCAAACCCGGACCGTTTCCGCAGGGTGACTTATTTGTGGGCAACAAGACACCCTGACAACCCATAACTTGTACGTGTTGTTTCACCCACAATTGGTAGGCGTGTTGTCTGAACCTGGGTGACCGTCCATCACCAATGTGGGTGCAGGGAAGTGGTAAGTGAGTCTCCCGGCAAGAGCGGCAAAAAACCTTTGCCGGCCGCTCTCGCCAGGCTCACCCAGGCCACCGCCAGTGCCAGCCATCTCAAGTGCCCAAGTGGCTCTTTGGGGTGACTGTCACTGGCTGGGCGTCCCCCACTGTAATCGTGAGCTCTTTTCGCTTGCCGCAGCTCCCCCCCCTTTAACCTTCCCCCCTGGAAATTGCTATCTCTGGTCTGACAGCCAGTTTTTGCAAACTCTGTTTTGATTGAAAGCCAGTGACAGCCCCTTCAAAGTGCCCAAGCAGCACGTTGGAGGGGCTGCCACTGCTTGGCAAACTTTTTTTTTTCTTTTGCATCCACACTGTGCACAAATATTTTGATATTTAAAAAAAAATAAAAAATGTTTAGCTGCACTTGTGTAACTGCAGAGGTGTGCAGTTCCATGAGTGTGAAAATGGGAATGTCCTCGGCTGGGCAGTGTCCTGGGGGCGGGGCGGGGGTAACCTGCTGTCAAAGGGCATCAAGTACCTACCCTGGACATTGTCCCAGAGATGCTCCAAACAGGGTTTTTTTTCTTTACTTTGCTTTCTCTTGACAGCTGTCAAAAGGTGAGCCAGCATGGTCAATGGCCAGGAATCCTGGGAGCTGAAGTCCAAAATATCTGGAGGGCACCAGGTTGGGGAAGGCTGAGAGACAGTGTGGCCTAGTGGTGAGAGTGTTGGACTGGGACTCGGGAGATCCGGGTTCTAGTCCCCACTCGGCCATGAAACTCACTGGGTGACTTTGGGCCAGTCCCTGACTCTCTCAGCCTAACCTACCTCACAGGGTTGTTGTGAGGATAAAACGGAGAGGAGGAGGAGGAGGATTATGTAAGCCGCCTTGGGTTCCTTGTAGGAAAAAAGGCGGGGTATAAATGTAATAAATAAATAAATAAAATAAATAAATCATGGCACACCATACTGGCTTTCAGTGATGTATGATGATATCATAATTTTCCTTTGCTTAGTTGTATTGACTAATCCTAAAGCCTTCTCTTATTTTATTCAAATATGTGTTAGTTATTTAAATATATTTAGGGTGGTGTACATAATCTTTTAAAATCCTAATACGATATATCATAAAAACAGTACTACCACAACGTAAACTACAGCAATAAAAGTTGCTGTTTGAACTATTGCAGTCTCATCATCATCAGGCGATCACTCGTGACCGAGTAAGATTGTCTTCCGGGATAAAAGGAGGAGATTCTAAAGAAGATTGTGTAGACTCTAGCGATGGGTCCGTAAGTGACTGTGGAGGCCAATTCTAGATCCACACAGCTTCCCACAGTGAGGACACAGGTTACCAGATAGAAGATGGTCCTGTAAAGGATTCATTTGACGTGCTTTTCGCTTAGCACGTTTCTCCCTTTCACCTTGCACTCGGGCTTCTTCAAAGTCCATGGAACCTTTGTGAAAGGCCAACCTCCATTTAGATCGTTCATGGGCCAGAGCTTCCCAGTTTTCGATGTTTATATTGCATTTTTTTAGATTAGCCTTATGAACATCTTTAAACCTCTTATATTGACCACCGATATTCCGCTTTCCATCCTTGAGTTGGGAGTAAAGTAACTGCTTTGGGAGACAGCAGTCAGGCATTCGAACAACATGACCGGTCCACTGAAGTTGGCGTTGAAGGATCATTTTTTCAATGCTAGTAGTCTTTGCTTCTTCCAGTACACTGACATTTGTTCGCCTATCTTCCCAAGTAATTTGCAGGATTTTCCGGAGGCAACGTTGATGAAACCTTTCAAGGAGGTGGAAGTGACGTTTATAGATAGTCCATGTTTCGCAGGCATACAATAAAGTTGGTAATACAATGGCTTCATAAACCAGTGTTTTGGTCTTCTTACAAATATCCCGATCCTCGAACACTCTATGTTTCATTCGAGAAAATGCGGCACTTGCAGAGCTCAGACGATGCTGGATTTCACTGTCGATGTTAGCTGTAACAGAAAGATAGCTGCCAAGATAGAGAAAATGATCGACATTTTCCAGTATTGTCCCGCCAAGCTGGATAGATGGCATCACCAAAGGATTGGCTTGCACTTGCTGATGAAGCACTTTGGTTTTTTTGATGTTAAGTGAGAGACCAAGTTTTTCGTATGCTTCTGCAAAAGCATTTAGGATAGTTTGGAGATCATCCTCTGAATGTGCGGAGACCACATTATCATCAGCATACTGAAGTTCCACAACGGAGGTTGTAATTACCTTACTTTTTGCTTTCAGCCTGCTGAGATTAAAAAGCTTTCCATCTGTTCGATATATAATTCCCACACCGGTGGGAAGTTTCCCCTCGACAAGATGTAAAACCATGGTGATGAAAATGGCAAATAATGTTGGGGCGATAACACATCCCTGTTTAACACCTGATCCCACTTTAAATGGAGCACCATGAGAGCCGTTGTTGTCCAAAACCGTTGCCGTCATGTTGTCATGGAGAAGTCGCAAGATATTCACAAATTTATTGGGGCATCCATTTTTCATAAGGATAGTCCAGAGAGCTGTACGGTCTACAGTATCAAAGGCCTTAGCCAAATCGATAAATGCCATATAAAGGGGTTGATTTTGCTCCCGGCATTTTTCTTGGAGCTGACGTGCAGTAAAAATCATGTCTACTGTCCCTCTAGAGGGGCGGAAACCATATTGAGTTTCAGGGAGGATCTCTTCTGAAATAGATAGAAGACGGTTTGCGAGAATCCTAGCAAATATTTTACCTGCGGTTGCTAAGAGAGAAATGCCCCGCCGGTCTGTGAGTAAACATCTTGTAGATGCAATATACCTACAAACCTCACATTTGAAACAAGCCAACTTAGTAATCAAATATTGGTTCTTTTGAAATGTATAGGGTGACACTGCAGCTAGCTCGTTATAATGCAATCCTATCATGTCTTTGAGTTCAGTGGGACTTACTCTCAGGTAAGTGTCTATAGGACTGCACCTTAAGCTGCAATTCTGTCTATGATTATCTGAGAGCAAGCCCATTTAACTGAGTGGGACATACGTCTGAGTAAACATGCATACGATTGGGCTGTTAATCAACACTCCGTGGGTTAAAATCCTTCTCAATGACTGTGGGAATACCTACAGTCATGCCTTGGATTGAGAGCATAATTCGTTCCGGAAACATGCTTGTAATCCAAAACACTCTTATATCAAAACGAAATCCCCCCAAAAAAAATTTGTACAGAGATTTTTAATTTAAGCCGTACTACAGTACTTGTATTGCAAGACGTCGCTTGTATATCAAGTAAAAAATTTTTTAAATAAATATTTAAAAATTTGCTTGTCTTGCAAAATGCTCTCAAATGAAGTTACTTGCAATCCAAGGTATTACTGTATTAGCAAAACTGAGGCAAAAGCTAGCAGAGTTTTAGCCAAGCAATACCTCAATATATTTCTTAGCTTGTCTGGTTATCCGCCCTCTCGTTTGTCAGATGTTCTTCCTTCCTCCAAATGTTTTGCAGAATAATCACCAGAAGCAACCCAGTCATCTTGTCAACCATCTCAGCCTGAACATCTGGTAGCAGCAGAGGGTCAGCTTTGGAGCATGCTCACACACACACACACACACACACACACATCCTTTGTGCAAGACACAGCCGATATAAACATGTTCATTTTCCCCACTGGGGATGTGGCAGGGGCAAAGGGTAGCAGACGCTGCAGGATATAGTCTCTTGTTGTTGTTGTTGTTGTTGTTTTGAAAACGAACCAGAAATGAGACAGGGTATGAGGAAGACAGAAACAAACTGCTTGTCAAATATGGAAAAAATGGAGTCTGTTTTTTTGTTCTGGGCCTTTTGGAATCTGTGGGTGGACTGGAGTTGGCAGGCAGAGAGCAAGCACCCACCAACCACAGGGTTGAGCAGTTCAGAAGTTTACTAGACTGTTTGTGTTCCAAAAGTTATTGGCCTTGAAGCAAGAAAAAAAAAAAGAAGGCAAGATAATAACACTATGATGCTAGAGCCCGTCCTCCAAGATTTTTCTTTTTTGCCTCTTCTTCTTTCCCTTTCCACACTCTTATACACGAATAATAAGAGGAATGGGGGGGGGGGGGAGGCAGTAATAACTCTGGTTTCAAAATTTATTCTTAAAAAGAAGTGTCCGCTCCCTTCTCAGATCAGGTCGTCACATTAATCAACCAGACCAAACTCTGTGGATTTTGTAGGTGTTTTGGTGTTGTATCGTTCACATGTGCGTGCATGTCTGAAGGGATAATGTCAAGAAATCTCTACCTACAGCATGTTCATTACTGGAAGCCACGCTTTCAGGTGCGTGCAGGTATGGACGCTGAAGATGACACTCAGCCTTCTTGAGAACAGGAGTCAGCGTGAAGGGTTTGGTGAACTACATGTGAATGTAGTGCCATCTTGCCTTCTCAAGACCTAAGGAGAGTGACTGCCACCAGCCGATTAAAATCTGGATGCTCAAACAGGATGGTTTTTGTTGTTGTTGTTGTTGCTTTTGTAGGAACAAAGTTTGGAAACCAGATGTGCACAATTTGCCGTATGACTTCACATTGTGTGGACACCAACTGAGATGCATAGCGATGTGTCTCCTAAAAAGAACCTGCCACAGTACAAGTATCTTTTCCCATCAATTGACAGAATTTCTTCCAGGGCATTGAGTGTGTGTGTGTCTGTGTGTGAGTTTTTTTCCTTTGAAAGAGATCTAGATTTTTCCAGCCAATGTTGGGAAACATCTGTATTTTTGCTGCTAGACCTCAAATGTGTCTAAAAGCGTTTGGAATTGTCATTAAAATGAAGACCATATTGTGGTTTCTGTGAATTAGACTTCTTATGTTTCCAATTCAATGGCAATATGCCGCGGAATATCACTTGCTTTAGAGCAGTGTTCTCCAACCTTGGGTCCCCAGATGTTTTTGGCCTACAACTCCCAGCATGCCCCAGCCAGCATAGCTGGCTGGGGCATGCTGGGAGCTGTAGGCCAAAAACATCTGGGGACCCAAGGTTGGAGGACACTGCTTTAGAGGCAACAGCAAAGAAGGGGTTTTGCCCTCATGTGCTGCTTGTGGGCTGGACATCTTCAGCCCAACTGATAGGGGGGAGGGCACTGTGGCTCAGTGGTAGTGCACATGCTTTGCATGCCGGTTCTGGGCTCAATCTGCGGCATCTCCACATAGGGCTGGGGGAAACTGACTGAGACCCTGAAGAGCCACTGCCAGTCAGTGTTGACTCTACTGGGCTAGATGGACCAAGGGTCTGACTCAGTATAAGGCAGCTTCCTGTGTTCCCCTGTGATCAGGCATCGGCTGAGCTGCAGGGAACAGACTGCTGTCAGCAGTGGGGAAAGAGGGATCTTCCTCAGGATTGCTGTTGGGGGTGTGTGTGGAGGTGGGCAAGGTTAGAGCCTCTGAGGAAACAGCCGTCTTGATTAAAATAGCTGCGGGAGGGAGAGGCACTTGAACTTCACCCCCCCCTCCCAGTGATCCCAGCAGGCAAAATTGCTAAGGGAGAGGCTTTAACCTCACCTGCCCCCACAGCAATCCTGATAAAGATTGCTGTTTCCTGGCTAACAGCAGTGGGATCTGTTTCCTGCAGCCCAGCTGATGCCTGATCACCCTCCTCTGTGATCCCTGCAGGTAAGATTTCTATTTCCCCAATGCTAAAAGCAGGGATGTTGAAGAGTCCTTGGCGTCGAGTCACGAGTCCTTGGACCCGAGTCTCGAGTCCGAGTCCGAGTCCTTGGTCCAAAATGGTGACTCCCGAGTCCCAAGTCCCGAGTCACTCCCAAAGCTGACTCCATGAGTCCCTATTAAAATCAATGGGGTTTTCCCCCAACAAAATCAGGCTACTTCAGATGTGTGGCTTAAATAAATTCTAGGCACAAGTGTGCCTTTTATCTCAAAACTCTGCAACTGATTTTGGCAAGAACAGACCAGGCAGACAAACCCAAAATAACCAGACAGGCAGAGGAGGCAGGGAACCCCAAAGCAGGCAGGCAGAGGCCATTGTCTTATAGATTTCATAGATCATAGAGTTGGAAGGAGCCTACAAGGCTATCGAGTCCAACCCCCTGCTCAATGCAGGAAACTAGAGGAGGGGTCTCCCATCCAAGTGGACAATTCAAACTGTGGAACTGGTTATGAAGAGACCAGGCAGGCAGAGGAGGCAGGGAACCCCAGACAGGCAGGCAGAGGCAGCCAAACCCAAAATGTCTGAAAGGTTGCATTTTAGGAAAATGATTTTAAAAAATAAACTTGCTGTACTTCCTAAAACTTATCCATGTTGTATTTGAGGAACATTATTTTTTCTAAATGTTTGCCCCCCCATTCTGGAACGGTGAGGTTTCATCACAATTTCACCCTCACTCTTCGCTGGCGATCGCACTCCTCTCCACTCCTTCTGGCACAGCCCAGGGATGTTGAAGAGTCCTTGGTCCCGAGTCCCGAGTCGAGTCTCGAGTCCCATTAAAAATATTGGGACTCGAGTCCGAGTCGAGTCAGAGGGGGGACTCAATCCGACTCACGAGTTGAGTCCTGGAGTCCGAGTCCCCATCCCTGGCTAAAAGCAATCTTGATGTGGATGGGTGCAGGGAAGGGGCTGCTCCCTCCAAGCTCTCCCTGCAGGCAAGATTGGTATAGGGCAGAGATGCAAAACGTCTTTCAGCCCAAGGTCCAAATTCGATTTCAGAGGATGCATTCCAGTGGGTGGGCAGTGCCAAAGGCAGTGCCAAAGGCAAGATTAGGAGTGGGATATCGTACGTCGTGGACACAGGGAGTGAGCGGGAGGAGGCCAATGGCAGACCGGTTTTGTGGGATCGGTTTCGTCTTCTTCCTTCTGATGAAGTGGACAAGGTGCTTTCATCTGTGAGGCCGACCACCTGCTTGCTTGATCCTTGCCCGTCCTGGCTCATCATGAGCTGCAGGGAGAGACTGGGTGAGGGGATCAAGGCGGTGATGAATGCCTCCCTCGAGGAGGGAGTGATGCCATCAGCCCTCAAGGAGGCAGTAATAAGACCGCTTCTAAAGAAGCCCTCCTTGGATCCCCAGGATTTAAACAACTTTCGCCCAGTCTCCAATTTACCATTTCTGGGCAAGGTGATCGAGCGGGTGGTGGGTGCTCAGTTGAAGGCACACTTGGATGAAGCCGATTATTTAGATCCGTGCCAGTCGGGCTTCAGGTCTGGACATGGGACGGAGATGGCCTTGGTCGCCTTGGCAGGGTTCCATCCTCTCCCCGATGTTATTCAACATCTACCTCAAGCCGCTGGGAGCTATCATCAGGAGGTTTGGGGTGCAGTGTCATCAGTATGCGGATGACACGCAGCTCTACCTCTGTTTTAAGTCCTCACCGAGGTTGGCCGTTGAGACCCTGTCCAAGTGCCTGGAGTCAGTGGCTGGCTGGATGGGAAGGAACATGCTGAAACTGAACCCCGACAAGACCGAGGTACTTCTGGTGGGGGACAAGGGAAGGTTAGGGGATGTTGATCTGGTGCTGAATGGGGTACATCTACCCCTGAAGGACCAGGTCCGCAGCTTGGGGGTCATTCTAGACTCCCAGCTGTCCATGGAGGCTCACGTGGCAGCTGTGAGCCGGGCGGCGCTGTATCAACTCCATCTGATACGGCAGCTGCGCCCCTACCTTCCTAATCACCTGCTCCCATCAGTGGTTCATGCCTTGGTCTCCTCTCGCCTAGACTACTGTAATGCGCTCTACGTGGGGTTACCCTTGAAGACGGTCCGGAAGCTTCAGCTGGTACAGAACGCGGCGGCTCGCCTGATTAAGGGCAGCCGCCGGCGTGATCACATCACGCCAGTGCTTAATGAGTTGCACTGGCTACCAGTTGCTTGCCGAGCCGAATTCAAGGTGTTGGTTTTGACCTTTAAAACCCTACACGGCTCCGGCCCAGCTTATCTTAAGGCGCCTCCAGCAACATCAAGTAGGCCGCTCAACAAGGTCTGCCACGGATGGCCTTCTCCTTATCCCATCAGCCAGAGCAGCCAGGCTGGTGGGGACTAGGAAGAGGGCCTTCTCTGTGGCGGCCCCCACATTATGGAACTCCCTCCCTAGTGACCTTCGCCATGCCCCCTCCGTGATGAGCTTCCGCCGTGCATTAAAAACATGGCTGTTCAGGCGGGAATATGGGGTGGGTTAGGTTTTTAATGAGAATTTTTTATATTGTTTTAATTATTATATTTTATTGTGTTGTTTTGCTGTATTTTGGTTGTACATCGCCCAGGGTGGCCGGGTGACCGGCCAGATGGGCGATTGATAAATATAATTAATAAATAAATAAATAAAGAGGGATGGGGTCAAAACTAAAAAAAATGTCAGCACAATTTAACTTAAAGTTTTTTATTGCCAGTAATTAAGCCTTCGGAGAGGCATTTCAACCTTCTAGAATGAGGGAAAGTGCACAAAAGCTGGGGAACCACCAAATGATCAGTGGTTGGGGTAAAGGGGAAGTGGGTGTGGTTTTCTGGGGACTCCCAGTGTGCTGGATTGGGACCCTGGACCTGCGGTTTTGCACCCCTGCTGTACGGGGTCTGGGACCGTAGCCTTAATCCTGTATCTTAGCAGACGAGCTTTAAAATGAGGGACGGTTCTCAAAATGAGGGCCAATCCACTGGGGACAAAACAAGTTATGAATCACTTGCTGAGCATGTGAGACCTAGATTGAACTGGATCGCACATCAAGGGATCTGTGAGGAGTTCTATTTAAGGCATCGCTTTTCTCAGCATCATTTTAGGGAGAGTCTCCAGAGACTCTTCTGCCTTTCCACCCAGCCTAATGTAGTTCGGATCACTTTATGCAGTAGACATGTTTGATCTGTGTACACTGGTATTTCCTGTAGCAAACACAGAAAGTGTGGGAGACATGCATGTGTCCATAAACACACATGTCCACGTGTCTGTGGACCCTGACCTCTGTATCAGCTCCAGATTTTGGGGGGCCTTGGGCAAGATGCCCTCAGTGGGACCCCCTCACTGTCACGACTACCTGTTTGCTTGCTTCTCCCTCTGGGTTCAATCCACACCACTGCTCAGAAGGAGAGGGTAAGGCAAGTGGAGGCTACTGTACATTCACCTGATTCTTGACGCAGCTCACATCTTTAGTAGGCATATATGAGAAATTCATTTCAGCTCATTTTTTTTTATCAGGATTCACCCAGTTTGCACTGGCCAGACTGAACATGGACCCGGACACAATCTGTGGTCGAAGTCTGTACATTTTCAAGCTTGCAATGTGATTTGCAGCAGCCGCCCCCCAAAATGTGTTCAACAGCATGCGTACATTTGAAAAAGGCGCATGAAAAAAACCATACTTTTGAAAAATACGCACAAATGCACTTCAATCAATGAGAGAAGAATGCATATGTTTCAAAGGGGCGCACAACTGATGCATACATTTAGAAAAATACGCATGAAAATAAGCACGGATTTTCACATGAAAGGGAAAAAAAGCAATGCTTGCAATCTGATACAGACTTAAGTTGGAATGAGCTTCAAGATGGAATTCAGTGAACTTCAGCAAGCTTGAGTTTTGCTGATTTGTACGTCCCTATAAGGGCAAGTGAACAGGCAGTGATGGCAAGGAAAAAGAGCAGAAGCAAGGACAGGGCTCTGGGGGTCAGTAGTGGACCCGCTGTTGGGATGTGTCTTCTTCTTCCTCCTCCCTCCCAATCCCTTTTCCTTTTGTGTCACGTCCTTTAGATTGTAAGCCTGAGGGCAGGGACTGTCTAATATTAATCTTTGTAAGCTGCTCCGGGAGCCTTTTTCGGCTGAAGAGCGGGGTAAAAATGCTGCAAACAAACAAACAAACAAATAAATAAATGTGGACATTGGTAAATGCCCAGTGATGCTGACCCCTGATGCTGGTCCTGTCTGGCTTAATCAAAGTACCCAGATGTGTATACGTTATCCCTATTTTATATGCTTACTGTGAGAACCACCAGTATCAATGGGGCAAACACATTTGCCACTTAAAGTGCGAAGTTAGTGACTCAAACTAGTCAATGATTCAAAAGAAAAGATGGATGCTGGTTTTGAGCTACTGATCTGTCTTATCTGACCAAGTGGAGCTCTGCAAAACTTGAAGATTCCCACAAGCTTACTCACAGATGTTTCTCCATGGCCAGGTATTGGGTTATCTACTTTCTTCATCTTACAGTATTTTATCATATTGATAATGATGTTTTAAGACCCCAAGATTTCAAGGGGCAGTTTAAAATGGTTAGATTGGGCACAAAGACTTTATCCTGGATGTGAACTGAGCAAAGGTAAAAATGCAACCAGTATTATTTTTTCTTAATGTCCCTGCCTTAAAATAGTTTATTCAGTAATTGATTGATGTTTTCCAGGTAGAAGTGAAAGGAAAGGTACGGTAACTTAAACACTGGCGCATTTAAGTTGTGTTTTGGGGAATACACACAAACTCACAATTTGAGATCTGCACCAGTAGGGGGCAATCTTTCCTATATGTGCTTTGAATAGCTGACTACCATATATATATATATATATATATATATATAAAGTAGTGGAGTGGGGTGAAGGTCACTGTCTATCTTAACGTGTTCAGGTTTACTAACCTAATTCCCACCCCCAATAAAACGTCATCTACAAATGTTTCACTTAGCTTCTTCCAGCTGCAGTCCTTTTTACGCCTTTGTTTGTTTAACAATAGCTTTTAATCAGCTTTTTTAGAGCTGTACAATGAATAGTCATCAATGCAATGTTAAAACAAACAAATAAATAAATAAATAAATAGAAATAACTGCAATAGATATATTAAAATGGCCAGTGTGGCATAGTGGTTAGACTGCTGGACTGGGATTTGGGAGATCCGGGTTCTAGTCCCCGCTCGGCTATGAAACTCGCTGGGTGACTTTGGGCCTGTCACTGACGCTCAGCCTGACCTACCTCACAGGGTTGTTATGAGGATAAAACAGAGAGGAGGGGGGGATTATGTAAGCCGCCTTGGGTTCCTTGCAGGAAAAAAGGCAGGGTATAAATATAATTAATTAATTAATTAAAATGGAGTACAATGTTAAAATGGCTATTTTTCACTTACAGTAAATATGTGTAAAATATATATCCATAAGTATCAAAAAGTATGTAGTAATACAATTATCCATAAAAATAGTTATGCATAAACTTCAGGAAAAGCATACCAAATATCCCTGTATTTATCCATCTGCAGGTGGCGTCTAAATACCACCTGCTCAAATATTGAAAGCGTTATTAGGTCCTCAATCCATTGTGTTATAGGAGGTGAGCGTTTATCTTTCCAGTGTTGTAATATCAGTCCTTTGGCTGTCAAGAGGGCGTGGAAAATCCACATGCATTGTCCTTGTGATAAATTCCATACAGCAGGAATATAATTTAAAAGAACATGTGCATTGGTAAATATTAAAGCGCATTCTAATACTAGATTTATCTGTACTATGACCTCTACCCAAAAAGAAGCAACCACTGGGCATTGCCAAAACATGTGGGTAAATGAAGCATTCACAGTATTACACCTCCAACGGTTAGCTGACTTAGACAAACCCTGATTAAAAAGACGTGGTGGTGTCCAATCAACACGAAACAAAAGTTTTTTTTCTGAATAAGACATAACCTAAGATCCATAGACCCTCCTGACACAGATGCAAAACCAATGGTCCATTGATTAGGCAACATAAGACCATCTAATTCTCTATTTCATTCATCTTTAAGACTCTGTGTATCATACTTATTCACCGATAATAAGTATTTATAAACATGAATCGTAGGTCGATATAACTGCTCAGCCTCAATCAATGCATCCAATAGCAAAGGAGGCTCTGAAGCTGTAAAAGTAGCTGGGCCAAACCTAGATTCTATCAAATGTGGCAGTTGCAAGTATTGCCGTTCAGCTGAGGCAGGCAAGTTATATTTCGTACGCAAAGCTGAAAATAATAAAAAACTCATCATCTACACTCACTAACTGATCCATACATATTTACTGTAAGTGATCCATTTAAAATACTGTAAGAAAATGGCATTTTTTGTTGTTCATTTTTTTCCTTCATTTTTTTTATGGTTCGTGTTTTGTTTTGGTGTAATTCACATTTTAAAAACTAATAATTTTTTTTAAAGTGGCTATCTTTCTGAGGCAATTATACTTTATATAATTTGCAATCCCACTACAATTGTATTATAATGTGAATTGTGTGTGTAGGTGTATGTATTGCATGTCCATGTTGATTGCATAGTACAAATTCTTCCGGCTGCAATGCTTACTTTAATTAGTTATAGTAATAGATTATGGGTGCAGTCCTATGTATGTTTAGATAGAAAAAAGTCCTCCAACTCGAGCACTCTCCAGCTGGGGAATGCTGGGAGTTGTAGGCCTTTTTTCTGTCTAAACATGCATAGGATTGTACTCTAAAACACTTTAGGCGCAATCCAGAGAGCCAGTGTGGCGTAGTGGTGAGAGTGTTGGACTGGGACTCCGGAGATCCAGGTTCTAGTCCCCGCTCAGCCATGAAACTCACTGGGTGACCTTGGGCCAGTCATTGACTCTCAGCCTAACCTACTTCACAGGGTTGTTGTGAGGATAAAATGGAGAGGAGGAGGAGGATTATGTAAGCCGCCTTGGGTTCCTTGCAGGATAAATCCTATGCAAGTTTAGACAGAAAAAAGGCCAACTCCCAGCCAGCATCTGGGGCATGCTGGGAGTTGGAGGACTTTTCTTCTGTCTAAACGTGCATAGGATTGCACCCCTTTACCCAAAAAAAAAAAAAAAAAAAAAAAGGTGCCCCTCAGGCGGCAGATGCTGGGAGGTGGCAGCAAGATATTGGAGGAGAGTCCTTGTGTGCCATGTGGCCTGCTCTGTCTGTGCCCTGTAAGTTCGCCTGTTCCCTTCAGGTGCTGTGAAGGATGTTGTCCCATCATCAGCGTTGGACAGATTCACCTGCCAGTCAAGCTGGCTTTTGTACGTGGAATGTGAGCAGGCGTCATCTTGTTCTTCGCCTCAGGCGGCAAAATGTCTTGGCCTGTCCCTGTTCTGGTGCCCTCCAGATGCCTCGGACTATAACTTCCATCCAGGGCCGGTGCTACCATTAGGCCAACTAGGCGGCCGCCTAGGGCGCCGGGCTAAAGGAGGCACCAGGAGCATAGGGCTGGAGGGAGGGAGGGCTCAAGTGGGAAGAGGGGGGCGCTAAATATCTGATCTTGCCTAGGGCACCAAACTGCCTTGCACCAGCCCTGCTTCCATCTTCCCTAGCCTGCATGGCAAATGGTCGTGCTGGCTGGGGACGGTGGGAGCTGCAATCCCACTTAGGGGAGGGGCCGTATAGCTCAGCGTGACAGAGCACCTGCTTTGCATGCGGAAGGTCCCAGGTTCGATCCCCGGCTTCTCCAGGTAGGGCTGGGAAAGAATCCGCTTGCCTGTCAGTGTGGACAATACTGGGCTAGATGGAGCAAGGGTCAGACTCAGTAGAAGGCAGCTTCCAATGTTCTTATTATGATTAAGCGATAAAAGCCAAATGCCTCACAGAAAAAGTAGGGTTCTAAGGATGGATTTGAAAGAAGAGAGGTGGCACGGCAGGCAGCACAGGCAAGCTTTGAGGGAATGGGCTCCGGGCACACACACACGGGGCAGCGAGGGAGAATGGGTAGAGTTAATAAGAGAGCAGGCTCTGGGTGGGCGGGTGGGTGGAGGTCCTGCTTCACCATATAGCAGTGTTTCTCAACCTTGGGTCCCCAGATGTTTTTGGCCTACAACTCCCAGCATGCCCCAGCCAGCATAGCTGGCTGGGGCATGCTGGGAGTTGTAGGCCAAAAACATCTGGGGACCCAAGGTTGAGAAACACTGCCATATAGCAAGAAATAAGGCAGAAAGATGGAGCAGGGCCAGGCCATGACAGAACGTTTGCTTGTTTATTTTAGCGATTTATATCCTGCCTTTCAATACATTCTCAGAGCGGCTTACAGAACTTTAAAGGCGCAATCCTGTGCATGTTTAGAGAGAAAACAGGCCCATAACTGGGGAATGCCCTAAAGTGGGTTACGGAAGAATCCTTGAGGAAGGACTTCATACACTCTGAGCAAGAAGATTAGCCAATGCTCTGGATATAAATATTATTACTATCATTAAATAATATGATGAATGACCAGTCACAGATCCATATATGCATGCATTTTATATTCATTGGAGTTTAGTGTTACAGATCACTAGTAACGTTTCAAAATAATGGGTGGGATCCAGACTTAGTCATGGTTGGGTTTTTTTTACCAGTCTAATATTGTAAGCTGCTTTGTGAAGGCTTTTTGCTTCAAAAAGCAGGATATAAGTACATAAATAACCACACATCTTCACAGGCTGCAATCCAAGTGCAAAGCAATCCTATGCATGTTTACTCAGAAGCCCCATTGTATCCAAGGCATCTTATTCCCAGGTAAGCCTGCATACGGCTACAGCCAAAAGCTGCAACCCACTGAATATAGTAAAATTGGCTTCATGACTAACTCAAGTCCCATTGATTTACCGGTAAATGAGGCTGTTCTAAGTATGACTACATCTGGATCCAACCTGTTGAATATACATGGTGTGTGGTTATGTCAGCTTTCACCAGCCAGCATGGCCAATGGTCAGGAATGCTGGGACTTGTAGTCCAAAACATCTGGAGGGCTCTACATTGAGGAAGGTTGCCCTACTGCTTAGGACTACTTCAAACCACTTACTCCAGAAGAGTCCAATAGATGTAATGGTAATAATTAGAAAATACATCAAAGTTAAATGCTTGGGCTGTTATCTTAGCTTGGTTAGGTACCTTAACTCCCATTGCAGTCAGTATCCTGACCCTATGAGTGTTCACTCAGAAGCCAATTTTACTTTTCTGATTTTAATGTTTTATTTTTATTTAAAAAAAACAGAACAAACACCACAAAAACATATAACATACAAAAAGAAAAATAACAAGATAAGAGAAAAAAGAGAAAGAAAGAAAGAAAGGGGGGAAAACTTAACTAAAATGGACTTCCGATTATCATCACAACAAATACAAGTAATAACAATTTCTCTGACTCTATAATTACAAAGAAAGTTCACTTTTTTCTATTGTCTAAAATTATTCTTTCAACAAACCCACAGATGAACAAATCATTTTTAAAATTTAATTCTAGCCCCTGCAAAAAATCTATTTAAGAAATCCACTCAACAATAAACAAAAAGGTTATCTTTTCTCTAATTAACGACATATGTTAGCTATCTCAACCAGTTCCAACATCTTCCCTAACCATTCAGAAGCCAATTTACCACATTCAGTGGGTTCTGTTACAGCTAACATCGACAGTGAAATCCAGCATCGTTTGAGCTCCGCAAGTGCTGCGTTTTCTTGAATGAAACATAGAGTGTTCGAGGATCGGGATATTTGTAAGAAGACCAAAACACTGGTTTATGAAGCCATTGTATTACCAACTTTATTGTATGCCTGCGAAACATGGACTATCTATAAACGTCACTTCCACCTCCTTGAAAGATTTCATCAACGTTGCCTCCGGAAAATCCTGCGAATTACTTGGGAAGATAGGCGAACAAATGTCAGTGTACTGGAAGAAGCAAAGACTACTAGCGTTGAAAAAATTATCCTTCAACGCCAACTTCAGTGGACCGGTCATGTTGTTCGAATGCCTGACTGCCGTCTCCCAAAGCAGTTATTTTACTCCCAACTCAAGGATGGAAAGCGGAATATCGGTGGTCAATATAAGAGGTTTAAAGATGTTCATAAGGCTAATCTAAAAAAATGCAATATAAACATCGAAAACTGGGAAGCTCTGGCCCATGAACGACCTAAATGGAGGTTGGCCTTTCACAAAGGTTCCATGGACTTTGAAGAAGCCCGAGTGCAAGGTGAAAGGGAGAAATGTGCTAAGCGAAGAGCACATCAAACGAATCCTTTACAGGACCATCTTCCATCTGGTAACCTGTGTCCTCACTGTGGGAAGCTGTGTGGATCTAGAATTGGCCCCCACAGTCCAGGGATGTTGAAGAGTCCTTGGTCTCGAGTCACGAGTCGAGTCACGAGTCTTTGGACCCGAGTCTCGAGTCCGAGTCCTTGGTCCAAAATGGTGAGTCACGAGTCATGAGTCACTCCCAAAGCTGACTCCACGAGTCCCTATTAAAATCAATGGGGTTTTTTCCCCAACAAAATAAGGCTACTTCAGATGTGTGGCTTAAATAAATTCTAGGCACAAGTGTGCCTTTTTATCTCAAAACTCTGCCACTGATTTTGACAAGAACAGACCAGGCAGACAAACCCAAAATAACCAGGGAGGCAGAGAACCCCAAAGCTGGCAGGCAGAGGCGTTTGTCTTGGACAATTCAAACTGTGGAACTGGTTAAGAAGAGACCAGGCAGGCAGAGGAGGCAGGGAACCCCAAAGAGGCAGGCAGAGGCAGCCAGACCCAAAATGCCTGAAAGGTTGCATTAGGAAAATGATTTTTAAAAATAAACTTGGATTGTTACTGCAACTAGGTCCAGACAGCACTTGCAGGTGGCATCAAGCAGGGATGTTGACGAGTCCTTGGTCTCGAGTCCCGAGTCGAGTCTCGGGTCCCATTAAAAATATTAGGACTCGAGTGCGACTCGAGTCAGAGGGGGGACTCAGTCCGACTCACGAGTCGAGTCCTCAAGTCCGAGTCCCCATCCCTGCCACAGTCACTTACGGACCCATCGGACCCATCGCTAGAGTCTACACAATCCTCTTTAGAATTTCCTCCTTCTATCCTGGAAGACAATCTTACTGGTCCCGAGTGATCGCCTGATGATGATGATGATGATGATGATGACGACAACTTAAATGATTGCAGCCTAACAATTATGCAGGATTGCAGTTTTTGGCTGTAATTCTATGCACACTGATCTGGGAGTAAGTTCCATCATAGGGTTGGGGAACCTCTTTCAGCCCAAGGGCCAAATTCAGTTTTGGAGAAGCTCTTGGGAACTGCATCCCAGTAGTAGGCAGGGCTGAAAGCAAAGGGGCAAAGGCAAAAGAAGCAGGGCGGAAAATACCAAAAGTATTTGTTGTAGCTCTGGGGTCCTCAACATGGTGCCCGTGGGCACCAATGTGTCCACGGACACCTTCCTTGGCAGCAGACGGGCTCCCTGACCCTTCTCATTTTTAAATATTTTTTCTTTACTTAAAAATGTTTTTTTTTAAACTGGGAGGTCATCATGCTGCAAAGCAAAGTGCTAGCTTTGACCACCATCTTTATTGTTAAAGTACCTCTGGTCCCCTCATAGGCCTATAGAATCATAGAATAGTAGAGCTGGAAGGGGCCTACAAGGCCATCGAGTCCAACCCACTGCTCAATGCAGGAATCCAGGTCAAAGCATCCCTGACAGATGGCCGTCCAGCTGCACCTTGAATGCCTCCAGATTGGGAGAGCCCACCACCTCCCTAGGTAGTTGATTCCATTGTCTTATTGCTCTGACAGTCAGGAATTTTTTCCTGATGTTTAGGTGGAATCTGGGTTCCTGTAACTTGAGCCCATTATTCCGTGTCCTGCAAACTGGGATGATCGAGAAGAGATCCCGGCCCTCCTCTGTGTGACAACCCTTCAAGTACTGGAAGAGTGCGATCATATCTCCCCTCAGTCTCCTCTTCTGAAGGCTAAACATGTCCAGTTCTTTCAGTCTCTCCTCATAGGGCCTTGTTTCCAGTCCCTTTATCATCCTTGTTGCCCTCCTCTGAACCCTCTCTAGTTTGTCTACGTCCTTTTTAAAGTGTGGTGCCCAGAACTGGACGCAGTACTCAAGATGAGGTCTAATTAGTGCTGAGTAGAGGGGAACTAGTTCTTCACGCAATTTGGAAGCTATACTTCTATTAATGCAGTCCCAAATAGCATTGGCCTTTTTTGCAGCCACATCGCATTGCTGGCTCATATTCAGTTTGTGATCTACCACAATTCCAAGATCCTTCTTGCTTGTAGTATTGTTGAGCCAAGTATCCCCCATCCTGTAACAGTGCATTTGGTTTCTTTTCCTAGGTGCAGCACTTGACATTTATCCCTATTAAATTTCATTCTGTTGTTTTCAGCCAAGCGCTCCAGCCTATCGAGGTCACTTTGAATTTTGTTTCTGTCTTCCAGAGTATTAGCTGTTCCACCCAGTTTTGTGTCATCTGCAGATCTGATGAGCATTCCCTGCACCTCCTCCTCCAAGTCATTAATAAAAATGTTGAATAGCACTGGGCCCAGGACCGAGCCCTGCAGTACCCCACTCTGTGGGACTTACTTCTGAGTAAACATGCATCGGATTGCTCTCCACTTGGATTGCAGTCTGTGAGGATGTGTGGTTATTGATGTATTTATTTATTTAGGTACTTATACCCACTTCCTTTTGAAGCAAAAAAAATAAAGCCTTCACAAAGCAGCTTGCAATATTAAACTGGTATAAATACAATTTAAGCACACACACAAAAATAATGTTAACGAACAATACAATAATGACAGCAGCCATTTCAGCTAGCAATTCTGTAAGGCAGGACTGTTTAAAAGGCCTTCAGAGACAAGAAGGGCCTCAGAGAGCATTCTTCTGGAGGGAGAGGGTTTGGCGAGTTCCACAATCGTGAAGCCACCACCAAGAAGACCCCATCTCTAGTTCCCACCCATCACATCTTTGTTAATGGCAGGACAAGGACCGTAGATGCTGACATCAAGGTTCAGACAGGTTCTTATAGGCGTAGGTCAGTGATGGCGAACCTATGGCACGCGTGCCACAGCTGGCATGCAGGGACCTCTCTGTGGGCACTTGAGCCATTGGTCTCCAGATTGCGAAAAGACCGTCCCCTTCTGCATTCAGCGTCAGGTTTCCATAGTAACTCCTGTCCACTCATTCCTCGCTGGCCTCCACAGGCAGGCACACTCCAACATCTCCACCCCCAGAAGCGGACTGTGCAGGCACCCAGCCCTCCTAACTGAACAGACAGCTCAGAAGTACAGCGCGCGCACGTCTGAAACTTTGCGCGCCCGGTGAAGAGCCATGCCCTGAGACAGAGCAGGGCGCGATTAGCTAGTGGCCCCTCCTCCTTCCTGCCAAATTTAAGGCACTTTGAAATAAATAAGTTAGTTTGGTGTTGCAGCTTGGGCACTTGGACTCAAAAATGGACCATCATTGGCGTAGGTGGTCCAGCAGATACATGGTTAAGGGCACAATCCTGTGCAAATTTAGTCAGAAAAAAGATTGTAGGCCTTTTTTTCTGGCTAAACTTGCATAGGATTGTGCCTTAAAACATGTACGCTGTAATAGGCATGTTCTTGTGGTTTGAGTTTTTTGGTTTTGTTTTGCACACGGGAGATTGTGTGTGTGTGTGTGTGTGTGTGGGCATACACACGGAGCTACTGTGCCTCGGATGCACCTTCTACTGCAAAATCCTTTACTCTTGTTATTTAAAACTTTGTCCTTAAAAAAAACAAAAACAACAACAACAACCCCCCCCCCCACAAATCTCAGGAGAGAGAAGCAGCCAGAGCGCCAACTCGCTCAGAGCCGCCCTCCCGCGCGCCGTTCTTCGCCGTCTCGAGGTCCATGAACCTCACACTTTACCCTCCCCGTCTTTGCTAGTCTTTGCAGAGCACGGCGGCTGCTTTTTTGCTCGCTCGCTCGCTCGCTCTCCTTCATCTCCGTGTGTGTGTGTGTGCGCGCGCGCGCGCGCGCTTGCCTTTTTTGCAGAGCGGCTCGAAGGAGGAGGAGACGCCGAGCAGAGCCGGGGGGAGGCGGCGCCTGTTCCTGGAAGAGCCCAGCCTGGGGAGTTGGTCACATTCTTGGCTGGCATTCAAGAGTTGAGGCAGACACCAACAAACAGAGAGGTGGAGGAGGAGAGGAGAGGAGGAGGAGGAGGAGGGAGGAGGAGGAGTGCACAGCCAGCCCAGCCAAGCCAGCCAGCCAGCCCGCCTGCCTGCATTAGCTCAGCTCTGAAACACCCTCAGTCTGGGCTGGAGCGTGGAGTTGGGAGGATGTGAGAGAGCTGGTGCGGCTGCAGTTCCCACATTGCAAAGAAAGGAAGGGGGGGAAAGAAAAAAGGAGAAGAAGAAGAGGCGGAAAGCGAGGCAAAGAAAGGAGAGAGAGAGAGAGAGAGAGAGAGAGAAAAGCAACCCCCCTCCGAAAGAAAAAGAGAGGCTCTCGCTATTCCAGGGACCACGAGAGAGGCGAAGGAGAGGAGACGCCTCTCCCGTCGCGGCCGCCACATAATTTTGGGAGATTCTTGCTTCGCGCTGCATCTCTTCTCTTCTCTCCCTCCTCCTCCTCCTCCCGGGACTACTTCTTCCTCTGCGACTTCAGACGAGCAGCCCTTCTCTCCCCCCCCTTCTTCTTTAATTACTTTTTCTTCTTTTTTTTGGTGGACATGGACAGAAAGGAGGTGAGTTCACCGAAGCCGGACGCTGCCGCTTGGACGTCTTTTTTCAACACCTTCTGGTGCTATTAACTCTTCAGGCCCCTTCCACGTTGTTGTTCCAGATTCAATTAGCAATTGGGGGGTGGGGGGGTTGTTGTGTGAGACTGGTGTGTGTGTGTGCGCGTGTGTGAGTGTGTGTGTGAACGGAAGATTGCAGGCTTGAATGGGGGTGGGAGGGGAAGCTTTGGTTTGAGGAGGCTGCGCTTTTTCTTTTTTAATAACTTCCCCCCCTTGTGTGTTTTTTTTTTAAATATATTTCATTTTATTTTTTTTTAAATGAAGAGAGAGATATACCCCCCTCCCCCGGATTGGCTCTTGTCTTGCTCCAGTGCATAAACAAACAAACAAAACCCAAACTTGACAAAGAGGGGCATCCGGAGAAGTGTGGACCCAAAAGAAACGCGACCCCACCAAGAGGATTTTGTTGTTGTTGTTGCTGCTGCTGCTGTTGTTGAAAATATGAGATTTGGTGGATTTCCCCTCCCTCCGTCTTGAGTGGACATTTGAAGAAGAGAGGGGCTTTTCTCGCGTGCAAGGGGAAAAAGAAGAAGAAAAAAAAAGAGGTTGGAGACATTTAATCGGTGTTACTGGATCTTTGGTGTGGCTTTTTTTTTTTTTTTTTTAATTCTCCCCCCCCCCTCATTGTTGGGAGAGGACCTTTTTCTTTTTTAAGAAGAAGAAGAAGGGAGCAATAAAAGCAAAGCAGCAGCAGCAGCAACACCACCAGCCTAACATGGAGACGGTCACCAGGAGCAGCTTCCAGCCCCATCCCGGCCTGCAGAAGACCTTGGAGCAGTTTCATCTGAGCTCCATGAGCTCGCTGGGTGGTCCGGCCGCCTTCTCGGCGCGCTGGGCGCAGGAGCTGTACAAGCGCGAGGGCGGCAAGGAGCCCTCCTCGGCGTCCTCGGCGTCGTCGTCCTCCTCGTCCTCCTCCTCGGCGGAGCCCGTGCTCCACTTGCCGCCCATCCAGCCGCCGGCGGTGATGCCGGCGCCCTTCTTCATGCCCTCGGACCGCTCGACGGAGCGCTGCGAGACCGTCCTGGAGGGCGAGACCATCTCGTGCTTCGTGGTGGGCGGCGAGAAGCGCCTGTGCCTGCCGCAGATCCTCAACTCCGTCCTGCGCGACTTCTCGCTGCAGCAGATCAACGCCGTCTGCGACGAGCTGCACATCTACTGCTCGCGCTGCACGGCCGACCAGCTGGAGATCCTCAAAGTCATGGGCATCCTGCCCTTCTCGGCGCCCTCCTGCGGGCTCATCACCAAGACGGACGCCGAGCGGCTGTGCAACGCCTTGCTCTACGGGGGCGCCTACCCGCCGGGCCGCTGCAAGAAGGAGTACGCCGGGGGCCACCACGGCGGGGCCCTGGAGCTGGAGCTGACCGAGCGCAGCTTCAAGGTGTACCACGAGTGCTTCGGCAAGTGCAAGGGGCTGCTGGTGCCGGAGCTGTACGGCAACCCCGGCGCGGCGTGCATCCAGTGCCTCGACTGCCGGCTCATGTACCCGCCGCACAAGTTCGTCATCCACTCGCACAAGTCCCTGGAGAACCGGACTTGCCACTGGGGCTTCGACTCGGCCAACTGGAGAGCCTACATCCTCCTCAGCCAGGATTACGCCGGCAAGGAGGAGAAAGCCAGGCTGGGCCAGTGCTTGGACGAGATGAAGGAGAAGTTCGACTACAGCAACAGATACAAGAGGAAAGCACCCAGGGTGAGTGAGCGAGCGAGCCAGCGAGCAGAGGGGGTTTAACTTTGGGCTCTTGAATTGGGCAGAGATTGCTTTAAAAAAAAAAAAAAGATGTGTCAACTTTGGTGATGAGGGTAAGGGTTTGCAGCCTTAAAAACTGCAGCCAGATAATATGGCACATACCTGAACTGTCTCTCTGTAATTCACACTACAAATGGAGATGACATAGATTACAGTGACAGTCGACCCATTATTATTTTTTTCCCTTTAAAAAAAAAAAGAAGAAAAAGTGGTTGTTGCCTGAGGTTAGCCTCAGCTGTTCACCCCACCCCCTTTTGTGGAATCAGACCATACTGTATATAATCTCTTTTTGGGCTCCTGGTGATAAGTGTTGTTTTTTTTTTTATTAAAAAAAACAACAATTAATTGTCTGGGATTGGAAGATGTGGAGCCAGGTGCGCTCAATGTTCACTTGGAAGTCTCTCTCTCTCTCAGGATACAACTGCCAGGCAAAGTGTACAGCTGTAAGAACTGCACAGAGCTCTTAGTTCTGGCAGGAGTGCTGTGCTGTGTTTGAGCATCTGGGGAAAAAAACTGTGCTGCCCCCACCGCATGGATGGCCCATACCATGCTAAAACCCACACTGCCATAACCTAGGTGAAGCATGACCCTGGGTGTGTCAACTCAAAAAATGAGCCCCACTGAGTTGAGTGGGACTTGCTCAGCAGAAAGGATGTTTAGGAATACAGTCTTAGGCTGCAAGGGACTGAGTTGGACTTGCTTGCTACTCAGTAAAAATAGGATTGTATTGGTAGGTTTTTTTAAGGTGTCCCACACAGAGTGCGTTGTCTCTCTTTTTTTCTGGCAGCAGACTCAGTGCAGCTACCCTTCCTTTTGGAATAAATCCTTTGGCCTTTTACTGTTTTGGGGGGTTTACTTTTACTGCTGCAAACTTCCAGGTGCTCTCTTCTGGAATTTGTCTGCACCAGCAAGGTTGGATCAATAAAATATATATCCTATTAACCTCTCTGCCTTTGGGCTGGGAGAAGAGTAGCTAGCACATCAACCGTTCTTTCGTACATTTTTCTTGTTGCAGGCTTAAATTGCCTGCGTTGTTGTTTTGGGCTGTTCTTCTTTATTTTACGCATTTACTTAAATAGGGCACACACACAAGGCATGCCCTGGTGCATAACTTAATAAATGCTTGCTGATTTACAGAAATCCCAGGCTTCTCTCTGAAATTGCACAAATAGAGGGGAAATATTAACTAAATACTCGCAAAAAGCTTCTATAATACTGCATTGGAAGGGTAAGGAAACAAACACAAAACCAGATTGATTTTGGACTGTACTAATTCCATGTACTTGTAAATACTATTGGCGTCTAGTATATGTGCACAGACTAGGTTGTGTATTTTGGGTGTCCAGTACTGTCTGGCTCTAACTCTAACCCTCCCATCTCTCCTCGAAAGTAGTTCTTGTGTATGGATTATATATACACTCAGAAAATCAATGTGTAGCGCAAGCTGCTACAGCAACCTTTAAAGTATGCCAGGCAATTGTGGAGTCTGCCCAGCCAGACAGCTAGAAAGTACATTGGTACAAGATACTCTTTTTATTTAATCTGCAGCAGCTTTCAGTTCCCAGAATCCCTAGGGTGAAAAGGGGAAGAGTGAGAAGCCGGAAGCGGGTGCCTTGGCACTAGTCCTGATCAATGGGGTAAAAATGTTGTGGGCCTCTTGAAAAACTTGCCTGTGGTCACCAGGATGTCTGGCTAGCTGGTGGCTGACTGGTGAGCAAACCCCCACCCCCCCTTTTATCCCCTTCACAAAAAAGAAAAAAGCAAGATGAAGCAAAATGGAAAGCTCTAGTTAATTCCTTAACTGACAGAATCCTTTGGTAGATTCTGAATCATGGGAATTTACAGCCTATCAGAGCAGAATTGTTTAATGCTTATTAGGGGATGTTCAGTGAAGACTGTTTTACTTTAAACTCCCACACACCTATTTTGGAGAAAATGTGCACATGCCCACTCTGCAAAACAGTCACACCACAAATAACCAACCCAAAAAACCTCGCCAAGCCTGGGAAGCCAAATTAAGTTGGCTCTTTGCTTCCCACTTCTGGCTACTCTCCTATTTCCACTTTTAAAGTAGAGGAACTAGTTCTTGTTTTCTCCTCAATTCCCTCCCCCAGAGCTTCAGTGCAAGAGCTATTGTAGGAACACTGGGGTCTAAAGACCCACATTATCTCTCCTAGTCAAGAGGTGGATGTGTTCTTAATGGCTTGTCTATCTTCAGCTAATCATGCGCTAAAAGTGGCAGTTTGGTGGATGGCTTTCTTTATGGGTATGAATGGAAAGAGGAGAAGCAGTGGAAATGGGGGATGCATTTTTTTTTTTTAAAAAAAGTTGGACATCTTTTTGAAGGCTTTTGTGTTCCATTCTGAGCAACATGAACAAGGAATCTTTCGGAGTCCAAATCTGGCAGAATATTATTTAGTGCCATTGGAATCGTAGCTACTTCTTCATAGCCACCCCCCCTATCATTTTTACGTTTTCCCCAGTTACCATTTTGATTACATTTTAAAATAGCTTTTAATTTGTGAAAGAATTCAGAAACTAGCATAGGAATTCTCAAACTGACTTTGAGTTTGGTGGTGTAGCATTCAGGGGTTCCCCCCCTACCACCTGTATATGTATGGCTGGCATGCCATTATTTAACATAAAAATAGCATCTATTAGAATGCAGATCTGGTAGATCTCTGGGGTGATTTCCGCAGTAGATCACCAAGGATGTAGTGACTCCCAAATTATTCAACAACAATAGCAACAAGATTACTCCCTCCACTTCTTCCACCACCCTAAATAATACTGCTGAAATGAATGAAGAAAGGTTGGGGGTTTCCAGGAATGTATTTTTTTTTTTTTTTATGACAAAGGAGTGTGAACCCATCAGCTGGATGCATCTCTCAGTCCTTCCATACACCATTCTGTCTCTTTCCTGGGCTCAGAATTGTTTTGATTTCAAACAATTTCATTTGATTTCAAACAGTTGTTTGATTCCAGACAGTCCAGAATCAGTGCATGTCTTATGCACCAGTCTCCAGTCGGCTCCAGAATCTTGGAAGTTCTGATAAAATAGCAGTAGATCCTGCAAATCCCAAGTCCTGCCCGCCACTGAATAAGGCCAGACACTTGAGAGCAAATTAAGCTTTAAGCTGGTCATCTGAAAGCAACTGTATGGAGATCTGAGAGATCAAAATGTAGGGGGGAAAAGGATTTGAACAGGGGAAGGGGGGGGAGCATCCATTTCATGGAGCTTGGAGAGCGGGAAATACTTGTGTTGTGGCGTGGGGCTGGAAGGGGTATGCTGTGGCTTATGGGTCTCCTTTTTGTGGAATCATTTCCTCCAGCTCGGAGAATGTTGCTTGAAATATCCCCAGAGACTGAAATAAGTAGCAATTTTGCCTTGGTTTCCAGAATCAGCAGCAAGGCAGAAAAGTCAGGATATGCATATCTTCCATCTGTGCCCCAGGAATGGGGTGGGCTTTACCACTGTTCCTGTGTAGGCTGAGACCTACTAAGTTTCAAGGCTTTGAATTTGGCTATAGAACCTTGTGTTTTACTCTTGGGGAGACCTTGTCAGCGGCTTGGCATCCCGAGCAAAAAGCTGCTTCTCCCACATTCTCCTTCTGCTTGCCCAAGTTCTCTTTTCCCCCCCAGAGGTAGCCAACAGGGTATCCTGTGTGAAGGTAGCTTTGTATTGTAGCAGGTGACCATTCAGAGAGTAAAAAAAAAAACCAAAAACTAGCTCTATGGACTGTTGGCCAGAGGCAAAAAACATTGAAGTACATTTGGGGTTTCCTAGAGAGGAAAGAGTGGCAGATGGGGCAAAGGAAACCGAATTGATCTTGTGTTTGCCTGCCTATATTTAAGTGTGTTAACTTCTGTTAACCTAGCTCATCCTTCGCTGGGTGCATGTGTGTGTGTTTTCCTTACAGCTGTCAAGTAAACCACGTGTGTGTGTGTCTCTCTGTGGGGTTTTAATGCGCTCAGTGCATTATGATGTTGCTACTTGGAAGTGTCCACAGCTCATGCCTGGGAACAGTGTGGATTGCATTTGTATGAATAGGAATGGCATCATCATCATCATCATCATCATCATCATCATCATTATTATTATTATTATTATTTTGTTGTTGTTGTTTTGTGTGGTGTCTCTGTGAGAATTGGGCCCTGGCGGGAGGCATGAGGTGCATTTTGTGTAATGCTGCTGTGCCACAGTATGGCTGTGGTAGACGGGTGGCGCTTCCATGAAGTGGACTGGGGGGGACATTGTCTCTTTGAGTTTGGTGGGAAGAAGCTCTCCACAGTGGGTCTACGTGAGTTGAGTTGTATTTTTCTTCCGCTGCTGCAGGCCGTCTGCATAATCCCAAAAATCTGCAGGGGCAGCTCTTGTCTTATTTCATAGATTTCATAGAATAGAGTTGGAAGGAGGAGCCTACAAGGCTATCGAGTCCAACCCCCTGCTCAATGCTTTATGCTCAATGCTTTATGCTCAATGCTCAATGCTTTATGTCGGGGTGGAGAACCCATGGCTCCCCAGATCTTGTTGGACTCGTAACTCGCGTCAGCCCCAGCCAGCATGGTCAGGGATGATGGGTGTTGTAGTCATAGAATCATAGAAATCATAGAATCATAGAAAAGTAGAGTTGGGAGGGGCCTACAAGGCCGGGTGACCGGCCAGATGGGCGATTGATAAATATAATAAATAAAATAAATAATAAACCCCCTGCTCAGTGCAGGAATCCAGGTCAAAGCATCCCTGACAGATGTCTGTCCAGCTGCACCTTGAATGCCTCCAGATTAGGAGAGCCCACCACCTCCCTAGGTAGTTGGTTCCATTGTCTTATTGCTCTGACAGTCAGGAATTTTTTCCTGATGTTTAGGTGGAATTTGGCTTCCTGTCACTTGAGCCCATTATTCCGTGTCCTGCAAACTGGGATGACCGAGAAGAGATCCTGGCCTTCTCTGTGTGACATCCCTTCAAGTACTGGAAGAGTGGGATCATATCTCCCCTGAGTCTCCTCTTCTGAAGGCTAAACATGCCCAGTTCTTTCAGTCTCTCCTCATAGGGCCTTGTTTCCAGTCCCTTTATCATCCTTGCTGCCCTCCCTTGAACCCTCTCCAGTTTGTCTACGTCCTTCTTAAAGTGTGGTGCCCAGAACTGGACGCAGGACTCAAGATGAGGCCTAACCAGTGTTAGTCCAACAACATCTAGACGGTACAGGTTTCCCACCCCTGATTATTCCTTGTTTGCAAGCTTCCCAGGGGCATTTGGCTTGCCCAGAGATAGTCCGTTAGTCTTTTTCAGCCAGGCAATTCTTGCATTCAGCATATGGGCATGTGTTCAGTAGAAGTTTGGGATTCTTACACACATACAGCAGCTGCTGAAGGGGAAGGAGAGTCAACTTCTTTTAGTACTTTCCCACCCATTCAGTTTCAGCATTTTGTTTGCTTTCCTTGGGCTTAATCATCCCTACGTGGACTTCTTCAAACCTCCTTAAGCCCCTTCAGCTTCTGGACTTTGTTCTTTAGCTTTCCCCCTAGGAATGTGTTGTTCAGCTTCCCTGCACCCTCCCAGTCCCCACGCCTCTCCTCCTCCTCCTCCTCCTCCTCCTCCTCCTCGGGCTTTTCTCACCTTCCCATGACATGTCCGCTCCCCCCCCCCCAAAAAAAAACCCACAGCCTTCGAAATGACAAAAATACATCCAGGGATTTGACTGATTCCCACTTCTTGTCCGACTGTACACGTGAAAACAAAGCTTCTTGTTCTTACTTTTGAGTGCGAGGATGGTCAAGTCCTGTTAACTGACTGCTGCTGGTTAACAGCTGGGTTGCTTTTGCATGGCAAAGGCCATTGTCCTCAGTTTCTCTTGTCCTCCCATCTATGCCCCCCCCCCCCCGCTCCCGTCCAGCTCATGTCAGACGTCAGTCTGTCTGACGTGAGCCTGCTTCCCTGCACAGCCATGTTGCTGTGGTGGTGCAGCGGCCGGCTGAGTGCTCAGAAGCTGCTTGTCCACCGATAGCCCATGTAGTGTTGGAATCCCATCATCTGATATGGGGTCCCCGTTGGGAATGCCGACCACAATCAAGTGTGCCATATTCTCCTCGCTTCCTCTTTTCACACGTCACACAATGGACACGTGTAGTAAAGCCATCTGAAATTAAGGCTGCCTTTTTACTTTTTCCCCACGTGGGTGTGAAGGGGGTGGGAGGGGAACCCGGGTACAATGCCGCGTGTGAAGATCACACACCTGAGTATTATTTCCCTGTGCGTACTACTCATTGGGAACGTGCTGCTCGTTCTTTATTTCTTTATGTATTTATTTATTATATTTATGAATCGCCCATCTGGCCAGACATCCGGCCACTCTGAGCGATGTACAGTGCAATAAAATACAAGGGGAGGGGGAGAACACACACACACACACACACACACACACACACACAGTATAAAACACAATTAAAAATCCTAACCCACCCCATATCCCCGCCTGAAAAGCCACGTTTTTAATGCACGGCGGAAGCTAATCAAGGAAGGGGCATGGTGGAGGTCACTGGGGAGAGAGTTCCATAAATTGGGGGCTGCCACAGAAAAGGCCCTCCTCCTAGTCCCCACCAGCCTGGTTTCTCTGGCTAATGGGACAGGGAGAAGGCCGTCCGTGGCAGATCTTGTTGAGCGGCCTACTTGATGTTGCTGGAGGCGCTCCTGAGATATATTGGACCGGAGCCGTACAGGGTTTTAAAGGTCAACGCCTTTATGGCTTTCCAATGTGTGTGTAATCTTTTCACATGGGTAGAGTACACAATGTACACATTTTTATTACGCCTGGGTGGGAAAAAGTCATCTGTGAAGTGGCCATCAGTTACTAGAAGGAAAGAGGAAATCACTGTCTGTCTGTCTGTCTGTCTTTCACTCTCTCTCTCTCTCTCTCTCTCACTCACTCTCACACACACACACACACACACACACGTCAATATTCCCTAAGTCCTCTGAGGTAGGAGGAGCGTTCTGGGATAGTCATATGCAAACAACCACAGCTGAGGAGGTTCCTGTTTCTGTTTCATAATAATAATCCGTCCCAAGCCAGTGAAAGGTATGTCACGAAGAGATCAAAAGAGCGGAAACCTATTCATGCTGAGGTAATGCAGCCTTTGGAGTGATCTTGTGAGACTGCTGAGGCTTTTTTGCATTTTGTGGTAGCTGCGATTCCAGACACCTGGAAATCAAAAACAAACTTCTTGCGTCCTCCATGAGCGTGCACGGTCACCACACGACTGAGCCTTGGGGCTGCTACATGCATTACAGTAGTGTAGGGTGCACATCTGTATACAGCATGTTGCCCGTTGTTTTCAATCATTGTCTTGTGTACACAACATCTGTGGCACTACTGGCCCTGGAGTGTGCACTCAAGTTGGCGAGCAAGTTTAGTTAAACATCAAAAGCATTGTCACAGGCTTTTGGTGGACATAGAATCATAGTATCATAGAAAAGTAGAGTTGGGAGGGGCCTACCAGGCCATCGAGTCCAACCCCCTGCTCGATGCAGGAATCCAGGTCAAAGCATCCCCGACAGATGGCCGTCCAGCTGCACCTTGAATGCCTCCAGACTGGGAGAGCCCACCACCTCCCTAGGTAGTTGATTCCATTGTCTTATTGCTCTGACAGTCAGGAAATTTTTCCTGATGTTTAGGTGGAATCTAGGTTCCTGTAACTTGAGCCCATTATTGGTTGAGTGGTTTCAGAGCCTTTCAGTGGAAAGCTATGGGCCATAGACAGGCGGTGCTTGCAGCTCACGGAATGCGTGCAGTGACTGGGCTCTAGTCACAGAATTTTATTCTGGCCTCTTTCTCTTCTCCCCCTTCCTCGAATGTTTTGGTCTGTCACTCTGCTTACAGAATATAGTAGCCTTATGTAGGCAAACTGTAACCTTCAGAAGAGTCAACCTATATAGAGCAGGGCTCTCCAACCTTGGGTCCCCAGATGTTGCCGGCCCACAGCTCCCAGAATCCCTTGCCATTAGCCATGCTGGCTTGGGTATGCTGGGAGCTGTAGGCCATCAACTTCTGGGGACCCAGGGTTGGAGAGCCCTGCTATAGAGGATCCTCCCCATCAGGGTCAGTGGGACATGCTTCTTGATATTTGCATAAGAAGGACCACATGCATAGTGAAAAAGCACCTTTAGTGGTGAGTTACTAAAGGCAGCAGAATGGAGGAAGAATCTTTCTGGCTTGGACAGGTGAGGCTCCGTCTCTTGCCTAGGCAAAGCCAGGCTTTAGTCTTGCTAGGCTCTCTCCCTGCCTGTTACTTCCCTTTGTCTGTTGGTCTCCTTATCCACTTGCCCACTTTGCTTCCTTGTGTCCTTCTTCCTCGATCATGCTCCTCATCTTAGACCCTTGCCTACCTCCTGCTTCTAGCGCTCTGTCTAAGTCCTCTGGTGCAACGTTCCATTTCAACCCAGCATCAGTCCTGCTGGGATAAAGGGACTGGAAACAAGGCCCTACGAGGAGAGACTGAAAGAACTGGGCATGTTTAGCCTTCAGAAGAGGAGACTGAGGGGAGATATGATCGCACTCTTCCAGTACTTGAAGGGTTGTCACACAGAGGAGGGCCAGGATCTCTTCTCGATCATCCCAGTTTGCAGGACATGGAATAATGGGCTCAAGTGACAGGAACCCAGATTCCACCTAAACATCAGGAAAAATTTCCTGACTGTCAAAGCAATAAGACAATGGAACCAACAACCTTGGGAGGTGGTGGGCTCTCCCAATCTGGAGGCATTCAAGGTGCGGCTGGACAGACATCTGTCAGGGATGCTTTGACCTGGATTCCTGCATTGAGCAGGGGTTGGACTCGATGGCCTTGTGGGCCCCTTCCAACTCTACTTTTCTATGATTCTATGACATGTGCTTTGTGCTCTGTACACACTTGGCTGCTCCATGGCCCACTGCTGCCTTGGGACACACAGTAGGACCTGATGCTTTTTTTGCTCCCTCTTCAGTTCTGCAGTTAAGTCTTTTGAAGTTTTGGGATGCATCAAAAGAACGAGGTCCGATGTGGTTCCATTCTGGCATGGTTCTAGAGAACCTCCCGCCCTCCAATCAATAGGGCCGATTTGTTTGAGCAGAGGAGACTTTGGAACATAAATCAATTTGGCTTTCGGTTAGTGAAAGCACACTTAATATAGAAGCGTGCCTTTAATATTTGCTTAAATGTATGGGGGCCTTATTATGCTACATAAGATCTATGTAAACTTTATTGCCACTTTTCTGAGATTCCACCCCCCTCGTGTGTTTGTGTGTTTGTGTGTGTGTGTGTGTGTGTGAGAGAGAGAGAGAGAAAAGGCATTTTTATATGCTTTTTTAAACCTGAGGAGTAAACATTGCCATCTTTGTACAGGTAATCTTTGCATTCCATTCTGCTGCCTCAGGCAACCGCGGACACAATAGTCTTCAGTTTGCAAGGAGACTAGAAAATAATGGGGCCAGCACTGATACAGTTGATTGTGTGTGTGTGTGTGTGTGTGTGTTTGTTTGAAGGGTTGTGGGGGGGACTATGAGAGGTGACTTTTAATTGCCTTGTGGTGGCATGTTGTATTTCCTCCCCCCCCCAATACCAAACCCCTACAATTTAAGTTTAATGACAAATAGTAACAAGATAGGGAAGCATAAAGATCCCAATTTATTTACAATAAGGGTACCTGCTTCATGCATAATTGTATAAGCTGCTTTGGCTAGAAAGCAGGATAATTTATATCCTTGAAATAAATTAATATTTAAGTTCAGTGACTAGACTGCTGTAATTGAAGGACAGGCTGCATGCAAAGTTTGGAGTTCATTTTTAAAGACTAGTTTTCAATGAGGTAGTTAAGTTCTGTCAGGGCTGCACCATATCCGACTGCACTTGTGTGAGCTTGTGTTGTTGAATGCTCCTTCATTCAGAACACTTTGCTTTGAGAAAGGAGTATGTTAGATGAATAGGGTAGCATTTATTTATTTATTTGATTTGCACCCTGCATTTCTACCGAGAAAACTGCACTCAAGGAGTCATCCTCTCTAAACAGCTGGTTTTCCACGTGCAAACATTTTAAAAAAAACAAAAACATTTTTGGAAAGCGTATTCGGACATGGGAGTTTCCACTTTCAGTCTGAAGTGGTACATACAGGCCAGATAAAGGTTGACCCATCTCAGTGACACCCAGGACTGAATTGTCCCTCAAATGGAGTTAACGCAGAAAATTTGCACTATGACATTTTTGCACTTCTTTTTAGCGTTAATATAAGCCACTGTTGTAAACAGGCCCACAAAAGTAGCCTGTACATTTCCTCCCTCCTGTCTGCTGAGAGGCTAGCAACCTGTGTTTACATGTTGGCCGTTGTTGTGGTACGGCACAGCCATGGTGGAGGGGAAAGTATCATCCTCCGCAGCCAGCATGGAAATGCAGGCTACTAGTGTTTCACTGTAGGCTAGAAAACAAGGGTTTCCTTCCTCCGCAATTCGCCTGGAAGCCAAACTGGCTGGCAGAGGAGGAATGGAGCAATCCTCCACCTCTCTCCTGCGAGCCCACTCATTCTTCTGCATGGAATTCCTGGTCACTGATGGCTACCAGGTGAGTTGCAAGATGCAAGGTGTGACACAAGCAGAAACTGATATTGGAATGACCCAGTGCGGACTTTTGTTGGTCTCGCGCAGCATTTCTGATCAAGTCAACCTTACTCATTCATTTTGCAACTATGTCCCTTCGTGCCATGGATTCAAGTCGGGACACCAGCCCTGGCCATTCACATAATGAAGTGATCCTGCAGCACAGGGAACTGTTCCCTTCAGATGGCCTTTTGAGGATGCTTCTGTTTAATGAGCACTTGGAAAGACTGTGAATGTGCATTTGGCTGTTGGTGGAATGCCTAGAGATCCATAATTTTTCAGGGCTCCAAATGCATGTATCTAAAACAGTGTTCTCCAACCTTGGGTCCCCAGATGTTTTTGGCCTACAACTCCCAGCATGCCCCAGCCAGCTACGCTGGCTGGGGCATGCTGGGAGTTATAGGCCAAAAACATCTGGGGACCCAAGGTTGGAGAACACTGATCTAAACAGTGGGAATAATGGTGACATACTCCCCACAGAGTTGTTGTGAATTAGTGATGAGTTCGAGTTCAGAAAACTTTTCCCATCCGTCCGTAGAAGCAATATAACCTCTGTAGTACAATATGTGTTTGGATCCAGCTCAAAGTCTTGGAGAACATTGGTTGGTGCCTTAGAGGATGAGAGATGTATGAAGCTCCGAGTGTTGCCCTCAGACTAAGGTAGAAGGAGGGTCAAAAAATGCCCAGCAGAGCCATGTGGTACAGTAATCCTTTTGCTTGCAATCTAATGCAGGTGCTTCTGAAAACACCAGGCAAGCACTGTCTTAGAAAAGGCATTCTCCCTCCTTTCATACACAGGAGGGAATGGCTCTTTTAAGAAGATGGTTGCTGTGGCGTATTTGTGCATCATCTAAAACCAAAGGAAGCATGCTCCTTGTTTCAGAAATATTGGGTTGAATCCAATATTGCCTCTTTTTGAATGGAAGGATTCCTTCTGTGAGTGTGAAGCTCTTTCCCTGAATGGAGTGACGATGCTAGTTAAATAAACCCAATTATTTTTACCCATATGCTAATTTGATCAACAGATTAATTGGCTCAAACTCACAGGATTAATCAGTTAAAATTTCTCTGAGTTGCAACTTTAATTTAGACCTTTGGTTTGGAACATTTTTGCTCATATTAGAATATAAAACAAAACTTCCCCACCACCACCACCACCAAAACAGAAGTAAGTGTTCTAAGTGGTGGCTTGTTTTCCAAGTGCCTTTAAGAAAACCAGCAGCGCCCATTTATATTTTTGCGGCTATGGTATGGCAAAAGGCTCAAACCAGAAATGGTAATACGTCGCATGTAGCATATGGCTTTAGAGGCAAATCGATAAGAATTGGGCCTCAGTCAATCAATCAGGAATAGTAGAGGCAGCCGCTAACTAACGTAAGAAAGCAATGTGAGTAGAAGGCATCTTGGCATGGATTCCAGTGTTATTGCAAGATGGGTACGATCTATTCTAGCTGGTGGAAGGAGGCATTTGTATACCTTTCCTTACCCTCCTGTTTTTTGTTTTGTCTTTTGTTCTCCAACCTCTGCTCAAGTCAGTGCTATCATGTTAAAAGAATAAGGTCACGGACTCGGATTGCTGCTTGGTTTCCCAATCCCTTTTTTTTTTTTTTTTTTTGCCAGCCAGTTTGTGTAATGTCTGTCTGAAACAGTTGAGTAAGGGCATTGAAATAGCAGACAGGATATCAAGTGTTAGGAAGTCTGGGTTAAGTATAACAGAGGCTCCAGTTTGCTGACGGGTTCAGGAGAAGTAACCCTTGCAGCTTCAATTACAGGTGAGCTGCTCTGAGAGCCTGGAGAGAGCCCCATCTTCGCCCCAGAAGTGGCCGTTGTCTCTCAACTCTAGCATACCTCATTAATTTTTCTGTGCGGTTTATTAATGCTGTGTTCTGCCCAGGGAAGTGTCAGACCAAACCCCCTCATTTCGATCTCTGTACTCTTTCTTTTTCTTTCCTTCCTTCCTTCCTTCCTCTCTCTCTCTCTCTCTCTCTCTCTTTCCTCCTCCTCTCTTCTCTGAAATTGTTACACAAAACTTTAACAACATCCTCCCCTTCCTAAAGGGCTTGTGTCAATTTAGGGTGGATTTCCCCCTCTCCCCCCCCTCAATTGTTAAATTATGCAAGGTTTAAACTGAAGTAAGTTATAAGCTGCTTTATCATGTCTTTGGGGAGTGTTTTGCCTTTGCCGGCTGCAAATTATTTAAATATTTAATTGGAACATCTGAAGGACGGAGGGGTTTGCACGGGTACCTCACATTATCTTGAACGTTCCAGCCTGTTTAATATCTCCCACCACCACCACCACCCCAAATGTAATTTTAAGAGCAATGGCCCTTTTCCTGCGGTTTGAGCGACTGCAGAAAGCCAGACAGAATAGACAATTGAGAGAAAGTGTTGTTTTGCAGATATGGCCATATCCCCCCACCTCCTTTCTCCCCACCATTTCGTGGTTTCCCAGCTTTTGAAAGGTTTCTCCCTCCCCCCGCCCCCGATTTTAAAAGGTTGAAATGCCTCTCCTAAGGCGTACTTACAGGCAGTAAGAGCTTTTAGCTGAAATATCCTAGTATTTTGGGGGCAGGGGGGGGTTGGACCTGCCCACCACTGGAATGTCCCCCCTGAGAGCAGTCTCTGAAATTGAATTTGGCATGTGGGCTTAAAGAGGTTCCATAGCCCTGCTTTAGGGCAATCTCTTGTCGGGGTGACCCTGCTTCTCTTTACTCCCGCTGCTGCAGCCTGATGCAATGGAAGTGTTCACACTTATGCGGCTTGTTACTTTTAAACCATTACGCTTTTCTAATTTTTTTCTTGTGCTAGCGTAAGAACTGCCCTGCTGGATCGGACCAAATGTCCATCTTGCCCAGCTTCCTGTTTCCAATAAATGAGATGGCCACTCCTTTGTTGTTTCATAGAATCATAGAAAACTAGAGTTGGAAGGGGCCCACAAGGCCACCGAGTCCAACCCCCTGCTCAATGCAGGAATCCAGGTCAAAGCATCCCTGACAGATGGCCGTCCAGCTGCACCTTGAATGCCTCCAGAGTGGGAGAGTCCACCACCTCCCTAGGTAGTTGATTCCATTGTCTTATTGCTCTGACAGTCAGGAAGTTTTTCCTGATGTTTAGGTGGAATCTGGGTTCCCGTCACTTGATGCAATAGAGTCTGGTGTTTGAAAACATGCTGTTTCTGTAAGACATGGGTGCCAGCTGGCCCTTGGCATGGGATTTAAACCCATGCGTATATAGCCAAGGGAAGCTTTGCACTTAAAACAACTAAAGGCACAATCCTAAAGCATGCAATCCTAAATCCACTTACTAGGGAGAAAGTCCCTAATGTGTCCTAAAGCATGCAATCCTAAATCCACTTACTAGGGAGAAAGTCCCATTGAACACGATGGGACTTTTTCTGAGTAGACATGTATAGGATTACACTGCAACCCACATGTTATTTAGCCATGTGAAAACTGAGTTAGGTATGCTGAACTTTAATAGGTCCCAGCTGTCTGAGTTGACTGTTAGTTCTTTCAGATATGAAATAATACACTCAATGATATGAATTATTCTTTAAAAGCACTGTTTCGGGGCTTTTAAAGTTGTTGGCTAGTTCAGCATACCCCAGAGAGCTTTGGTAGTTTCATAGATTTCATATAGAGTTGGAAGGAGCCTACAAGGCCATCGAGTCCAACCCCCTGCTCAATGCAGGAAACTAGAGGAAGGGTCTCCCATCCCAAGTAATAACCAGGGCTGACCCTGCTTAGCTTTCCACGCTTAAACAAGCTGAGCCAGTTGTCCCTACATGCATTGAAACCGATCAGATACTCTTTAGGAAAGATAAAATGCACATGGATGAATGTGGGATTCCTCTTTGGTACTTAAAGATGTTATTTCCCATGTGCCTCTCCTTAATATCTAGGCTATTCAGCTTTGTATATTTAAATAAGGAAAACAAAGTTTATAGCATTTTCTCCATCTACTTTATTACCTTGAGTTAAATCCTTTAATTAATAGGCCCAACAAGTAGGAAGGAGTCTATAGTAATGAGATACTTAACATCAGAAGTATTATGCTACTACCATAGTTTATTTTGAGAATTTCACTTCTCTGTATATTAGTGTAGAATTGACTTAATAGTGTCTCTGGATTTTTATGTTCTTATAGATAAATGATGTTTTCAGTTTGAAGAACATGCAATCATTTTGAAGCCTATTCTCCTTACTTGATTCAAGTCTCAGTCACCACATCCTAAGCAGGCCCTTTTATTGAGAGAGTCTGCACCGATGTGGTTGAACCACATAGTATGAGGTTTGAGGCGTTCCCGCCTCCATTTGAGCAATCTCTTGAGAGGGCCTCAGCCTGAAACCCTAGAGCAATTCACTTGAGTTGTGGGGAGAACCAGCCCACTTCCTGCCATGGGTGGGGCGGTTATGGGTCTTCATCGGTCGTTTGTATTTGGCCAGCTACACTGTCTCACTCTGCTGTTTACAAGTGTATGCACTGTATCATAAATGGACATGGACATTGGCAGAGGGGAAAGGTTTGGGAATGTTGCTTCTATCCACCCCCTCCTACACAAGCCTGCCAGAGTATTTTCTGTTTGGTAGGGTGGTCAGGTGTCCTCTTTTACAGAGGACCATCCTCTGTTTGAAGGTGTCCTCTATTTGAAGGATTGTCTGGTCCAATTCCAGTTTAAAGATAACGACCCACAGGAACTACTGCCCACCAACCGTTAGGACCTGGACTCAGCAGAACAGGCAGTTTCCTCTGGTCACAGTCTTTTCCGCAGTATGGATAAATGTACTATTTTTATTTAAATTATAATATTTTATATTTGCATCTAACATATAAATGTTAGATAACATATAAATGAGCATATGCAAATGCTAGGCAAATCACTGTCCTCTTTTTTGGCAATGCACTGTCTCTTCTTCTTTTGCTACTCAGAAGTGGTCACTTTACTTTGGAGGCTTTCTGCAGAGCTCCCCGCCATCTGAAATGAGGCCGGCAAGGACACTTCCCCAGAGACAGCTCAGTTGGCCACAAACAGTCCTGCCTACATGTGCATGGACAGAGCAGTTTAAGAAGGCCTAGGAAGACATTTGCTGGGAGGAGCTTGCTCACCTGAGAAGAGAGCGCATGACTATGTGGGTACTAATAAAAAATAAACCATTTTCCGCTAGAATGAGTATGAATAAATGAAGCATTGAGTAAGAAGCGTTGATACTAAGCATTTTCTTATCATGGCTTTCTTGCTCCACATTCTTTTCCTGGTACATTGCCATGTTTTCTTCTCTGGTATGTTACGCAGACTTGCTCAGTGTCTACTTATTCCAGACATTGGGGAGGTGGTTGGGCTCTCCCACTCTGGAGGCATTCAAGGTGCAGCTGGAGGACAGCCATCTGTCGGGATGCTTTGACCTGGATTCCTGCATTGAGCAGGGGGTTGGACTCGATGGCCTGGTAGGCCCCTTCCAACTCTACTTTTCTATGATTCTGTGACATGCTTCAGTTATCTAGCTTTTTTAAAAAAAACCCAACAACAACACCTTCCATTTAAGAGAAGGAAAAAGTGAAGGTGTGTTCTGGATGGGGCAGGAAAATGGTCAAAAACAGAACCATGCCATTCAGTGCAGATTTTTAAAACTGCTGTAACACATCCTATAATGCTGAAGGGTGGGAGATTCAGGACAGAAAAAGGAAGTTCTTCACACAGTGCATAGTTAAAACTGTGGAATTCGCTACCTCAAGATGTCGTGATGGCCACCAACTTGGACGGCTTTAAAAGGGGATTGCACAGATTCATGGAGGAGGAAGGCTCTTAAAGGCAACAGTATTGCTTTTGAATGCCAGTTGCTGGAGAACATGAGTGGGAGGGTGCTGTTGCTCTTCCCACAGGTATCTAGCTGGCCATCGTGGAAACAGGAACATTGGACTAGATAGGCCTTTGGCCTGATCCAGCTGGGCTCCTCTTAAGTTCTTTAGGGTGCAATCCTAAAGAACAGCTGGCTGGGGAATGCTGAGAGTTGTAGGACTGTTTGCTGTCTAAACATGCATAGGATTGCTCCCTGACTGGCTTTTCGGAAATTTGGCTAGATCATACCCTTTAAGGAGAAATCATCTTGATTTTCATGATGGATCCAACCTCTCAGGTGATGTGATAGTATAGAACAGTGTTCTCCAACCTTGGGTCCCCAGATGCTTTTGGCCTACAACTCCCAGCATGCCCCAGCCAGCGTTGTTCTCCAACCTTGGGTCCCCAGATGTTTTTGGCCTATAACTCCCAGCATGCCCCAGCCAGCTGGCTGGGGCATGCTGGGAGTTGTAGGCCAAAAACATCTGGGGACCCAAGGTTGGAGAACACTGGTATAGAATGTTAAAAACCCAGACAAGGCCTAAACTTACACAGCTGCTCTGCAACTGTATAAATTTTAATTTGCCCCTGCTGGCAGGGGCCATGCTTAGAGTTGTAGGCCTTTTTTCTGTCTAAACTTGCACAGGATTTGCGCCCTTAGTGGTTTGTAGCATCCATGTATTACACATTTTATAACCTTGTCAGGTTTTTTTTTTTTTTTTTTTTTTTTGACTAACACAAGCATGTGGTTGGAATTGACATCGGCCAGATGGCGATTGATAAATATAATAAATAAATAAATAATAATATAATAAATAAATGACATTGTGCCATAGTTTGTATTTGTTTATGGAAACTGGTTGTTGTTGGTTGTTGTCGTTTTGCATCCATTGAGAATCTGCTTCCATGTGGCAAACCATTGCTGTCAAAGCATTTCCATAAATAAGGCATCACCGGAAAAATATATATTAGGATCTCTTTACACATTACTTTTAGAAAGCCCCCTTTGCACTCCTCTGTCTTTTTCAAATTACGTCTTAAGTAGTTTGAGTTTCACCTTTATCTTCTAAGGCTTGGGCATGAATCCAGTGATAAATTAAAATACGCATTTGTAAACTGGCGTACCAGTTCTGCCTCTGCATTGCATAATGGAAGCCAAGCAATCCTGCTCGAGTAGCTGAGAATCCATGAATGGCACCAAACATAACTTTAATCTAAAAGAGGGGGGGGGAACGTTTTCACACAAGGAGAGGTGTGTTTCCACATGAAGCATCGGGGGGATTTGGGGCCTCTCGCCCAGCTGCGGTATGTATATGAGGACGCTAGATTCTACATTAGCTGTGTGTGATAATATATCTTGGCTCTTCAGCGGATAGCTCTTCTACTCTTCTGCGGATAGCTCTTCTACTCTTGGCTCTTCTACTTGTCAGTCACAGACCTTGAAAAGAACCCCTTCTATATTTGTGTGGCTGTATTCCTTTGACAGATTTGCATGAAACAGCTCCTTTGTCACTCAGAAGAGACCTGCGGGTCCCCAGTTCCACTCCTCTGAAATCGTAATCCTCTGTGACATCACAATTAGTTTCCACAGAGACCATTGTGATGTCACAAAGCCAGCAGGAGGCGGAGGAGGAGGATGGAGTGGTTTTAAAAGGCTCCGATTTCCAGCCTCTGTCTCTGTGTTGAAGGTGTGTGTGTGTGTGTGTGTGTGTTTAAATCCCCAAAGGATTTAAAGAGAGAGGGAGAGGGGAGGGAGCGTGCGCACACCTCTCCAAAGAGCTGTTTTCCAGCAAGGCGCCACTGGGTGAAATTCCCTTCATTGGATTCCTTGACAGTCTTACCACAATGTGTAACCCGGTTGCCAAATTTTGCTCTGATTATAATGGAAGACCCTCAAGAGCACTTATTTCTGTTTGGCCCCATTGCCATTTGGAAAGGTTACTGCTAAATATTTTGTGGTCGGGTCACAAACCGAATTTGCTTCCTTGGGAAAAATCCTTCCCACTCCCCACACGCTTCCCAACTTTCTTTCTTTTCTTTTTTTAATAGAAGGTTGG
>JAHFWL010001122.1:0-249378 GCA_021292165.1 Shinisaurus crocodilurus
AAAGAAATTGGCCTGGTGCCAAGAGAGACAAGGCGTCAAGGACACGCCGGGGCTGTCAGCGGCCATAACCAAATCCAGACTTTGAGTGTGTTTATTCTCCAAAACAGGTCCCCTGAGGAGAATGGCTTGAGCTCCGTTTGGAAATGCAGCAGGCAGAAGAAACGGCTCTGTCGACAGGCAAGGACAGAATGCTGGGCTCTTACCAATACTGGGGCTTCAATGTGCCTACCAGTCCTAGAGGGACATGCATTGAGCAGTGGTTGGACTCGATGGCCTTGTAGGCCCCTTCCAACTCTACTTTCCTATGATTCTATGATTCATGGAAAGGCTATAGCTTGCATGTTTTGTAGAAGGTCCCAGGTTCAATCCTTGTTATCTCCAGGGAGGGCTGGGAAAGACCCAGCAAGCTGCTGCTGCTGCCAATCAATTTAGGGATGGGTGCCTTGCCCGGGACCTGACTCACGGGGGGCGCTCTGTGAGTGCGTGCGCCGCGTGAGCCAAGCCGAGCCTCCAGCGAGCGCCAGCTGAGGCGCTCGGCGAGGTACTCGGCTGACTTCCGGGTTCCTCGGCTCTACGCCGTTTATATAAAGTATAGCATAGTATAGGTAAAAACGGCCGCAATTTGCATAAATGCCGTTTTTACTATATAATACGCTATACTTTACGTAAACGGCATATCTTACACCGTTTTCTACGTAATGACGTAGAGCCGGGGAACCCGGAAGTCGCGTTTCCCCAGCTCAGCTCACAAGATCACGCGTCGTCAAGCCGGGGAAAGGTAAGTAGAGCGGAGCTCGGGGGGGGGGTTGATCCCGGCGACTTACTGCGTTTCCACCCCCACCCCCATTCGAGCTCCGCGCATCGGATGGACCAGTGGGCGTGACTTGGATAAGGCAGCGTCCTATGTTCTTCTTTATGAACACAGGCTTGTAGTAGAAGTGGCTTCTCTAGCCATGAATCCCGTGTGCAAAATTCTAGGGGTGGCTGAGAGATGCGTTGGGTTTGCGCATTTCAGTGTGAACTAACTTGCCTCGCCCACATTTTCCAGAACGACACAAAGTAGAATATTGCAACAGTCACCCTTTCCCAAATGTTGTGATGGAGTTCGCAAATTTAAAAAAAAAAATTGTGCTACAAAATGCAAACAATGAGGAAAATGCACGGAAAAAAATGTATACAAGTGAATGCAGAAATTGGTATCCGAGGGAAAGAAAAATGCACACAAAACTGCATTAATTAGGGGAAATCGCATGCAAAATTTTTTCCTTCCAGGTGGTATTGGACTTCAACTCCCATCAGCCTCGACCAGCATAGCCAATGGTGAGGATTCATGGGAACTGCAGTCCCACAGCATCTGAATGAGCCACAACTTGCCCACCCCCTGACTTAGATAAACGCATGAGAAATTATGTATGAATGTTTACATGGACTTAAAAAAAAAACGCACACACAATTCACAAACTGATCTGGAAACAGAATAGAATGAAGTTACTGTAGTAAAAATGAAAAACAAAACAAAAACTGAGCAGAACTGAACGTGACAGATTCATCCATCTCTACAAAATTCACTCATGGGGTATATGTGATATTTTTTTGGGGGGGGGGAACAAGGCAGTATTTTGCAGTGAGGAGGACGTGTAAAACTCTCACTCACTATGATTTCCACAGGTATTATTTCCCCTTGCTGAAAAAATTGCCATTGCTTATGCAGGCCATTTGTCTGCAAAAGGGGGAAATGTAATTTTTCAGAGGGTTCGGGGGCTGCGTTCACGTTCCAGTGCAAGTGTGCACTGAATAGCCAATTTCCCAAACCCAAGGGGCTTATCACACACACTCCCTTGCTGCTGAACTGGCGTAATGGCTACCACTTTTTCATGTTTTTCCCCCCTCAGATAAGAACTTAAAAAAAAAAAAAAGAAGTCCTGCTGGATCATACCAAAGATGTGGACCCAGTCCCTCAATCATCCTGTTTTTTTTGGGTTTTGTTTTAATTGTGGCCAGCCTTCATGAAGTGCAGATGCAAAAGCAGGCGAGGAAGGGAAGTCAGTGTAGCGTAGTGGTGGTGAGAGTGCTGGACTGGGACTCGGGAGATCCGGGTTCTAGTCCCCGCTCGGCCATGAAACTCACTGGGTGACTTTGGGCCCAGTCACTGCCTCTCAGCCCAACCTACCTCACAGGGTTGTTGTGAGGATAAAATGGAGAGGAGGAGGAGGAGGATTATGTAAGCCGCCTTGGGTTCTTTCCAGGAAAAAAGGTGGGGTATAAATATAATAAATATAATAAATAAATAAATAAAGGCCTGTTTAGCCTTCAGAAGAGGAGACTGAGGGGAGATAGGATCGCACTCTTCCAGTACTTGAAGGGATGTCACACAGAGGAGGGCCAGGATCTCTTCTCCATCATCCCAGTTTGCAGGACACGGAATAATGGGCTCAAGTTACAGGAACCCAGATTCCACCTAAACATCAGGGAAAAATTTCCTGACTGTCAGAGCAATAAGACAATGGGACCAACTACCTAGGGAGGTGGTGGGCTCTCCCACTCTGGAGGCATTCAAGGTGCAGCTGGACGGCCATCTGTCAGGGATGCTTTGACCTGGATTCCTGCACTGAGCAGGGGGTTGGACTCGATGGCCTGGTAGGCCCCTTCCAACTCTACTTTTCTATGATACCATGATTCTATGAAATCGCTCTCCCGCACTGTTGGACCACAGTAATGAGAGCTGGAGATGGATGCCCATGGCGCCCTCTTGAAAATTTTCCACCTTATTGCTGGGCAGAGAAATTGCCAGGTGGGTGGATCTTTTCACCACACTTCTCCGGGGGGGAGGTGAAAGTTTGGGGCTCACCATTAGCAGTAGCATGCTATGCTCCCCCCCCCCAAAAAATGGAAAGCAGCAATTTCGCATCCTCCACAAGACTCTGAATGAGCATTATTCTGTGGCATTGTGAGGGGGTGTGGGAGGAGGAAGGGTGGCTGGCTACCACACACACAAAAATGATATCCTGAGAGAATTCTGCAGAGTGGCCTTCTTTTCCTAAGAGTGTGAGAAACAGAAACATCTCAGACACACACACACACAAATAGTTTTCAGGTGAAGTTTCAACTCAGCTCAAATTAGGCATGATGTTGATTATGTGATTGGCCCTGCTGTGGTTGTTTTTTTTTTCTATACTAAAGAAAGATGAATTCGGCTCGGCAAGCAACTGGTAGCCAGTGTAGCTCCTTGAGCACTGGCGGGATCACATCATCACGCCAGTGCTCAAGGAGCTACACTGGCTACCAGTTGCTTGCCGAGCCGAATTCAAGGTGTTGGTTTTGACCTTTAAAACCCTATACGGCTCCAGTCCAGTCTATCTCAAGGAGCGTCTCCAGCAACACCCAAGTGGGCCGCTCAACAAGATCTGCAACAGTCGGCCTTCTCCTTGTCCCTTCAGCCAGAGCAGCTAGACTGGTCGGGACGAGGAAGAGGGCCTTCTCTGTGGCGGCCCCTGTACTGTGGAACTCTCTCCCGAGTGACCTCCGCCATGCCCCCTCTCTGCTGAGCTTCCGACGCTCACTAAAAACTTGGCTGTTCGGGTGGGAATATCGGGTGGGCTAAGATTTTAAAATTTTATACTGTTTTAATGTATTTTATTCTGTTTTTATCTCATGTACATCGCCCAGGGTGGCCGGTTTGCCGGCCAGATGGGCGATAAATAAATGCAAATAATAAATAAATAATAAAGATGGATGGCAGATAAAGGCATTGATGTGTGTGTGTGTGTGGGTGGGTGGTGGGCTTTAACCCTTTGCCCTTGCTCTGTTCCTGATTCATGTCACCCCCGTCCACATGGCAGCTGTTTGCACTGGGGGAGGAGGCTCTCATTGGCTGCTATTTCATAAAGAAAAAAAAAAGGTGCACAAGGGCCAATCACATGCTCAACATCACATCTAGTCTGGCCCTTATTTCGACCTGGAGATGCCATTTAGCCATCATGGCTGATAGTCATTTACAGAACTCTCCTGCACAAATTTGTAAGGTCCCTTTTAAAAGCCCATTTTTAAAAGCCCATTTTTTAAAAGTCCCTTTAAAAATCTTGTTTCAGCTATTGAAGTAATTTTAAAATTGTTTTTAAAATGTTTAGTGTAATTTTTTCCCAATGTTTTACTGTTCGTATTTTTTTTAATCATTATTGTATTTTATTGTAAAATTGTATTTTATAATTGTATTTTACTATAGAATTTTTATAATTGTTGTATAAACTGCCCAGAGAGCTTCAGCTATTGGGTGGTATAGAAATGAAATAAATCATCATCATCATCATCATCATCATCATCATCATCATCTAAATCAGAGGTGACCACTGCATCTTGTGACAGTGAATTACATGGGTTAATTAAGCACTGCGTGAAAAAGTACTTTTTTTCATCTCCCCTAAACCTATTGCCAATCATTATATTGGATGATCCCAAGCTCTAGTATTCTGGGATGGGATGGGGACCTCTATTCACTTTCTCCATACCATCCATAACTCTTTAAAGACCTGTTGCTTCATCTGAATTGGTTATCCATCTTGGAGAAGAATGCAATTGTCACGTCAGCTGGTGCCCTTTTGTATTTTCCAGCTCCTTCCACTTTCTGCTTCTGGTTGCAAATACCGTATTTTTCCGTCTATAAGACGCACCCATGTATAAGACGCCCCCCACTGGGCAGTTTCGCAACCGCGCGGTTCTCTCCTTGGCTTACTTCCGTGTATAAGACGACCCTCAATTTTTAGTCTAAAAATTTTAGGAAAAAGTATAGTCTTATACATGGAAAAATACTGTACCGTCCGTAGGTGAGCCACCTTCACTGATTGTGTAGGTAGCTGAGAGACGGGGATCTGAATCTCCTTGCGTGGCACTCCTTCTCAAGGCAAGCTCAGCCCAGGCCTTTCTTTGCTTGATTTATACAAACTTGGTGAATGATTAACTGACGGGGATAAGGGAAATGAATCTGTCCAAAGTGTGAGAGGTTGGATTCTCCACACCAAACAAATGGCCTTTATTTGAGATTTATGGTCTTTGTGTATTTCCACAATGGTGAGCAATGGCCTATCTTCAGATTATTATGACAACTTATCACCAAAGAAACATAACGAGATTGGTGGGAGGGGGGGGGGGGAAGAATCCTGAAATACAAGTGGAGAAAGCATCTTTTATTTGTTGGAGAACTTTCCACGTATCTTGGGGTCTCAGGCGGTAGTGGCATTGAGCTGGATATAGTAAAAACTGAGATGAGAGAGAACAAGGATGTGAACAACATGGGTGTAAGAAAGAGATATCAATAACGGTATGTGTATGCCTGCCGCGTTGGGAGTTCCTGCCTCTGACAGGGGTGGGAGAGAACAGAATGGCCAGGGTTAGCTCCAGTTGGTGGGGGACAATGACACCATGGACCCTTTGGCCTAAGAGGGCACCATGAATGTCTCAGGATGGGGAGGTGGACTCATGGGCAGTGCAAGATATGTGCATGATGAACTGAGCGATCATCCCAGGATTTCTTCTGCTCTGCCATGATAAGGGATTATGGGTAGCAGTTTCTTTGCACAAGGCTTGCCACTTTTGGCCTGGCTAGGCCTTGTGTCAATAGACAGCAGCATATTGGCTCCCAGAGGAGGGCCATTTTTAATGGGTCAAACTCCAACAGCTACCTGATCTCACACAGCTCCACCCCTGTAAGCCATGACAGGACAAAACCAAGGCTGGAGGGCATAAATCAGATGAGGTGGCCCCTGGCACAGCACTGGTTGCCCCCCCCCCCCTGGCAACAAGGCAATTAGTGTATGATTCTAGCAGGCCTAACAAGAAAGAACACTATGATCTGGAGATTATGGAGATGTTCCAGGTGTCAGGATGTGTTCCCAGGTGGGAGACAGGCAGATTCTAGGAGCAGGTGTGGCATACAAGGACATGAGGAGGCAGCTGGTTGAAGAAGAGTTGCACCACTACTGAGCTGGGAGTCTTTGGAAAGAGCACAGGAAACAGGAGATGGTTCCCAGGGTGGACTCTAAACTGTGCTTCCCTCCTAGTATGAGGCTCCTTTGCCTCATACTAGGCAAAGTTTGGAGTTTGTTGGAGACCACTGCAGTTTGGAGACCGCTGGAGCTACACATTTCTCTCCCCATATTATGCAAAGAAATGTATTTCAATTGCATAGCTCAGGGGCAGGAGATAATAACTTGGGAGTTTACTGGCATGCTGAGAGTCAGTGGCAGGCCCAAGGTGGATTTCACTGGTTCAAGAAGGGTATATTCAGAGAGTAAGATTGAGTAAGTAATCAGATAGTGATATTCACTGAGTTCAGAAGAACTAGCAAAAGCCTCTTGACTTCATTGCCTGATTAATGTAGAGCAGTGTTCTCCAACCTTGGGTCCCCAGATGTTTTTGGCCTACAACTCCCAGCATGCTGGGAGTTGTAGGCCAAAAACATCTGGGGACCCAAGGTTGGAGAACACTGATGTAGAGGCATGGGCGTCCACAGGAATTTTTCCAGAGGTGTGGGTCAATGCTGTACAGTGAATGCAATTTACCGGCCAGATGGGCGATTGACAAATATAATAAATATAAATATAATTTGTGTATGTAGCGTGAGCTGCCACCAAACACCTGTGCATTTTCCTTGTGTGTCTGTCTGTACATGCTTTGTTGCTCACAGTCATATGCCATGCTATTTAAAAGCCTACACAGAGTGGCAGAAAATCCTGGGGATTTGACAGCAGTATAGTATTATGGTGAAACTACACACAAAAAACATCATGAACTCAAACAAAAATTTCCTTGTAGTGAGGGATATATATAAGAAAAATAACCAAAAGAATAAGAGACAAAACACACCGTTCATTCATTCATTAATTCCATTTCTATTAACTGTCCCATAGCCAAAGCTCTTTGGGTGGTTTACAAAGATTAAAACACTGAAAATGCAATATAATAACAAATATAAAACCATTTACATACAAAAATACAAAACTATTTTACACAATCAACAATTTCTGAATTGTTCTTTGGAGGCAGCAATTACTGACCACTAGGGAAGATTGCCCCCACCCCCAAAGGCTTTACAATGAACTGAGAAGTTCCCTCTCTGGGCAGTGGACATGTCAAACATCGCTACGACATTATTCATTGGCTAAAAATACTGAAGGGCAGGAGCAAGCGATTTTTGCTTACAAAGCCAATGGGCAGAATAGTAGCAGCACATTTTGCCTCATGTCTCAAGTTCTACAAGAGCTAGAGAATTGTTGTTTTTTTTAGTGAAAGTTGGGAATCTGGGGATTATGGCTCATCCATAATCAACTGATCCACCTTGTCCCTCTTCTCCAGACATCCATGAACTGTATATAGGCAACCAAGCATGCCATGCATTAGAGCCATGTAAAGTGTAGAGTGAGACTTATTCATAGATTCATAGATCATAGAGTTGGAAGGAGCCTACACAAGGCCATCGCGTCCAACCCCCTGCTCAACGCAGGAAACTAGAGGAGGGGTCTCCCATCCAAGTAATAACCGGGCCTGACCCTGCTTAACTTTCCACGCTCAGACGAGCTGAGCCAGCATAAGCCACAGGCCTGTTTATTACCCCTGTTCTTTCCAAAAAACCAGGAATATCTGAGGCATTCTATCTAAAATATTTATTATCAGATTGGAGTCCCCAAGTCACTTCTAACGTAGCACGCTTTTGTGCACCTGCTATCCGTTGTAGGAAAAAGATGATAAATCAAGGATAGCATGCTTCTGGAAGAGTCCACAGTATTGATATATTTATGACATTTCATATTTTTGATACATGACTTGTATTCCTGCTTAAATTAGATTGTTTTTTATAAATATTTTATAAATATTGTAGTTGTGTTTAATTGTTTTCAATTCTAATAGATATTTTAACCTGTTGTTCTGCAAATTGTAATTGTGTTCCATTGTGTTTGACTGTTTTAATTTTAATAGCTATTTAATTGTGTTTTTATTATTGTTGTTGTTGTTCTTGTTGTTACTACTATTTTAATAGCTATTTTAATCTGTTGTTTTACTTGTTTTCCTCCTGGTCTATGACCATAATAAACTGACATTTGACATTTGTAAAGTGTTACAGGCAAAATAGGGCTTAGCCAACTTGTGATAGTACATCAAATGCTATCAGATCAACTGTCAAACATCATAAAGTGTCAAATATAGATGTCAAATATTAAGTGCCTACTTGAGATCAAAATTTAGACAACTATTCCTGGTAAGATTGATTAGGTTGGTGGACATGAGAGACAGCACCTTCTCAGTAGTGGCCCCACAGCTGTGGCACTCCGTTCCTTCAGTGCAGGCTTTCAAACAGGTCTTAAAATAATAAAATTTTATTCATTTATTAATTATATTTCTGAATCGTCCATCTGGCTGGTGACCTGGCCACTCTGGGCGCTGTAATATATATATATATATATATATATATATAACAATAAAACAAAATATTTAAAATCCTACCCACCCCAATCCTAACCCACCCCATATTCCCGCCTGAAAAACCATGTTTTTAATGCACGGCGGAAGCTCATCAAGGAGGGGGCATGGTGGAGGTCACTGGGGCGAGAGTTCCATAACTTGAGGGCCGCCACAGAAAAGGCCCTCTTCCTAGTCCCCACCAGCCTGGCTGCTCTGGCTGATGGAACAAGGAGAAGGCCATCCGTGGCAGATCTTGTTGAGCGGCCTACTTGATGTGGCTGGAGACGCTGCTTGAGATAAAACATTTCTGGGCTGCCTTTCCATAATGTGATTGTAGGCCAGCTTTCCCCAAATATGGTGCTGGACTCCAACTTCCATCAGTCCCTACCAGCATAGGAATGGTGAGAGGGCACTACCTCGGGGAAGGCTGTTTTAGGCGATGTGACTCTGAGCTATCCCCCCCCCCCCCATTGGCAGAAGTGGTGAACCTGTGGTTCTCCAGATGTCGCTGGAGTAGAACTCCTGACCGCTGGCCATGCTGACTGGGGCTTATGAGAGTTCGAGCCCAACAACATCTGGAGGGCCACAAGTTCTCCCCCTTCTGATATTGTTTCATTTAGGCCGATGATGCGAAACTGCCGTCTCTTAATAATTCATACTAATTTGATATGTTAGGGTTTTTGTTTTGTTTTTTAAAGAAAAATCTATTGTGTTCTCTCGTGTGTATGTTGCTTTGCCAAGGGCATAGCCCTGAAAAGTAGCTTATAAATAAATACATGAATAAATAAATTCCAAAAAGATTTTTCAGGGGAAATTTTAATTTGGCCCTAATCTGCAAAGAAAAGGAAGGGGGGAGGGATAACCTTCCCTGGTTGCTAAGCAATGCCCAGGCCTTGTTGAATGATGTCAGACTCAGGAGGGGTGAGACGAGAGGAGGTTACCAGATGAATAACGGCCATTGCCAAAGTAGTCTGGCAATGTCCCCCTCCCAACATACCTCCTGCGTCTCAGCTCAACACGTCAGGATTCTCCTTTGCTGCTGGCAACTATCGCAATTCTCTGTCTTGTTTAGTTTGTCTGTGTTTTTAATAGACCACAGTACTTAGACTGTCAGCCTTTACAGGACAAGATATATTTTTTCCAATAAACACATCCAAAAAAGCAGCACTTCTGAAAACCCCCCCCCCAACATTTGAAAAAGGCTTTTGCAGCAGGAATTAAATTATAAACACAAAATCTCTCCCCGCCCTCCACACATGCACTGCTTTTGCTCCACACTTTTTCAGATGGTTTTTTCCCGAGCTAAACCAAGAGCGGTGTGCTCAGATGTTTTGCTTTTGCTTCTATTGGCTGCTAAAAAGAGCAGGAGGGTAACTAAAAAGGCGCCGGATGGCTGTAACTTTCTCAGCTTGCTTATGTACACGGTGGTGCCCTAACCTCTGCATCTCACCGAGAGCAGCTGTACGTCACAAGAAGAATCACAACTCTTATGAGCCTGGCTGGCTGCAGCCACGTGTAAAACAGGCTCTGGGACTGAGCAACGGCAGCGACTGGGTAGAGAATCATAGAATCATAGAATCATAGAAAAGTAGAGTTGGAAGGGGCCTACAAGGCCATCGAGTCCAATCCCCTGCCCAATGCAGGAATCCAGGTCAAAGCATCCCTGACAGATGTCTGTCCAGCCGCACCTTGAATGCCTCCAGACTGGGAGAGCCCACCACCTCCCTAGGTAGTTGGTTCCATTGTCTTATGGCTCTGACAGTCAGGAAATTTTTCCTGATGTTTAGGTGGAATCAAATGCATCTCACAAGGCATTTGAAACAAGGGGTCAGTTAAAACAGACAACATCCTAGGCATGCAAAACAGGAAAAAAAGGTCTGTTCCCCCAAAAGTTGGATTCGGTAACCTACATAAATTCTGGGAACTAACCTCTCTTATTTTCCATAATTGTGTTCATTGCTTGTCAAGGGAGAGGGTGAAGACTGTTCCTCTTTGAAGCTACCTGCCTTTCCCCGAACCCTCTGATTCTTCTGCAGGCATTACCTGAGTGCACGCTATTGCCTGCACATTTTCAGGCATATCTGGACTGGATGCGGATGAATAAACTGAGGCTTAATCCAGACAAGAGAGAGAAGTGATCCTGGTCAATCAAAAGGAAGATCAGGCCAGGGAAGAAGGATTCAACCTGTGTTGGATGGGGTTATTTATTTATTTATTATATTTATATCCCCACCTTCTTTCCTGCAAGGTCCAAGGCGGCTTACGTAATCCTCCTCCTCCTCCTCCTCCTCTCCATTTTATCCTCACAACAACCCTGTGAGGGAGGTTAGGCTGAGAGTCAGGGACTGCCCCAAACATCACCCAGTGAGTTTCATGGCCGAGCGGGGACTAGAACCCGGATCTCCTGAGTCCCAGTCCAACACTCTCACCACTACGCCGCACTGGCTCTGTACATGGTTAAACTCTGTAAATGTGGTTAAACTCCATATTTATTCATTTACAGCAAATATATTTATTAAATAATATTTAATAAATTAAATATCATTTAGTATATATATATATATATATATATATAATGCTATATTTTTATAAAGTTTTATATTTTATTATAACATAAAATTAAATACAATTTATTTATTTACCGTATTTGTATACCACTCCATATCTAAGCAGATTTCGGACTGGTGAACGATACAAAGATGAAAACAGACAAAGAATAAAAACAGTGCACAGATAGAAAACAAGGCATGATCAAAACCGTGGCTGGTCATCCAGGAAGGATTCCCCGGGACAAGGAAGTCTTCAGCAGGCGCCGAAAGCGATACAATGTCGGACCCTGCCTGACCACCAGAGGTGGGGAAGTTCCATTAGAAATGGAAGTCTCCCAGTTCACAGTTTGGGTTGGGTGTACTCCTTGACTGAGCCCTGTTCAGGTTTCGGCGGTGGCCAGGAGGGCATCTCCACGGGTAAGACAAGTGCACCAACTGCACCCGTTCCTGGAGATGTCTGATCTGGCCACGGTGACACATACCTTAGTTACTCTCTCTCTCTCTCTCTCTTTAAAGAATGGAAGCTGAGATACTCAGGAAGCTAAGTTATGTGCCTCAGTTCTGGACCTGAATTACTCTTGATAATGGGACTGGTTGGACAGTGGTGTATCTATATATTCAAGAGCTGTAGGAAATGGTTGCAAGAGACAAGCAAATATTTAATGTGGAAAATGGCCCGGTGGAAATGCACAGGTAGATTGATGCGACAGGTGCCGTGGGCCTTCCTCCTCAAACTCTGGCTGAGCATCACTTTTTAAAAAAAACCTTTCAATGACGAGCCATCAACAATGCATCTCATTGTCCTTTTTTTTTTTTAAACTCCTGCCATGCCCACACACACAATAGGTTTGTTGTAGTGCTGATAAGCTGGAGCATATCTGCTATCTGTTGCACAGGGGATGAACGAGGTTATGCTAAGGGTAAACATAATTTGGCCTTCCCGGGTGCTGAAAACCCTTTCATTGGGGTCTAATTTAAGGAGGAGGGCGCTCTCTCTCTCTCTCTCTCTCTCTCTCTGTATTATCCATCATCTGGCTGGCAGTGGAGATATAGTTACACTGCTGCATGATGGCATGTGTGCGTGCGCACATGCGAAGGGACCCTGACACACACCGCTAAGTCGACCGAGTCTCCAGAATAAAAGGCTGGGTTTTCCAGATAGAAGTGGGATTATTATCCTCGATCTGGCTACAATGGGCCACATGGGGAAGGAAAAACCGTTCGTGGTGGCACCGTGCCAGCCAGTTTGCTCTTCCACACGCGCGCTGAGCACCTCAGGTGGAGTGTGCTACTACAGCAGCTTGTCAGTGACCCGCCGTTCACCTTGGCCACTGGGCTTCGAACACAGGATCGGTTTTGTTCTGGCCTAAAAGAGGAGGCCAGCTCTGACAGCCAACCGTCTGCTGAGGGTAGAAAGAGCCTTTGAAGCAAATTCTTGGAGAAAGAACTGGAAATTTGCTTAACACACCATGTCTCCTGCTCTCTCTCTCTTTTTTTTCTTCCCCTCCTGGAAACCTCCTCTCGCCCCAGCCCCACTCGCATTTGGATTTTCTCCCCTTCCCTTCTGTTTCTCCGGCTCAAAATACCGTCCCTCTAGGTACTATTCGCTAATTCATAGAGGCTTGCTCCAAAGAGCAAATCCTGTCAGAAATGAAATATGTTTTGAAAATTTTCAGTGGGGAACTCTCTTTCCCAACCTGTGCTCATAGATAGGAATGTAGGAATCTGCCTTATACTCAGTCACTCAGACCCCTCCTGGTCCATCTCGCTCAGTACAGTGTAGACCAGCTGGCTGGGGGATGCTGGGACTCGGAGTTGTAGGACAAGCCCTCTGGAGGGCCCCAGATTGGGAAAAGCTGGTCTACACTGTCTGGCAATAGCTCTCCAGGGTTTCAAGCAAGAGTCTTCGTTCCTCAGCCCTTCCTGGAGATGCTGGTGCTTGAAAGTCATTCCCTTTTTTTTTTGCACACAAACTGTGTGCTCCACCACTGAGACATCGCTGTTCTCCAACTCTGATGCTGATGTGTACCATTAAAAAAGAAAAGAAAAGAAAGTCTGCCGATAGAAAAGTAGCATGTTGTGGAGAAAGCTAGGCTATGTTCCTTCTTCCTGACATGTCCGTTTTCCATGTGGGGAGGTCTCCTTCACTGAATGTATTTAAGCAGAGGGGCTGGGTGTAGCCATCTGTCAGGGATGCTAATGTTTACATCCTGCAGTGTGTAGATCCTACATCGAGCCAGGAGCGGGACTAGTAGATGCCTTTCAAGGTTCCTTCCAACTCTGTGATTCTATGACTAAAATGCCTTTCTGCCCTCCCCAAAGATGCCCAGGTGAGACTTAGTAATTCTAGTATTAAGTTCTCGAGGCCCAAAGTTGCTCAAGTGAAGGAGGGATGCATCATAAAGGAAACTTTAAAGGAAAGGGTTGAGAGTGGTAGGTATAATAATACCTAAGGCTGGGCCAAATATTTCTTTTTTGACCATTCGTTGGGTGGGTGGAGGCAAAACAACCACCCCAAGAATATTGTAAGGGGGGGAGGGAAGGGAAATTTCGTCAAAGCTTCAAGGGGCAGTTGCACCTTGCCTTACTTAGAATCATAGAATCATAGAAAAGTAGAGTTGGAAAGGGCCTACAAGGCCATCGAGTCCAACCCCCTGCTCAGTGCAGGAATCCAGGTCAAAGCATCCCTGACAGATGATTGTCCAGCTGCACCTTGAATGCCTCCAGAGTGGGAGAGCCCACCACCTTCCTAGGTAGTTGGTTCCATTGTCTTATTGCTCTGACAGTCAGGAAATTTCTCCTGATGCTTAGGTGGAATCTAGGTTCCTGTAACTTGAGCCCATTATTCCATGTCCTGCAAACTGGGATGATCGAGAAGAGATCCTGGCCCTCCTCTGTGTGACATCCCTTCAAGTACTGGAAGAGTGCCATCATCTCTCCCCTCAGTCTCCTCTTCTGAAGGCTAAACATGCCCAGTTCTTTCAGTCTCTCCTCATAGGGCCTTGTTTCCAGTCCCTTGATCATCCTTGTTGCCCTCCTCTGAACCCTCTCCAGTTTGTCTATGTCCTTCTTAAAGTGTGGTGCCCAGAACTGGATTCAGTACTCAAGATGAGGCCTAACCAGTGCCGAGTAAAGGGGAATTATCACTTCCCGCGATTTGGAAGCTATACTTCTATTAATGCAGTCCAAAATAGCATTTGCCTTAAAAATAGCATTTGCCTTGGACTTAAAGTGTCCAAGGTTGCCACGACTTTTCCACTTCTCTTCCTTTTTTAGATTTAAAAGCAAGATATCCTTCACCACTTTCTGCAGCTGCATGCCGGCCACACTTCCGTAGATTCTTCGGGAGGGATGCCATATTGTGCCAAATCATGTTGCTGCTCCCATGGTATTCCAGGAACTCGGGCCAGCAGGACACGGCATTGGGCTTTCATCTAACCCAGGTGAGACAACTGATGCCTTGAATCAGTGCCTGAGCAGGGTAATGGACTGGATGAGGGCTAGCCAACTGAAGCTCAGTCCAGACAAGATGGAGTTACAGTCAGTGGATGGTTCGTCTGCCCAGTTGAGTGGCACTCAACCTGTCCTGGAGGGGTTTGCACTTCCCCTGGAAGATCAGGTACACAGCATGGGCTCCTGGATCCATCTTTGTCACTTGAGGCATAGGTGGACTCGGTGGCTAGGAGTGCCTTTTATCGACATAGGTTAATTTACCTGCTCAGACCCTTGGGTCATCTGCAGAGACTCTCCTCCAGGTGTCCCAACAAAAGTTAGGTGGGAGGCTACAAGAGAGAGGCCTTCTTAGTTGTGGCGCCCCGTCTATGGAATGCCTTCCCCAATGAGGTGCACCTGGTGCTTACATACATTGTTATCTTCTGGTGCCAGGCAAAGACCTTTTTTTTTCACCCAGGCATTTTGGATTTTAGTGTTTGTATATATTTTATTCCTATGCTGTTTCTTGTACTGTATTGTATTCCTTTTGCATTGTATTGTTAACATCGTTAACATCGTATTAACTATCTCAAGTTCCTTGATGTACAGTCATGCCTTGGATTGAGAGCATAATTCGTTCCGGAAACGTGCTTGTAATCCAAAACACTCTTATCAAAACGAAATCCCCCCCAAAAAATTTGTACAGAGATTTTTAATTTAAGCCGTACTACAGTACTTGTATTGCAAGACGTCGCTTGTATATCAAGTAAAAAAAAATTTAAATAAATATTTAAAAATTTGCTTGTCTTGCAAAACGCTCTCAAACCAAGTTACTTGCAATCCAAGGTATTACTGTACTTTGGTGACATGCTTAAGCAAGAATTTGAAGACAATGTTAAAATACAGGCCTGTGGCTCACGCTGCCTCAGCTTGTCTGAGCGTGGAAAGCTAAGCAGGGTCAGGCCTGGTTATGACTTGGATGGGAGACCCCCTCCTCTAGTTTCCTGCATTGAGCAGGGGTTTGGGACTCGAGGGCCTTGTAGGCTCCTTCCAACTCTATGATCTATGAAATCTATGGAAAAAAAACTCATAAGAGAACTTTTATTTGAATGCATAATGTGGGATTTGTAACTCAGCAAGCAAATTACAAATCAGGATGAGGGGAGCTCACCCATCACTAAACACACACACACACACACACACATTCCACTAGTTTTACTGACGTTCTCCTCGCGTCCTTTGCAGGTTTTACTTCAAATTTTCTTCAAATCTCACTCCCAAGGCAGGCAAACAAATCTAGCGACACCCCAAGGGATTTGCTGATGCCCGCTCCCAATCAGTCTGTCTGGTCTTAAATGGAATTGCTTCCAGCTTCTCACTTTGAATTCCTCTATTTACCTCCAGTTTTGCTCCTGGTGAAATTTCGACGTCACCTCTGAGAGAAGAGGGACTGTATGCGCTTTGGTAGGCGTTGGCCAAGGGAGGTTGCATCTCGTGCCTCGTCTGGCGCCCTCCACGTTAATGACATCTCGTTAAAGTGAAAACAAATGCACATCAACTCCCGCCTTGGCCCACCTGTGCCTGCCTGTCATTATGTCAAGCGTCTCTGGAGCTGTGCCTTTTTTTTATTATTATTTAATTTTCCAGCCAACACGCTCTTTTATCATCCGGAACCGTGAAAGTAAATTAAGGAGAAATGGTTTTCTTTCAATTAGGCCCACAGTTGCTTTGAGTAACTGCCTATAATTCTATTTAATGAAAAAATAAAATCATTATTTCAGTCCCGCTTCCCCCTCAGCTTTTTTCCACCCACCAGTCACCCCCCACCCATCACCCATTTGCAGACTCACACACAGACTGGCTGTTACTTGTGTGTGTATCATAGATTTATTTAATTAGAAAAAAATATTTTCTGCTTTCCAGTGTTTTTAAGGAGTTGGTGGCGGGGCGGGCGGGAGGTGGAGGAAAAGAAAGTGAAGAGAAAAACCTCCAGGCGTGAAATTGATCAGTCTGTTACCTGGTGATGAATAACTTATCAGCTGCCAACATATATCACTCCAATGGTACGTTTCCCCCCTTGAACTATATACATGTCAGTTCTGTGATTCTGTCAACTGGCTCTTGTCTTTAACATTCTAATTTCACCACCACCACCACCACCATTCTAAGCTCCTGCTTTTTCCATCCTGGCAGTCCTATGTTGAGAGAAGTGGTAATTGCTGAAATTCTCCCCTTCTGCATACGTTTGACTAGTAAAATAAGTGACTCGCAGTGGCATATTTATGAGTTTACTCCTCTGAATGGATTCTCAAACAAACTCAAACTTCAGTGAAGCTCAGGGCCAGCTCATAATGAGTCCACTGGCGCCATCACTGCCCTGTCCCACAGTTGCCACTTCCCTGGTGGTGGTGGTGGTGGTGAAAAAGTCTCACTGGAATCCTGTCTGATTCCCCTGATGCCTTGAACTATAATGTATACCAGGGCTCTCCAACCTCAGGTCCCCAGATGTTGCTGGCCTACAGCTCCCAGCATACCCAGCCAGCATGGCTAATGGCAAGGGATTCTGGGAGCTGTAGTCCAGCAACATCTGGGGACCCAAGGTTGGAGAGCCCTGATGTATATAGTTCCCAGGGCACCTAACATACCTACTAAGGACTTGGGCATCCTGGAGAACAAAATCTACCCAAATTCCTCCTGGAACCTAGGGAGGTGGTGGGCTCTCCCACTCTGGAAGCATTCAAGGTGCAGCTGGACGGCCATCTGTCGGGGATGCTTTGACCTGGATTCCTGCATTGAGCAGGGGGTTGGACTCGATGGCCTTGTGGGCCCCTCCCAACTCTACTTTTCTATGATTCTAACCCTGTCGCTGCAGCATTTGAAACACCAGGGAGGGGAGAAAGGCATGGAGGCTTTGCAGGCGTCCAGTGAGATCTCCCACCACCATTGCCGGGTAAACAGAAATGTAAGGTCAGAACTGTGAGGGAATCACAGAAGATGCTGGGCTTGGGAGATGGGCTTGGGCCCCATCATGCTCCTAGCCGTGCTATCAGGCGCTCAACAAGATCCACATTTTTAATTGGTCTTGGTGATGGTGGTGGTGGTGGGATATTTTCATTTTTATTTGGGATGAAGTGGGATGAAAATAGCTCTGCTTGCGTTGCTCAGTTCTGAGTCGAGCTGAAAGGGCTCGGAATGACCAATCGTGTGACAATCCTCCTGCAGGCCTGGTCAGCCACTAACTCCAAACAGGAAATCTATCTTGAGTCGAGAAAAAGGTGAGGGGCCAATGATATTGGCTCTGCCCACGGATTTGCTCCCATGTGAGTGAAGGCAAAGGGATCTGTAACGCCTTCCTCTCTCCATCACTAACAAAAATAGAAGCTTTGGCAGAGCACATTCCCTGCCTTTTGATCAACACCACACAAATATTGGTTTTATATACTAGCTGAACTGTCATGCGTGGTCACCCAAAAAGAATCCTGGGAGAATTATGCAGGTCAATCCTGCATATCTCTACTTGTGAGTACGCCCCATTGAGTTCAATCATGGGACTTAATGTATAGGATTTCACCCATAGTTTGGTGTGGGTGCTGAGAGGACCCCCCGCCGCCCCATTAAAAAAACAACCATTCTCTGGCGAGAGCTTGACTCAGCACAGTCCTATGCATGTTTACGAAAAGGAAGGGATGGATGAATCTGACAGTTCGGGTTGCTATCAGTTTAGCCTGTTTCCAATCTGAAGTTCGTTCTGTCCCACTTCTGCATCACTTCGGCATCTGTCCCACCAGTATCAGAGGCAGTGTGCCTATGTACTCCAGTTGCTTGGGAACATGGGCAGGAAGGTGTTGTTGCACTCATGTCCTGCTTGTGGGATCCCGTGGGCAGCTGGTTGGCCACTGTGTGAACAGAATGCTGGACTTGATGGACTCTTGTGGTCTGATCCAGCATGGCTCTTCTTATCATAAAATCATAGAATCATAGAATCATAGAAAAGTAGAGTTGGACAGGGCCTACAAGGCCATCGAGTCCAACCCCCTGCTCAGTGCAGGAATCCAGGTCAAAGCATCCCCGACAGATGGCTGTCCAACCGCACCTTGAATGCCTCCAGAGTGGGAGAGCCCACCACCTCCCTAGGTAGTTGGTTCCATTGTCTTATTGCTCTGACAGGCAGGAAATTTTTCCTGACGTTTAGGTGGAATCTGGGTTCCTGTAACTTGAGCCCATTATTCCGTGTCCTGCAAACTGGGATGATCGAGAAGAGATCCTGGCCCTCCTCTCTGTGTGACAACCTTTCGAGTACTGGAAGAGTGCGATCATATCTCCCCTCAGTCTCCTCTTCTGAAGGCTAAACATGCCCAGTTCTTTCAGTCTCTCCTCATAGGGCCTTGTTTCCAGTCCCTTGATCATCCTTGTTGCCCTCCTCTGAACCCTCTCCAGCTTGTCTACGTCCTTCTGAAAGTGAGGTGCCCAGAACTGGACGCAGTACTCAAGATGAGGCCTAACCAGTGCCGAGTAAAGGGGAATTATCACTTCCCGCGATTTGGAAGCTATACTTCTCTTAATGCTGCCCAAAATAGCATTTGCCTTCTTTGCAGCCACATCGTCGCATATGTTCTTATGCACTTGATTTGTAATTTTTAAAAAAATTCTGCATGAAAATTTGTACACATGGTCACGTGCATTTCTCCTAATATATGCATTTTTGTCTGCAATTCTGCCCTACATACACTTTTTTTTTTCCTTTGGCAAGCAATTTCCCCTAATATAATACATTTTTAAAAGACTATCTTCATGACTATACGTACGGTACATATTTTTGCGCACACTTTCCCCATATATATATATATATGCTTCTTCTTTGTATACATTTTTTGATGGGAGAAGAACTGTGTCACAACATTCAGGGAAGTGCCAATACCAAAGGGTAACTGTATTTCATTTTGTGTATTGGGGCTGGACAGTGAGAATTTGGTATGTCCACATTAAAATATGAACCAAATGAATTTCTTCTCTCCAAGCCCTACTTAAGAAGCAAGTTTCCCTGTGCTCCACAGGGCTTACTCGCAGGTATTTGTTCACAGAACCATAACCTTAAGCAGGCTTAGGTCTGCGGTGTCAATCACGGCCTCTCTGTCACCTCTCCAAGGCTTCCAGCTAGGTGGCCGCAGTTTATTATTTTTTTTAGACATTCTTGAAACCGTGCACTGAAAGTGTTCTCTTATTTGAAGACAGTATCTCTCTTCTGCCCCATCTGCCCCACCATCCCTCCCTTGCTTTCTGTAATGCTTCTGGTTTCTGTTCACCCCGAAAGAAGAGGAAGTTTAAATTAGGATGCTGAAATCCTGGGCTGTAATTTCTATGGGTTTAAAATTAACATATAGCAACTTGCTCCGGGTACTGTAACCAAGTCAATGTTCAGCAAGAGTTCTCAGATTACCAGACCCGATAAGGGATCTCTCTACTGACTATAGCAAAGGAAGCCAGCCAGCTTTCTCTTCTTCTTCCCTCTCCCTCCCCCCTTAAAAGTGGGTGATGGTCTGGGGGGCAGGCCAAGGCTGTGAGAAAAACGTTCAGAGCCGCCGAAATGGGAAATGCTTGCTTTTTGTGTCGTTGTTGTTGTTGTTTTTAAAACTAGTCATATTGCACTGAACTGGAGTATGTTAATTATAACGAGTAAGAGCGTGGGTGAGCTGGGTCCAAGCAATTAGAGACATTCTCATATATATATATATATATATATATATATATTCAGGTTGGCTCAAACCTCCCAACATATGGCCATCCTTGTTGGTTCATGTATAGGGATGGTCTAGGGATGGGTGAGAATTTCATTCCAGTTTGGTTTTGATCAGAATTTTTCAAAATTTGCAACATTCTCCATATCTGGGACAAAAAGAACTTGAGATTTTTTTCTTTAAAAAAATTGAATGTGGGAGAAGTCAATATCAAACCAGATTCATCCATCTAGGCCCAGGGCTTTGAATGCACTTAGCTATTAAAAATTTGTATTTATTTATTTATTTGTTTGTTTGTTTAATACATTTTTATACCGCCCAATAGCCGAAGCTCTCTGGGCAGTTTACAACAGTTAAAACCATAAAATACAAATGTAAAAAGGGATAACTTAAGAAAAATAATTTTAAGGATATTTGGGGATTATTTTTGGATTTTGTGTTAAATAAGGGGAAAGGGAGCATGCCATGTCAAGATATGTTGTATTTTTGGAATACTGAATAACAATTGATTATAGAGACAGAATGTATCATTTGGTCCCGTGGTGATGGGAGCACTATATAAGTTGTATGTATGTTATTTTAGTTGTTTTATATATTGTTTGAAAAACTTTAAATTAAAAATTAAAAAAAACACACACCATAAAATACAATATAACTATAAAATTTAAAACCACAGATTAAAACAAACAGCAAAGCTAGCCGCAGTTTAAAGTACATTAACAGAGTTAAAAACTGCCAGATAAAAATGATTAAGATGATTAAAATGCCTGGGAGAATAAAAAGGTCTTCACCTGGCACCGGAAAGAGTACAATGTGGGCACTAGGCGAGCCTCTTTGGGGAGCTCATTCCACAACCGGGGTGCCACAGCAGAAAAGGCCCTCCTCCTGGTAGCCACCTGCCTCACATCCCTTGGCAGGGGCTCTCTGAGAAGGACCGCTGATGAAGATCTTAATGTCTGGGCAGGTACATCAAGTCTGGGTGTGAATCATTGTGTATTCAACCATGCAGATGCTTAATTAAGGTTGACACCTCTTTTTTCATGACAGGTTCCTCATCTTTAACAGCCATATGGCAGGTGGTTACATCATGCTAGGAATAGCTGTAGCTACTGAATTTGTCTGGTGTGTGTGGGTGAGAATTTTGGTTCAGTTAGCTTCTGATGAGAATTTACCAACATTCACCAAGTTCTTCATATTTGGGAGGGAAAGAATTTATTTTAAAAATCTGAATGCAGGAGAAAGCAAAACTGACAGATTTGCTCATCCTTACTGAAAAGTGCAAATTGAAACAGCATTTCAATTTTTATTTTTAGCATTTTGAATTTTATTGCAGTGCGTTTTTTTTCAAAATCACTCCTCCCCCCCCCAAAAAAACCTGAGAATTAAAAGCAAGTTGTCCTAAACCTGAAAAGCAGTCTTCAGATGTTAGGATGAAGTAGAAATTGTGGAGATGTTTTGCTCAGAACAATTGTTTTGAGTTTACTCCAATGAAACCCGTATCCCTTCCTCTGGAGTTTTCCCTTGCTGCAACCCACCCCATTCGATGCAAATTGCCCCTTGGGGCAGGATAGACAAGAAGCACACTTTCCTGATGTTAATTCTGCTTTTTCCAGCTCAAACAGGCTTTTTAGAAAGTCCGTTTTTCCCATTGCTTGGAATTTCTGGGAACTATAAACGGAATGTTGGTACCCTCTATTGGCTTCTCTTGAAATGACAAGAGAAGGATGAAATCAAATCGTTTTGCAGTACTAACATGGCTGGCTTAAAAGCTATTTCCCCAAACTTGGGATAGACAAGGGGCAAGCAATGATACATTAAGAGCACAGTCCTATAACATCTCTATTCAGAAGTAAATCCAATTGAGTTCAATGGGTTTTACTCCCCAGGGCCGGATTAAGAGCATTATGGGCCTGGTGCTGAGGATTTTGGTGGGCCTTTTTATGGAAATAAATAAAATGAAGACGCAATTTTATATTAAAACAAATTAAATATTTTAATTACCATTAAAGTGCCAAAACTCAAAAACTTTGCTTGACCAAGAATAATTGTGTTGTTCTTGTTGCTTTGTTTTGTTTTCGTTTTTGTTTTTTTGTTAAACTAGCATTTGAACAATTGAGCTGCGAATCAGAAAGATATTTTGCTGGAGGCTGGAGAGAGAGGTCCCTTCTAAATCTGAATATTACAGACCCTAGCAAGCCCCCATGTGCTTCAAAGAAATGTAGTAACAGTGATTGAAATGCAAAAACCTACCATGCTAATTTGAGAACAACAGTTCTTGCTAGGTCTTGCCTCAAGCCTGTAATGCAGATGTGCTTAGAACACCTTTCTAATCTTGAAAAAATCATTAATTATGCTGAATGATAACGATCAGAGCTAACTCAAATCGTGCCGCGTGTCCCTATATTGTGGGCCTATTGTCTGCTTTGGGCCTGGAGCGGCCGCTCCAATCACCCCTATGTTAATCCGGCCCTGTTACTCCCAGGTATGTGGGTATGAAGCCTCAATGCATGATCATTTTTTTATATTTCATTTTTAAAAAGAACAACACAGCTTCCCAATCCAGATCAGAACCACAGCATGTGGGGAGGAGGGATGAAACCTTTCCCCCATGCCAGAAGAATCCCAATAAAAATCTTTCCAAAGCTGCTGTTTGCCCCAGGAGAGAGGCAGCTATGGGAGCATATTTATTTATTTATTGCATTTATACCCCGCTAGAAAAGACTCTCAGAGTGGCTTACAAAGATTAATAATAAGACAGTCCCTGCCCTCAGGCTCACAATCTAAAAGACATGACACAAAAGGAAAAGGGATTGGGAGGGAGGAGGAAGAAAGCAAAACTCAGGCACCAGTTCTTAGTTTCAAAGGTTCTTATAGGTTTTCTTTCTTTTTTCTTCTTTTTTTGGGGGGTGGTCAGGGAAGGGCAAAACAAGCTCCCTGCAGCTGCTCCCTCTCCAGCTGATGCATGGGGCCAGGTTGGTCTCCCCCTTGCTGTGATGTTACTCCTGGGAGGCAGGGGGTGTGTGCAGCCTCCCAGTGGCCCTTGGTCCTGCAGCTTCCCTGCTGCAGGGAAAGAAAGAGCAGGGGCCGTGGTGGGTGATTCTCTTTTGAGTAAACCACACGTGATGCAGGAGATCAGATCACACGCCGATGCAATTTTGATTGGAGCAGTGGCGGCGGGAGGGTGTTAAACTCTTTCCCCTGTGCCATGTTCTGGATATAAATCTAACCATACTCCAAGCTCCTCTTAGCTTTTTAGCATGGGACCTGTCTCACTGAGTGTGCCTCCGCTGCTGCCAATCCAGCAGTGATTGATAGGAAAAGGGGGGTGGGGTGGGTGGTGTAGAAGGGGCTGAGTAGGGAGCAGTAAGGGATTTGTGGGAGTACAGAGTAGGGCCGGGTGATCTTTTTGTTTCACTTCGGTTTTGATCAGAATTTACCACAATTTGTGAAGTTCTCCATATTCGAGACAAAAAGAACTTGAGATGATGATGATGATGATGATGATGATGATTTTTAAAAAATGAATGCGGGAGAAAGCAAAATTGACGGATTCAATCCATGCACAGTTGTTACCTATGGCACGACCACACTTTAAGAAGGATGTAGACAAACTGGAGAGGGTTCAGAGGAGGGCAACAAGGATGATCAAGGGACTGGAAACAAGGCCCTACGAGGAGAGACTGAAAGAACTGGGCATGTTTAGCCTTCAGAAGAGGAGACTGAGGGGAGATATTTATTTATTTATTTATTTATTTATTATATTTATTATATTTATACCCCGCCTTTTTCCCCGCAAGGAAGTGAGTTTCATGGCCGAGCGGGGACTAGAACCCGGATCTCCCGAGTCCCAGTCTAACACTCTGAAGGGTTGTCACACAGAGGAAGGGTTGTCACACAGAGAAGGGCCAGGATCTCTTCTCGATCATCCCAGTTTGCAGGACACGGAATAATGGGCTCAAGTTACAGGAACCCAGATTCCACCTAAACATCAGGAAAAAATTCCTGACTGTCAGAGCAATAAGACAATGGAACCAACGACCTAGGGAGGTGGTGGGCTCTCCCACTCTGGAGGCATTCAAGGTGCGGCTGGACGGCCATCTGTCAGGGATGCTTTGACCTGGATTCCTGCATTGAGCAGGGGGTCGGACTCGATGGCCTGGTAGGCCCCTTCCAACTCTACTTTTCTATGATTCTATTTTGTAGCATCTTATCTCTTGAATTCTTTCCTTACGGGACTGTTGCAAACGTTTTTGTGTGTCCCCCGCCATCCCCGACTTTAGGAAACAGATTAAGGGTGCAAATCCTATGCATGTTTAGATAGGAAAATGTCATGCAACCCCAGCGCCCCCCAGCCAGCTTGGCTAGCTGGGGAATGCTGGGAGTTGTGTGCCTTTTTTTCTGTCTAAACATGCTGATAGGATTGCAACTCTAGGACTTTTTCTTAGTTTGTTTGTATACCCTTTTGGTTAGCGATTAGTGATGCCCAGCTGTGTTAATGCCTTCTCTTAAGCTGTTATAAATCTGTTCCTCCCTTATATTATGTAATGTCTATTTTGGATGCTGGTAATTTTGCTTTGTTGTTATTTGCTTTAGTCTATATTACTGAGTATTTCTCAATGGTAGACAGGGGGTCTATATGAATCAATGCAGATTCAACATACATTACATACATAATCCAGGATCTATTATTATTGACATGATGGCAACCAGGGAGCCTTTTCTGGATATATTATGGTGTATGTGTGAGGTGCGGGACGCCAACGGATCAGATGTAAGGGATATATGCGGTTCTGAGCCTCCGTTTTCAAAAACCATACGTTTCTCATTCACCACGTGGTTGTGGACAAAAACAAGAACTGGCTGACTGAACCTTTTCCTGCTTCCAGAGCAGGGCCCTCCAACCTTGGGTCCCCAGATGTTGCTGGACTACAGCTCCCAGAATCCCTTGCCAGTAGCCGTGCTGGCTGGGTGTGCTGGGAGCTGTAGGCCATAGAAACTTAAAAGTCAAGAATTGTATATATAAAAAATATAACCATAAAATATAGTAAAATAGATTAAATTTTATAATGTAATGTAAACAATTTCCAGAAATATTTTTTTAAAAAATTATTATATATATAAAACATGTATAAGACAGAAACAATTAGACCTGTAGAATACAACGTCTTTAGGGCTGAAGATGATGATAATGTCCTTTCAGAGGACCTCTCTCTCTAGATGGAGTATTATTAGTACCAAAGTTTTTTTTGTTTGATACTTCCAGAGAAATGTCCTCACAGCCTGTAAGCTTTCTTTATTCTTGTATAGAAGCCAAACGCGTTTCGGCCCAAAGGCCTTCTTCAGTGGCCCTGTAGTTTTCACTTAAGTCAATATACAAGCTAATGCTCTGTATCTCTCCAATTCAAGGTTGGTTTCATCTACCAAGCTCCTGAGGCAGAGCTGTAGGCCAGCAACATCTGGGGACCCAAAGGTTGGAGAGCCCTGTTCCAGAGGCACCTGGCTAGCCCATGTTGGAGACTGAAAAGCTGCATTAGATGACCCATTTGTCTCATCCAGCAAAGCAGCTCTTTCATGCAGCAGAGACTGCTGGCTGAGGGCTTCAGTCATTCCCTCAAATAGCGAAACCAGGGGGTGAATGCCAACAGAACTGGAGCCAAAATGGCCCCACTTGCTATCAGCCTGACTGGGGGGGGAACCCCAAGTACAAAAAATATTTAATAAACAAATGGGGGGGGGACAATGACCCCATTGGACAAGAGCCCAAGGAGGACTGAGAATAGTTAGTAAGCTATGTAAATGACAGTTGGAAAAGAATAATGGAAAACTAAGATCTGCATCAGCGGTCCTTCTCCGAGAGCCCCTGCCTAAGGAAGTGAGGCAGGTGGCTACCAGGAGGAGGGCCTTTTCTGCTGTGGCACCCCGGTTGTGGAATGAGCTCCCCAAAGAGGCTCGCCTGGCGCCCACTTTGTACTCTTTCACCGGCGCCAGGTGAAGACCTTTCTGTTCTCCCAGGCATTTTAATCATCTTAATCTTGTAGCTGTTTTTAACTCTCGTTATTGTCATTTGAGCTGCTGCTGCTGCTGCTGCTGCTGCTGCTAGCTCTGCTGTTTGCTTTTAATCTGCGGTTTTTAAATTTTACAGTTACGTTATATTGTATTTTTATGGTTTTAACTGTTGTAAACCGCCCGGAGAGCTTCGGCTATTTGGGCGGTATAAAAAAAATAATGTATTAAATAAATAAATAAATACATACATAAAATAAAATAAAATAAAAATAAACCAGTGTTCAGGTGGAAAGGAGTCGTGTTCTGGATGAAGGCAGGGTGGGCTGGGACCCTGGGCAGGGCTACTCCTGTTAAGTGGGGGATAAACTGCAACAATTCGTTGCAGCCCCCTCTTGTTTGCTACTATTCGGCTGTGTCAATTTTTTTCTTCACAACCCTTCTGCCTCCCCTCCCCCATTCCACTTTGACACCAAGGGCGAAGAAAGGAGCAGATGATTGTTAAGTGCTAACATATTTGGTTACACTACTGTACCCAACTTATATTGGTTTTTGAACTAAGTTTATCAGCCAAGCATAAAGACATTAATCACCTAGAAAAGGAAGGGGGGTGGGTGGGGAAAACACACAGAGTGAAAATGACTTTTGAGAATGTCGCTGGCATAATTATCAGCTTGCCCATTACATTAAATGCCACCATTTATAACTGTAATGTTTAAGTATGCAAACAGTAATTAACTTCGTAATGAACTGAGGACCCCTGCGCCTCTCTTCCCTCGGCTAATTTGCATGTTAATTATCATTAGCAACCAGGGAAACAAGTTATAAACAGTTTAATTAGCAGTTTAATCATTTTTACAAGGAAACGCGCTACACTTTGATATATGAGCAAGAGTTAGATTAATGGAGTCGGAAGGGAATGTTTTTCTAAGAGCACTTGAGTGTGAAGAAATGGAAAACTTGGTTTTCACCGTCTCATGTGTGCACTCACACGCACACCCACCCCTCAGGTGTTTGTGCGGCATTACACCAAAATAGATGGTCTACTCCTCAGTCAGCTTTCCTCACAGTTCTGGCAAACCGACAACCTCAAAGAGCCTTGTGGCACGTGAAACACTAGTGGAATTCTTCTGGCATGGGTTTTCATGGACTACATAGTCAACTTCATCAGATGAAGATCAGATGAAGGTGAACTACAGCCCATCTGATGATGTGAACTTATGGTCCACAGGGACTTGTGCCAGAGTAGATTTGTTGGTCTTTCAGGAGCCACACAACGGTTCGTTGTTTTTGCTGCAATAGACTGGAAATGATGACATTCGTTCATCATGTCATAAATATAGAGCTATGTACAATGGCTTCTCAAAATTCCTCACCCTATAACAGGGATGGGAACTCGGACTCCAGGACTCGACTCGTGAGTCGGACTGAGTCCCCCCTCTGACTCGAGTCCCACTCGAGTCCCAATATTTTTAATGGGACTCGAGACTCCACTCGGGACTCGAGACCAAGGACTCGTCAACATCCCTGGGCTGTGCCAGAAGAAGTGGAGAGAAGTGCGATCGCCCGCAAAGATTTTATTTTTTAAAATCATTTTCCTAAATTTCAGACATTTGGGGTTTGGCTGCCTCTGCCTGCCTGCTTTGGAGTTCCCTGCCTCCTCTGCCTGCCTGGTTATTTTGGGTTTGTCTGCCTGGTCTGTTCTTGCCAAAATCCGTTGCAGTGTTTTGAAATAAACAGGCACACTTGTGCCTAGAATTTATTTAAGCCACACATCTGAAGTAGCCTTATTTTGTTGGGGGAAACCCCCATTGATTTTAATAGGGACTCGATGTGGAGTCAGCTTTGGGAGTGACTCGGGAGACTCATGAGTCACCATTTTTGACCAAGGACTCGGACTCGGATTCGGGACTCAGGTCCAAGACTCGGGACTCAACTTGGGACTCGAGACCAAGGACTCTTCAACATCCCTGCCCTATAAGTGTGGATAGAGAAATGTGGGGAGGGGGGTGGAAGAAATTATCCAACCATTTCTTCAGAGTGGGGCCACTTCCTTTTTTGTTCTGTTCTCCTGTTGGTTTCTTGTTACCAGAAGCAACAGGAACAATTGTGTTGGCATCCTAGCCTAGCCACCATCTCTTGGACACTGATGGGGCAAGGGGAGGATGAAAGCTGCCACCAAAAAATTATGGTTGAGAATATTTGGAGAATTTTTTTAAATGAAATTTTATTGAATTGTTATTCTGTTTTTATGTTTAATTGCACTTAGTTAGTTTTCATTGTATATTATTGTATATCTGTTTTGTTTGGTTATGATTGCGTATGCTGCCTAGGGCATTTATGTGTAGGCGGGATATAAATTGAATAAATAAATAATAAATAAATAAAATTCTGCAAAGTGGCCTACTTTTGCTGGGAGGGGGGTAGTGAGAAAAAGAATCTTAGACATTTTCTCAGGGGAAAAAAGATTCTTTTTTGGAGCTTACCAGCAGGGATGAAAATGCATCTGATATTCAGAGGTATACTCCCCCTGTACATGGAGGCTCTATTTAGTTATCATGCACCTTGGCTGTTGATAAAGTTATCCCCCCTTCATTTTTTCCCCTCTAATTCCTTTCTTTATACCTAAGCTACAGGCTGTCACCAGATGTAATTAATGGTGGGAAATGTTAGGCTTTAGATAACTTTTTACTGTGTTTTAGTACATATTAAGGCTTTCCTATGTTAATGTATTAGTTTGTATAATGGCTTGGCTTGGCCCCGCACTTTTCTTATGTGAGACCTCTAGATACATTGTATGTATGTATATTATATTATGCCTTCCAATATTTTGTATAAATTCTGATTCAAACCACTGGAATTCCAAATCTGCATGAGCGCAGAGAATGAATGTATAGCTTGAAAGAGACACTCCCCCAAAGGGAAAGAAGTCATTTGACACTTGTTGCAGAATCGATCAAGTAGGATGCAGGAGATTTTACTTTCGTTTGCATTACGATACAGTCTGACCTCTTCCCAAGCTAATTCATGATGAACTGGAACGCAATTATCCTTCAGTTTTTGATGCTTCTCTGGACTTTGCAATGCAGTTCTCTGATCAAACATACAAACGTTAGGAAAACTAGAATACAAAAAGACATATATTCATGGAAATTGCTTACCAAAACCCCACACATATATTAGGGTTAATTGTGCACCAAAATGTGTATGAACGTTCGTGCCTTAAAAAAAAATATGCACAAAAGTGTGTGCCACTTTTTGTGGGAGCATTTAAAAAAAAAAAGACCCACACACAAACTGATGTGGAAACTGGATGGAATGAATCTGTGCTTGAAAAAATCGTAGCGATGGGTGACTCCGTAAAACTTGAGCTTGCCAAAGTTCTCTGAATTCCATCTCGGAGCTTGTATTGACTCGAGTCCATATCAGATTGCAAGCTTTGGTTTCCCCCCCCCTTTTTGCATGAACATCCGTGCATATTTTTGTGCATATTTTTCCAAATGTATGCATCAATTATGCACATCTTCGAAATGTATGCATTCCTCTCCCATTGTTCAAATGGCGCGTTTGTGTGGATTTTTTTCATGTGCATTTTTCAGATGCCCACATGCAGTTGAATGCATGGGGGCCCCCCCACACAAACCACTTAGCAAGCTTTCAAGTCCCTGTTTGGTCTGGAAGGTGCAAACTGGGCAAATCCTGATTAAAACCAAGCTGAAACGAATTTCTCATACATCCTTAAAAAAGGTGACGCTTGCCAATGTTGCCAATGAGAGCCTGTTTGAGGCATCTGCTTCTAGGTTAGCAGAAAACCATGTTTGATGAAGAACTGTCTGAAGAACAGTTGCGCCATTCCAAAACAGAGATGCCTAATTTCCCCCAGACCACAAATGGGGGAAGCCAGTGTGGCCTAGTGGTTAGAGTGTTGGACTGGGACCCAGGATATCCGGCTTCTAGTCCCCGCTCAGCCATGAAACTCACTAGGTGACTTTGGGCCAGTCACTGCCTCTCAGCCTAACCTACCTCACAGGGCTGTTGTGAGGATAAAATGGAGAGGAGGATTAGGATTATGTAAGCCGCCTTGGGTTCCTTGCAGGGAAAAAAAGGCGGGGTATAAATATAAATAAATAAATAAATAAATAAATAAATGGTGCAGAGCCCAGTTGACCCATGCCTATGAGACCTCCAGAAGAAGAACCACCGAGCTCATATCTCTCTCTGACCATGTGCTGACAGCTTTTGGTCAAAAGCGCAGAGGGGGCCTTCGGCAACTGATCCTCCGATCACTGGTGCAGAAAGAATAAAAACTTTTGGAAAAGACCACATCTTTGGCCAGCATCTCCTCTGCATTTTGCGGGACTTGGAGCAGCATCAAGCTACCAGATCTATCTATACCCATCTCTCTTCCGCCTCCTCTCTCTACGTGTGTGTGTGTCTCTCTCTCCCGCTCAGCTCCCAGACTGACCACCTGGTTGTAGCCAGAGCAACCGTTCTTGGTAACTCATAACTATATCCCTTTTGCCGTGTGTGCAGTTGATCTTCGTATCCAAATAAATGTGATGCCTTTTCTCCCTAATCAGGCGTCTCACTCCTTATTATTTGGAAGTTGGGCTTCAGGCACAAGAATCCCATCAGCTAATCAAATTCATTGGCCACCAGGTGATTTCATTCAAAGTTTAGTCAATGAGTATATTGCAGTGCAGTGAAGGGCGGCTCAGAAGGTGGGCTATGAACACGCAAGTGATGACTGTGTGATCCTGTTCATGTCTACGCAGAACGAAGGCCCCGTTGATTTCAGTGGGGTTACCCCCAAGTTAGTGGGCATAGAATTGTTGCTTAAGCATCATTAGGAATGACTGGGTCATTTAGCTTCAGGCAGCCATATAGGTATAAAATGCTGGCCTACCACACAGGGCAGTAGTAAAATTTTCTAAAAATGTATATGCACATTGTTAAGCTGTGTTAGGGGGGTCACTCAGCCTCTATCTCAGAGGCGGAGTTCCCCTCCTCTTGCAGGGATGAACCCACAACCATCTTCCCTGAAGGCCCAGGCTCCTCATGGTCTTCTTGCTTGCATGGACTGCTCCTTGATGATGTTTTGTCTCTGGGAGTTTTAACTCTTCCTCTGAAGAGGATTCAGTCAACATGGAATTCTGACTGACTGTTGGGGAGGGGAATGGAATGGAGTATCCTGGAAGAGGGTATAGCCTGTGGCTTACGCTGGCTCAGCTTGTCTGAGTGTGGAAAGCTAAGCAGGGTCAGGCCTGGTTATGACTTGGATGGGAGACCCCTCCTCTAGTTTCCTGCATTGAGCAGGGGGTTGGACTCGATAGCCTTGTAGGCCCCTTCCAACTCTATGATCTATGAAATCTATAAGCTCTCTCTCTCTCTCTCTCTCTATATATATATATATATATAAATATAAATATAAATACTCAGTGTATTATACAAGTGGAGCCTTCAAGAAAATATTTTTTAAATTTATTTGTTTATTTATTTATTGTATTTTTAAATTGCCCATCTAGCTGGTACCCGGCCACTCTGGGCGATGTACAACATACAATAAAACAATTAAAATACACTTAAAACAGTATAAAATGTTAAAATCCTAACCCACCCCAAATATTACTGTGTGAAGTGGTCTGTTCACAATGCCAGCCAGCCAGCTATACCCTCTTCCAGGATACTCCATTCCATTCCATTCCCCTCCCCAACAGTCAGTCAGAATTCCATGTTGACTGAATCCTCTTCAGAAGAAGAGTTAGAGCTCCCAGAGACAAAACACCATCAAGGAGCAGTCCATGCAAGCAAGAAGACCACGAGGAGCCTGGGCCTTCAGGGAAGATGGTTGCGGGTCCATCCCTGCAAGAGGAGGGGAACTCTGCCTCTGAGATGGAGGCCCTAGCTCCTGAGAGCAACGGTCTCTTGAGAGGCCGGCCAGAACAACCCCTGTGAGAAGGGGATCCTGTTTGCAAAGGAAGGCTCCTCATGAGTAAAGGACTTCTCATGAGTTGGGGCCACCTCATGAGGATGACTTCTTCCAGGAGCCTCTGATGTGTTGCAGCTGAGTCCTGGCTGGGGCTGTGGACTCCAGTTTATAAGCTCTCAATTGAGACCTGCTGCTTGCTGGAACAACGCCTTTACTTATGTCAGCTCCCTGTACCTTTGAACTGTGCTTTCTTGATCATGCTTCTCCTTGGACTGATCTCTTGTGCTGCTGACTCTTGATAAGACCCTGCTATTTTTTTCTTGGACTGGTAATATTATGCTTTTACCTTTTACTTGCTTACTGACCTTACTAAATGGATTTTTCTCCCAGCTTGACACAGGGCTGAGCCCAACCCAGCCATAGTAGGACAACTGAACATGTTCGGTTGTCATTAAGGTTATTATTATGGAGTGGGGGTAGGTCCTAAAGTTGTAGCAGTATTTTGTTTTCTCTTTCTTTCTTTCTTTCTTCTGCAAATTTATTTGTTTATTTATTACATTTGTTAATTGCCCATCTGGCCGATCACCCGGCCAAATGGAGTTCCTCTGAGCCTGGCTGCTGCTACTGCGCTTTGTGATTGGATGGTGCCATTTTGGCCTCATAAAGATCACCGCTTGGAGAATGAGCTGTTATTAGGTAGGACTGCAAATTCCTTTGTATATTTAAATAGCAAATCAATTGCAGTGCATTCACCCAGAAACAACAGAGGTCCAGAAAGGTGATTGTTGCCATAGCATTACGATTGTCGCTATAGAACCGAAGGCAACCAAGATGATAGCTGCAGAAAATCCATGCTACCCAAGGACATCCAGGGGAGAGACCACAGCTCAGTGGCAGAGCTCCTGCTTTGCGTACAGAAGATCCGGGATTTAATCCCCAGAATCTCCAAGCAGGGCTGTAAAATACCTTGCCTGAAACCCTGGAGGGCTGCTGCCACTCATAGATTCACAGATTTCATAGATCATAGAGTTGGAAGGAGCCTACAAGGCTATTGAGTCCAACCTCCTGCTCAATGTTGACAATCCTGAGGTAGATGGAATGGCCTGACTCAGTATATAAGACCTCTTCTGTATGTTCCTATCGAGCAGGATTTCAACTAGGTCACTAAGTTGGCACCAGCCAACTGTGCACATATGCACAGCTTTTCTATCCAACGTTTGCAGCATAGTTTCAGTTGAAATGTTCTTGATCACATGTGTATTCTCTCAGGCATTTTAACGAGTTCGGACTTTCAAGCACGCCTTAGAACTTTTTCAATCTGCTTTCATTTCATTGTTGCTTTATTTTTAAAAATTATCATATTTATTGTTTCGTATTTTAAATCGTATTGTAAACCATCCCAGGATAAATATTTATGAAGGGTGGCATATAAGTGCCTTAAAAAAAAATAGAGAAGGCGGGGGGAGAGAAGAAAACAAGTGCAACATGAACTGATCCATTACTCCTGGGATATTTTAGACCAGTGTTCTCCAACCTTGGGTCCCCAGATGCTTTTGGCCTACAACTCCCAGCATCCCCCAGCCAGCTAAGGTTGGAGCTATGCTGGCTGGGGCATGCTGGGAGTTGTAGGCCAAAAACATCTGGGGACCCAAGGTTGGAAAACACTGTTTTAGACCCTTTCCCATCTCCATTTTCACCAATCCATTCACAAGCAGTGAAAATGGGGAAACGGGGATTTATATAATTATTTTGGAGGTTGAGGGGTAAAACTCAGGCGAGGTCATGAAACATACCACTGCTGGTGGCAGCGGTGTTCCTCCAGGCAGCTGCTGCATAGAAGCCACCATCTTTATTTCCCAGGAACCCCTCTGAGAAATGCTACGCCCTGTTGTAGCATCATTCCTGGTGTCTGGGAAATAAAAATGGTTGCCTGCCCCCCACTGGCAGCTGCCATTTTTCCTCAGACCCACCTTGGAATGAGACTATCCCAGAGGGATTGTGGGAAATAAAAATGGTGGCTGCCAGCTAGCAGCTACTGGGAAGAGCATCGCCACTATCATAACAAAACAAACAAACAAAAAGCAAACAATAAGTCAATTTCATCTCCCATCTCTTCCTCCTGCTTAGCTCCCAAAATCTGAGCTGAAAGTTCTTTCCAGATAATGTTGAAAGGCAGGAAATATAAACTTTTAAAATGCTATATTTTTTAGCATAAAATATAAAATATTCACGCAATCTTCTGTAGCAGGAGGCTTGTCTGAGATGGTGCTTGCTCTTTGTTTGTTTTTTAAATCCAGGGCAGGACATGTTAATTCTGCCTCCAGGTTAGGGGGAACTTCTCTTCCCGGGATGTGACAGCGATCACACCACCTGCATGCCTCCTCCTTTTAAAAAATTCATTGCCTGCATGGTGACAAAAGGAAGACCCATCGGCCTGCTTTAATATTTCATTCGAGTTCTGGAGATCTCTATTTCTCTTTCACCCTCCCTCCTTCCCCCCTCTCTTTCAGAAACCGTTTTGGACCCAGTTTGCAGAATACTTCCCACTTTCTGAATGTGACGCGCTCGAGCCGTGCAGCATAATCCAGTCATCTGGGCCCCACAGATCCTGTAGGGAGAGATGCAGTAAGTTGCACGCCTCAGTTGTTGCTTCTTTTGCTTCCTGTACCCTCTCTGCATGTCCTGCTTTAAATCTCTCTTGCGTTGTCGTCGTCGTTACTAACAGTTTATGGGATTGTTCTTCATTTTTCAATGTAATACGAACACGTGTCCCCAATCCTTCCCTCCCTGCCTGCTCCCTGCTAAGTTTCCTTGTTCCGTATTTAAAGAGTGAAAGGTGGAACTGTATGTGGCAGGGGATTCCCATCACTGTGTTTTCCCCAAGAAGAATAGTGCAAACGGAGTTTCAAGGAAGACTCTTCACCCACCAATATGTTTCTCCTGCAACCAAGTCCCTCCTAATTCATTTAAAAAAAAAAAAAAAAATCCCCTAACCAGGCTCCAAAACCAGAACTCAATTGGGGCGGATGGCCTTGAAGCGGGTGGGTGGATGCGGATTGTAAGGGGAGACCGTTGAGCTGACTACCTTTGTAAGTGCTGCCCTGTCCTTGCATTTGTGTTCGCGGTAAACACTGGTTTGATGCAGGGATGTTGAAGAGTCCTTGGTTTCGAGTCATGAGTCTTTGGACCCGAGTCTCGAGTCCGAGTCCTTGGTCCAAAATGGTGAGTCCCAAGTCACTCCCAAAGCTGACTCCACGAGTTCCTATTAAAATCAATGGGGGTTTTCCCCAACAAAATAAGGCTACTTCAGATGTGTGGCTTAAATTCTATGCACAAGTGTGCCTTTTTATCTCAAAACTCTGCCACTGATTTTGACAAGAACAGACCAGGCAGACAAACCCAAAATAAAAATAACCAGGCAGGCAGAGGAGGCAGGGAACCCCAAAGCAGGCAGGCAGAGGCCTTTGTCTTCTTGGACAATTCAAACTGTGGAACTGGTCAAGAAGAGACCAGGCAGGCAGAGGAGGCAGGGAACCCCAAACAGGCAGGCAGAGGCAGCCAAACCCAAAACGTCTGAAAGGTTGCATTTTAGGGAAATGATTTTAAGAAATAAACTTGCTGTACTTCCTAAAACCTATCCATGTTGCATTTGAGTAACACGATTTTGGAACACGAGTCCTTTGTCTCGCGTCCCGAGTCGAGTCTCGAGTCCCATTAAAAATATTGGGACTCGAGTCTGTCTCGAGTCAGAGGGGGGACTCAGTCCGGCTCACGAGTCGAGTCCCGGAGTCCGAGTCCCCATCCCTGGTTTGATGATGTCCATTTGCAGAGAGAATATGTCGGTGATTTGTTTGACTAGATTATTAGTACAGTTGAAAGGATGTTGCCTGCTGCATTTTTTTTAAGATGAGGTTTATATTTATACTTCTGGTTGGCAATGCTTAACATATTTATTGGGTTGGATTTTCACCTCCGCCCCTCTGTTACCACGGTGTCCATTTTAAAGTGAGTGGAACTCTGTTTTTTGCATCCAACCTGGGGAATTATTTTTTTTATGGAATTGTTTAATGTGTTATGGTGATAGAATGGAATTCTTTTAATTTTTATGTCTTGCTGTGATCTTCTTCAGAATGTTTTGTACTATTTATCAGGACCGGTGCAGGGCAGTTTGGCGCCCCAGGCGAAATAATTTTTAGCGGCCCCCCCTCTCCAAAGCAGGAAAAAAAAAAAACCCTGCGCCGCCACCACCAACCTACCTTCCCCCCCTCCCTGGCTGCGGCGGCTGTGGCGGCTGCTGCTGCTGCCGCCTCCTCCTCCTCCTCCTCCTCCTGAAGGGACGCGACGGGACCCCCGCGCTGTTTTTTGCCGGGGAAACCATGGCAACAGGGCTGTTTAAGCCCTGTTGCCCTGTTTCCTCCCGCCAAAACAACGCGGGCGGGGCTTCGGAAGCGACGCGGCGCGGAGAAGGTAGGTGACGGGTGGGTTGGGGGGGTGGCGATGGCGGGGGGAGGTGCAGCGGCAGCGAGCGGGAGGGCGGGGGGAGGCGCAGCGGCGAGCGGGCGGGCGAGGCGCGGCAGCGGCAGCGGCGGCGGGCGGGAGGGTGGGGAGGCGGAGGCTTGGCGGGGGCGGCGCAGAGGAGGCGGAGGCCTGGTGGGGGCGGTGCAGCGGCAGCGAAGAGGAGCGCAGCGTTTCCGCGCCCTCTTCAGCCGCGCGCCCTAGGCAACCGCCTAGTTTGCCTAGCGGTAGCGCCGGCCCTGCTATTTATGTGTGTACCGTGAGCTGCTTTGAGTGTGTGTGTGTGTAAAAGTAGTGCAGACAGTCTCCAGGTTACGAACGAGTTCCGTTCTTAAGAATGTCTTTAAGTCGAATTTGTATGTAGGTCGGAACAGCATAGCATTCTATACATTAAAATCGGCATTTGCGCAAATTGTGTAGTATACTATGCTATGGACTCTGCGTAAACGACATCGCACCGGGGAACCCAGAAGTCCGTTCTTAAGTATGGGTTATCTGTAAGTCGGATGTTCTTAACTCGGGGACTGCTTGTATACAAAATTACATAAATTAAAATGTTATAATGTTTTATAACCTGCTGTAAATCACTTCAAGATTTTTTTTTAAATGGGAAGCTGTATATAAACATTTTAAATGAATGAATAATCTAGGTATGTATGCTCTAAGCATTTGCCCACAGAGATGAGACCATAAAGGTGTTTGCTACTTCCAACCTAGAAAAGCCTTCACAGCAAGGGAGCAGCATATCTCAAGAATCCTTCTCCCTATATGAATCTCTACACCCACCTAATAAGAAGCGGGGGGGGGGGGAAGAAATGGGGTGGCGTGAAACTTACCCTGGCCCTAATGCTGTTCCCACCCAGGAGTGTTGTCTGGCAGCTGCCAATCAGTGGCCACCGATTCCCTCCAGAAGCCCCCATCAGAGGAACTCCAGATGATCATGCAGTGTCACGCTGGTGGCTTTGGAGGAAAAAGTATGGCGGCCACCAGGCCACTGGGAAGAGCTCCAGGGGGCATCATCAAGAAGGGAGTGGTGAATTCAGTTCCCCCATGTCTGAATTTTGACCCCTCCTCCCAAATTGAATTTGCATTAAGGAACAGGATGCCTCTGAGCATAGGCCCAGCCAAGGAATTGGCATTCGATACCAGAACTGAGCAATATTCCACTGAGGCGCGAAGCCATCCCTGGTTTCCGCCAAGGTTTCTTGGTTTCAACATCCAACTGGGGATGAGGGGAACAAAACTTTATGTTGCTGTTGCTAAACATTTGGAAGGCAGAGACCTTTTACTGACCGACCTCAACCCAGCCAGAAATCTGGTCATTGGATCCCAAAGTACCTTCATCTATCGGGGAGCAAGGCACTCTGCACTGGACCTCTAGGCTGCCTCTAGAGCAGTGTTCTCCAACCTTGGGTCCCTAGATGTTTCTGGACTACACCTCCCAGCATGCCCCCGCCAGCGCAGCTGGGAGTTGTAGGCCAAAAACATCTGGGGACCCAAGGTTGGAGCCCAGCAGCAAGTGAGCTTCTCCCCGCCACCTCGAAGAGAACTACTTTTAATGCAAGGGCTGCCTGAAAATTCCCCTACCTCCATCTGTGAAGCCCTCCAGCCTTTCTTTGTGATCATACTACTGGCCTGGTGAGACAGCAGTGATAAATTATATCTCAATGGCTAATTAGAGTAATTAAAATGTAAGTAATCAACTCACAGTAATGTCCCAATCAAACCCTGTCCTAAAATCAATATTAATCACATGGCTGGGGGTCCTACTACCCCTCTATGCAGGGATGTCGGAGATATCCACAATGGACTCGTATGTTTAAATTTCCAAAAATCCGACCTGCAAATTCCACAACGGACTGGCTTTTCCCTAGTCGCACGGATTCTGTGGACTGTTTTTTAAACTTTCTGTAATTTTACGCAAATTTAGTCATAGAAAAATACAGAAAATTAAAAAAAAAACACTGACCAAAAATGTGCATTTTCCCCATAGGCTAAAGCAGGAAAATATGCATGTTGGGGGGATTTCATAGATCATAGAGTTGGAAGGAGCCTACAAGGCTATCGAGTCCCACCCCCTGCTCAATGCAGGAAACTAGAGGAGGAGTCTCCCATCCAAGTAATAACCAGGCTTGACCCTGCTTAGCTTTCCATGCTCAGACAAGATGAGCCGACGTAAGCCACAGGCCTGTTATTTGTGTATGTTGGGGGGATCTGCACATTTTGGGAGTGCGAGGCCAGGGTCTGCTTTCATCAGATGTTTTGTTTATTCATTACATCTTTAAATCACCCAATAACCAAAGTTTGGGCAGTGTAATTAAAAGCATAAACATGCAAGATAATATAACAATGGCAATGAAACTAGTCAAGATAAAACCACCAGCAGCACATAATAAAATCAGCAGCACGGATAAAAACTGTGCAACGATCTAAAAGCACTAAAAACAGTTCCTAAAATGCCTGGGAAATTAAGGCTATAGGTTGCCACCAAAAAGACCAAACTGTAACATTGGGTGCAGGAGACCTCTTTCCTAAACTGCATACCTGCTTCTTCAGGGCGAGTGTAACCAGTTTGCAAACCTCAATCCAGATTCAATGGTATTTGCAACCGTGTTTCTTTCTGCCTTATCTGGATTAAGTTTCAGAATTGGAGTATGTGAATTGGCCTTTAAGATTTAATTGTCTCAGACTGTACAGACCCGTGCCTCGAAAACCAGGTGATGTCTGTAGACGTGGTTCTCTGCCATGGATGAACGTGCATTGCCTCTGTGAAGGACCGCCGCCGGTCCTTTCCTGCAAAACGGGAGTTCCGCAGCTTCCCTGACGGCCCGGAGCTCACCGCTTGCAATCCCAGATTCAGCTCTGGTTGCGTAAACACTGGAATTTAGCACTGAGTCAAAGCGAAACTACGCTCAGGGCAAAACAAAAGAAAGTTTATTGAAATAGTAAACAGATACAGATTGGAAAGGGAGATAAGGGGAGTGAAATTGACAAGAGGAACTGCCTTGTTACACACAGTCAGAACTACGAAAAAACAACTGAGAATCTATGCTATTCTAAGCTAACATCGGGGAGTATACACTAGGCTTACCTAGTAACTAAGAACTTACACCTGCGTACCCAGGCGCTCCGCTTGGGGGTTGAATGTCTGGGCTGGCCTGAGCCGACGACCCGCTCCATGCTTCGATTTACCTTGCTTCTAACAACCTACAGAAACCCTGGCTCCTTCTTTTACCCCCTCTCTTGCCCCCCCCTCGATCCCCCGACCCCTCCTCTCGCTGACAGGGCGAACCGGTCCAGCCAGGCAGGAGGGGGTGCGGTGGTTTCGGCGCCACCTGGACCACGACCCCTCAAAAGGTGCTCAGAAGGGTGATTGAGGGTGCTTGGCAAACCATTGAGGGTACTTGGGGAAGACCATCAGCATGTAAAGGTGTCACGCGGACTGGGCTCTCCTGCCCCCGGGCGGAGATTACGCAGGTAGGTGGGATACGGGACAGAGTCTGTGTTCTGTCAGGCTTTCATAGATTCATAGATCATAGAGTTGGAAGGGGCCTACGAGGCCATCGAGTCCCACCCCCTGCTCAGTGCAGGAAACTAGAGGAGGGGGGTCTCCCATCCAAGAGATAACCAGGCCTGACCTTGCTTAGCTTTCCACGCTCCTCAGACAAGCCGAGCCAGCGTGAGCCGTCGCCACAGCTTCTCGGAAGGAAGGACCAAGGCCTTTCATGCTTGGTTCTCTCTCTTTCTCTCTCTCTCCCCCACTTCTCCCTCTGCTGGGACCAAGCAGGCCAGCCTAGTGTTTACTGTCTCCCGGGAAACAGTTGGGCATGTGGCCTGCTGAGCCTCGGCTGCCTTTTCTTTTCCTTGCCTTTCTGCTCGTGGGGGCCGGCCGAGGTGCCCATGGAGTGCCTCAGTGAGAATGTGTGCTGCAAGCAGGATGAGACCGCCGTGCACCTGCTGCAGCCCAAGACTTCCTGCAACTGCTTAAGCAAGTGAGTTCCCCCACCCCTTCCGCGGACTTTTGCTTTTGGTTTTCCAGTTTGTCAACAGAGAGGGGCGGGGAATTTCACCCTGTAGGAAACCGCGTTCTCCCGTTCATGGTGATAGAATATGCAAATTCCCCCGCCCACTAGCCTCTGCTTGAAAAATAGGCGGAGACGTGTGTCTGAGCCTATTTTCACAGAAACAGATTCCCCCTCCTCCTAAACAAAAGCGAAAGGGATCCATGCGCCTCTTCACCATTCTTCTTATTTATTAGAAGGTGCTTACGGAGGTGTGCAAGGTTCTCTCCCCGCTGTTCTGTCACAACAAACCTGTGAGGTAGGTCAGGCTGAGAGATGCCGACTGGTTTTAAGGTCAGCCAGTTTGCTTCGTAGCCATTTGAACTCGACTCTCCGCAGTCCTCGTCTGGCACTCTGACCACTGTGCCACACTGCCTCTTGTTTGTAAGTTTCAATTTTCAGAGGCTGATCTTGTAATTGGAAAACTCACTATACATCCCGTTAGTCCATGTTTTTGTGACTATGGAACTGTATAGCCAAACAAATTTCAGCCAAACTTGCCTTTTAGTTTCCAGAAGCTAAGTTTGATGTTTGGGAGTGGGAGAGCATTTATTTATTATATTTATACCCTGCCTTTTAGTTTCCAGAAGCTAAGTTTGATGTTTGGGAGTGGGGGAGCATTTATTTATTATATTTATACCCTGCCTTTTAGTTTCCAGAAGCTAAGTTTGATGTTTGGGAGTGGGAGAGCATTTATTTATTATATTTATACCCTGCCTTTTAGTTTCCAGAAGCTAAGTTTGATGTTTGGGAGTGGGAGAGCATTTATTTATTATATTTATACCCTGCCTTTTAGTTTCCAGAAGCTAAGTTTGATGTTTGGGAGTGGGAGAGCATTTATTTATTATATTTATACCCCGCCTTTTTTCCTGCAAGGAACCCAAGGTGGCTTACATAATCCTCCTCCGCCTCTCCATTTTATCCTCACAACAACCCTGTGAGGTAGGTGAGGCTGAGAGGTCAGTGACTGGCCCAAAGTCACCCAGTGAGCTTCATGGCCGAGCGGGGACTAGAACCCGGATCTCCCGAGTCCCAGTCCCAACACTCTCACCGCTACGCCGCACTGGCATCAGCATTCTTAAAGAGCATCAGCCAATATTCTGAGATGTTTTTGTAGAAATATAATGTTTCATGCTTGGGTTGGTTGTTTTTTTTTTTAATATATGCAATACACGCAGCGTTTGCTGCATAGGATAAGGGGCTGCAATGACCAGCAATTGGTGACAATTGTGAATTACCAAAAAGAACGCAAAACTGGAATATTGCTTCTGAACTTGGAGGTTCTATTTAGCTATCATGGGTAGTAGCTGTTGGTAGACCCTCTCTCCAACTAATTTTTTAACCAATCTCTTTAACCCCCCCCCGCTTTAAATTTTTTTTTTTTTAAAAAAACAAACACAGGTCTTCAAGTGGAGTAAACGTGTTTGCCAGTGATGGAGAGGTTGCTATGGTCACTGTGGCATCTAAGGAGCAGGCTATGCAGCTCTGTAAAGAAGGGGACCGACAATTAGCTACTGAAGAACTGTCGTTGGCCACTGCCTTCTATATGGCTGCGTTCAGCTGCAGTGCCCCGGTGGCTGTCACGAAGGTGGCGTCCCTGGGCAAGGAGACTCGGGCGAAAGTGGTTGCCACTTTAGAGAGGTGGTGTCGAGGTGGGGGGCCCATCCCGAAGGTTCAACGTGGCAGCCTAAAGGCCCCATCCCTCGATGTTGGAATCGCCGCCGTCTTCCTCTCGACCCTGGACCCCAACAACATGGCCGCCTCTCTCTACAAGATGGAAGTCTTGCTCAAACTGGGCCGGTACGAGGACGTGGTGAGCCGGTGCAACGCTCTGCTCGGCACTCGTCGTCGTTGTGTCGAGCTGGTCCTTACCAGGGGTTTGGCCCTGGTGCTGTCAGGGACACGCTTCCAAGATGGCGTCATGGATTATGTCCGTGCTTTTGTGAAACGCCGGGATGAGGCGTTGACGTTCATAAGCAGCAGGCAACACGGGCACTTGCGGCAGATAATCCAGGCCTCCTTCGACTTCATCTCCCTTTGCAAGGATGGCCAGTGTAGCAGGGGCCTGGAAAGCTGGCAAAGTGATTGCTATGACTTCCTGGCCGCCATAGCACCAGAAGACATCCAGGTCCGCCGGGCCCAGGCTGGTGGGCACCTTTTTGAGAAGCACAAGTACAAGGAGTGTGTGTCTGTCTACGGCAAGGCCTTGTCGGCCAGCGGGGCAACCCCGGATGAAAGAGCTTCTGGCCTCCTCATGGACAGGGCGGCGGCCTACTTCTCTCTGGGTGGGAGGGTGCCGGAGATGATTCGGGACTTGACGGCTGCCTTTGAGGTTAGTCCCAGCCTGGCAGAGAGGCAGTTCAAGGAGATTTTCTCCGCCGGTGATGCCGAGAGGATCGAACAGCATGCCCGAGCAGCCCTGGACGTGGGGTTTGCGGCTTACAGAGAAGCCGTACGCACTAGGCCTGAAGTCCGAAGCGACAGCGGCAAGGAGCTGCTTTCCGTAGTTGCCCACACCCTTCGCTTCCTCATCCAGGTTTCCTCTGGAGCAAGGCGTGAACTAGATGTCCGACTGGCAGACTGCTACCTCTTGGAGGGCAATACCAAGCGTGCCATGGAACTCTGCAACCACCTTCTGGATTCTGAGCCGGAGACGTATTGCAGCACCCTCCTCACCCTGCGGGGTTTTTGTCACCTCCATGCCAAAAGCTGTCAAGAGGCCCTTCAAGATTTCCAAAAGGTCATCGAGCACAACTCCCCGCATCCCAGCAGTTGTGTGAAGGCTCTTTGTGGCCGCGGCATGATCCGGGCTTGGGGCAGAAGTCCTTACCTTACAGCCCTGGACTATATCACTGCCTGTAGGCTTAGATTTGAGGAGACCAGCTTTGCAATTAAGGCCTACGTCCCGTGGAACCAACGAGGATTTCTTCTGATCATTCTCCAAGAGGAAATGCAGAAGATACTTGAAAGGAATCGGAACCGTGGTGGCGGCAGCTCAGCTTCCCAACTGAACAAATCAAGAGGGTTGAACGGATCCCGGATGGAAGAAGGGTAAGTCGTATGTCTTCATAAGCAAATATTGTACAGACAGATGAGGCAATTTTGGGGTGGGGCAGGGTGTGGTGGTGAGAAACCTTCAGCCTTTTTTTTTTTTAAATACGTGGTCTAAATTATCTCCAAAATAAGATTAAACATTCTGAGGACTGGAGAAGTGCAGATCTAAGCTCAAGATTTCAAGCATTATAAAGTGGTGTTTGCTTTTCCTACTGAACTTGGGGGATGTAGTTTTAACAGTTTGGCGCTGGAAGCAAGCCGTCCCTTCAGCTGTGGCTAAATGTAGACCAGGGGTCCCCAACCTTTTTGGACCCGTGGGCACATTTGGGAATTTGAGAAACTGCTGTGGGCACCACCACAAAATGGTCCCCATGGATGTGCACATTTCTGGGGGTAAAGTGCAAATTTTTGGGGGGGTGGAAAACGGTAGCACTAAATTCAGGAAAGTGCAGATTTCAGTGCGTAACTCTTTCTGGTTCACCCATTGGTTTGCCAAATTTTGCGAAAATTTGAATGGAACCAATTTCTCACCCATCCCTACGAGTGACCACCCTTATGGGGATGTTTCAAGGATCACTAAAGTAGTCATGTATGAGATGAAGTTGTTTTTAATACTGTCAACATTGAGGTGTTTTTAGTGGAACAAGAAGCATCATGATCTTCTGAAGGACTTCTCTTTGTGCTGCTTTGCTCAGGGATGCATCCGGGGTTCACCAGCTGGCTTCTCTCCTGTTAGACCTGGATGCTTCTCATGAGGTGTCTCGGATCCTGTGTGCTGATGCTCTGTACCAGATGGATCGAGTGGACGAAGCTCACAAGATCCTTCTGGTGGCACTCTCCAAAACCTCCCAGAGATCTGCCATCCTAGCCAGGCTGGCTCTGCTTCAGTTGAAGAAAGGCTTTTTATATGATTGCAACCAGGTAAGGGTGGGAGGGACCTGTCAGGCAGGCAACTGGTGCATAGCCTACAAACAGATATGCAAAAGCTTAAGTGTATGAGTGAATGTTCACCCAATGATAGGATGCACCTAGAGAAAGGAAACCAAATGCATGGGGGACACTTGGCTCAACAATACTACAAGTGAGAAGGATCTTGGAATAGCTGTAGACCACAAGCTGAATATGAGCCAGCAATGCGATGTGGCTGCAAAGAAGGCAAATGCTATTTTGGGCTGCATTAATAGAAGTATAGCTTCCAAATCACGTGAAGTGATAATTCCCCTTTACTCGGCACTGGTTAGGCCTCATCTTGAGTACTGCGTCCAGTTCTGGGCACCACACTTTCAGAAGGACGTAGATAAACTGGAGAGGGTTCAGAGGAGGGCAACAAGGATGATCAAGGGACTGGAAACAAGGCCCTATGAGGAGAGACTGAAAGAACTGGGCATGTTTAGCCTTCAGAAGAGGAGACTGGGGGGAGATATGATCGCACTCTTCCAGTACTTGAAGGGTTGTCACACAGAGGAAGGCCAGGATCTCTTCTCGATCATCCCAGTTTGCAGGACATGGAATAATGGGCTCAAGTGACAGGAACCCAGATTCCACCTAAACATCAGGAAAAATTTCCTGACTGTCAGAGCAATAAGACAATGGAACCAACTACCTAGGGAGGTGGTGGGCTCTCCCACTCTGGAGGCATTCAAAGTGCGGCTGGACGGCCATCTGTCGGGGATGCTTTGACCTGGATTCCTGTATTGAGCAGGGGGTTGGACTCTATGGCCTTGTAGGCCCCTTCCAACTCTACTTTGCTATCATATCTATGATTCTAAGATTTTGGACCACTGGTGGAAAGCTAGTTCAGAACTACCGGCTACTTACCAGCAGAGGGCATTGTTGCCTTTGTTTGGAATTTACAGAGGGAAACATTCTTATTTTAAACTGCTTTTTGCAGAGTCCCCACAGAGTCCCATCACACAGCTGTGTGTGCTTTAGACAGCTTAGATTAAATTGAATCCTGCACCACTATCCCCGCTCCTGCGCTGAAAAATGGCAAATGCTGTAGCATGTAGGTTAACTTCTTTCAGTTGATCAACTCTATTTCTGCTGGGCATGTCGGGGGAAGGACAAGGAGGAACCATGTTGGACAACGAAAGTGCTAGTCCTTGTTGCTAAATACCTTGCTCAGCTCCCTTCCAAGAAGCTAATCTCTGCCCCAGTGGCTGGAACACCTGGAAGGCTGGGAAAGATGATAATCGCCATTGATTTTTATTTATTTATTATATTTATATCCCACCTTTTTTCCTGCAAGGAACTCAAGGCGGCTTACAGAATCCTCCTCCTCCTCCTCCTCCTCCTCCTCCTCCTCCTCCTCCTCCTCCTCCATTTTATCCTCACAACAACCCTGTGAGGTAAGTTAGGCTGAGAGTGAGTGACTGGCCCAATGTCAGTTTCATGGCCAAGCGGGGACTAGAACCCGGATCTCCCGAGTCCCAGTCCAGCACTCTCACCACTAAGCCACACTGGCTCTCCTTCTACCACCATTTCCCTCTTCTTGCTGTCTCCTTCCTCCAAAGGTGAGAGGAGGGAGCCAGCTGTGCACCTTGGGGCCTGGTGTGAGAAGGCCCCATCTCCTTGGAACTGCATTTAAGCTTCTGTGGCCCTTGGAGGTACTGGCCCGGTTTGCACGATCTCGGCTGGAGAAATAACATCATGGTGGCTTATTTCCCCGCCACCCCATGTGCTGGTTGTTTGCTGGGGACTTAGCATGATTGGTATGCAGCAACCAGAGCTGCACATAGTATTCCAGATGTGTTTGCACCAGGGATGTTGAAGAGTCCTTGGTCTCGAGTCACGAGTCGAGTCACGAGTCTTTGGACCCGAGTCTCGAGTCCGAGTCCGAGTCCTTGGTCCAAAATGGTGACTCACGAGTCACGAGTCCCGAGTCACTCCCAAAGCTGACTCCACGAGTCCCTATTAAAATCAATGGGGTTTCCCCCCCCAACAAAATAAGGCTACTTCGGATGTGTGGCATAAATAAATTCTAGGCACAAGTGTGCCTTTTTATTTCAAAACTCTGCAACTGATTTTGGCAAGAACTGACCAGGCAGACAAACCCAAAATAACCAGACAGGCAGAGGAGGCAGGGAACCCCAAAGCAGGCAGGCAGAGGCCTTTGTCTTGGACAATTCAACTGTTGAACAGGTCAAGAAGAGACCAGGCAGGCAGAGGAGGCTGGGAACCCCAGACAGGCAGGCAGAGGCAGCCAAACCCAAAATGTCTGACCCTAACCCAACCCCCCCACAACAACACATCAATCAAAATAAATCTCAACACATCGTTGGGGCTGCGCTCCTGGTAGCTGTCCATAGTGGCCGAGCAGCGGCGCGCCTCACTTCCATGCGCTCTTCACCGGTGATCGCGCTCCTTCTGGCACAGCCAGAAGACTCGTCAACAGCCCAGGGATGTTGACGAGTCCTTGGTCTCGAGTCCGAGTCGAGTCAGAGGGGGGACTCAGTCCGACTCACGAGTCGAGTCCTCGAGTCCGAGTCCCCATCCCTGGTTTGCACCGTAGATTTGCATACCGCCATTATGCACTGTAGTTTCATAGATTTCATAATTAGAGTTGGAAGGGGCCTACAACAAGGCGATCGAGTCCAACCCCCTGCTGAATGCAGGAAACTAGAGGAGGGGTCTCCCATCCAAGTAATAACCAGGCCTGACCCTGCTTAGCTTTCCACGCTCAGACAAGCTGAGCCAGCGTGAGCCACGGGCCTGTTGGATTTTCAGCCCCTTTCCTAATGATCCCTAACAGCCAGTCATTCGGAGGCACTGTGGCCACCTGCTCCAGCCTCCTTTTGGGGATGCTATTTTTGCGGCATCCATATAGCGTAATACCTTTGTTAGGCCAACTCAATGATCACAAAAATGTGCCAGCCTTTTAAATCTCTGCACCAGGCAAAAATGTGACAAAAATCGGGTTGGGGGAGGATTTTATAGGGGTGGGGAGGTTCACTGCATGTCTGCATAGTCAAGGTCTTAAGATGACGTGGAGGAGCGAGCAGGGTTTGATTTCATTTCATTTCATTTCATTTGATGACATTCAAATTGGCTGAAGAGGCTGACTCCTATGTTAGTGGGGCTCCTGATCCATTGCAGCTTTTATTCTGAGCCTTATAGGAGCTACCCGTGTGGTGCTCCATGGTGGTGAGCCTATTTTGGGGGGCGGGGTACAGCACCACGGATAGCTCCTATAAAGCTCAGAATGAAAGCTGCAATGGATGAGGAGCAGGAGCCCCAGTGACATGGGTGTCACCAGCCTCTCCTGCAAACTGGGCTCTGCCAGCCAATGTGATGGTTTCAGGTGTCGTCATCCCCTAGGACAGTGGTTCCCAACCTTGGGTCCCCAGGTGTTGCTGGACTACAGCTCCCAGCATACCCTGCCAGCATGGCCAATGACAACATCTGGGGACCCAAGGTTGGGAACCGCGGCCCTAGGACCACTGGAAACAAGAAAGGAGCAGGCAAGGATAGATCCTCCATTTCTGAAAATAGAAAGAAAACCCAGCTTGTTAACTCAACTGTCTCAATCCCGGGTGAACCAGACCGGTTCCTTGGCTGGCGGAAAATAGAAATACAGGCAGTCCCCAGGTTACGAACGAGTTCCGTTCTTAAGAATGTCTTTTAAGTCGAATTTGTATGTAAGTCGGAACGGCGTAGCTTATCTATATGTTAAAATCGGCATTTACACAAATTGCATAGTATAGTACTATGAGCTATGGATTCATAGATTTCATAGATCATAGAGTTAGAAGGAGCCTACAAGGCTATCGAGTCCAACCCCCCTGCTCAGTGCTGGAGACTAGAGGAGGGGTCTTCCATTCAAGTCATAACCAGGCCTGACCCTGCTTAGCTTTCCACGCTCAGACAAGCTGAGCCAGCGTGAGCCACTACGTAAACAATGTAGTTTACTTCTGGGGAACCCAGAAGTCCGTTCTGAAGTATGGGTTGTCTGTAAGTCGGACCTTCTTAACTCGGGGACTGCCCGTAAAGATCACCTACGCAGTCTGTGTTGTATTTCAACAAAGCTGGAGATAATGAATTTAGATGGATCCTTCAGTCAGAGATGCAGCAGGATTCCCCATTCCCAGCAGAGGCCAAGTTGAAAGGAGGCAAGGCAAAGCAGACAGTAGCTGGGGTCACGGGAGCCATTCTTAAATAAATAAATTTTAAGAAATCTCATGGCACACTGACAGACAGCTCTCTCATGGTGCGCTACTGTGGCACCCCGGCACATGGTTTGGGAATGCCCGTATTCACTCTCCTCTTTTCTGTGTATCTTCCTTAATGAAGCTACTGAAGAAACTGATCCAAACCGGAGAAACGTCTTGCTTCTTGACTGTTGTGAAGGTTTTAAAAGAAGAAGACCAGACCTTGATGCAAAGCCATTGCCACTCTAGGGCCATGACAATCCTGAAGAATAAGCAAGGGGATGGCTACATCAAGGAAGCCATCGTGTACCTGTCCTTAGCCATCACTGCAGCCGGTAAGACGCCACGAATACTTTGTTGTCATCATGCAAAATGAGGGGCACGATCCTCTTCATAGTGATGTGGGGAGCGCCTCTTATTTCTGCGGCGTTTCCCTCCCCATGCTTATGGATATCTGTAGACACTCCGTAGAGTTGCAGGGTAGTTGCTTTTAGGAACGATAAGTGGGACTTGCAACAAAATGTTATAGTGTGGAACTTTCCTGTTCAGGATGCCAGCCAGCCAGCTAGCCATACCCTCCTCCAGAACACTCCATTCCATTCCTCCTCCCTTCTGGTTTTCTGTTTTATCCCTCTCTCAAGGAGACACCCACCATTCTGTGGCCATTGAGCATGCTGTTTCGGGAGTGTGTCCCCCTCTTAGGAGTACTGCGTCCCCCTCTTAGGAGTACTGCGTCCCCCTCTTAGGAGTACTGCGTCCCCCTCTTAGGAGTACTGCGTCCCCCTCTTAGGAGTACTGCATCCCCCTCTTAGGAGTACTGCGTCCAGTTCTGGGCACCACACTTTAAGAAGGACATAGACAAACTGGAGAGGGTTCAGAGGCGGGCAACAAGGATGATAAAGGGACTGGAAACAAGGCCCTATGAGGAGAGACTGAAAGAACTGGGCATGTTTAGCCTTCAGAAGAGGAGACTGAGGGGAGATATGATCGCACTCTTCCAGTACTTGAAGGGTTGTCACACAGAGGAGGGCCAGGATCTCTTCTCTAGATTGCAGGACACGGAATAATGGGCTCAAGTGACAGGAACCCAGATTCCACCTGAACATCAGGGAAAAATTCCTGCCTATCAGAGCAATAAGACAATGGAACCAACGACCTAGGGAGGTGGTGGGCTCTCCAACACTGGAGGCATTCAAGGTGCGGCTGGACAACCATCTGTCAGGGATGCTTTGACCGGGATTCCTGCATTGAGCAGCGGGTTGGACTCGATGGCCTGGTAGGCCCCTTCCAACTCTACTTTTCTATGATTCTATGATATTTTATGTAAATATTTTTTTGTACTAATGCAAACCATGGGGCTTCCGCAAGCCTGCTGATCCCTCCCTTTTGCACATAGGTGGTGCTGTTTTGGCTACTCAAGGACTGGCACTCAGAGAATTGGGTCTATACTATAGGGAGGTCGTGGGCTCTCCCACTCTGGAGGCATTCAAGGTGCAGCTGGACAGCCATCTGTCAGAGATGCTTTGACCTAGATTCCTGCATTGAGCAGGGGGTTGGACTCGGTGGCCTTGTAGGCCCCTTCCAACTCTACTTTTCTATGATTCTATGATTCTATGAAAAGGCACAGGCAAAGCACCCTTCCCCACTCCCCACTCCCCACTCCCCACTCCCCACTCCCCACTCCCCACTCCCCACTCCCCACTCCCCACTCCCCACTCCCCACTCCCCACTCCCCACTCCCCACTCCCCACTCCCCACTCTTACCATGCCCGGCTTACCCTTTTCTTTTTTCCGGATGACTGAGCAGGCCGAGCTGCAGCCACACCCACCACAGTTATTTTCTGAGAATGCCTGTGGGGCCCAGAGGCATTCTTGGAAATAAAGATGGTCCTGGAGCAGCCATCGCTCTACTTTGCAGCATGCCAGCTCCTCTGTTTTTTAAAACAGAGCAAGACCAGATGCCCCATCGCTTCACGTTATGCTGTTGTGTCCCACTCGATCACGCCAGACGGTGCAGGTCCAGACAGAGTCTTTATTGCTACAAGCAGTAACGAAAAGTCCCTCCACCTTACACCCGTCCAAAAACCAAGCCAAAGTCCAGACAGTCCAGAGTTCAGAGGGTGGGAGATCACGGGGAATCAAGGAGTGTAGAAGCCTTGCCAGGAACAGCATCGTTGCTTTCTACCCTGAGCAAGGGTCCACAGCTGGACTATCAACCCTGACCCAGCCTCGATCTCAGTCTGAATCTGATTCTGGATCTTGGCACGGGTACCGGGCCAGGAGACGCCTGCTACGCCTCCTTCTGCTCACGAGCCTTTCAGCCAGGCGTTTCTCCTGTCGTCTTTGGGCCGGCTGCAGCCCTGAGGTTGCAGAGAGCCCAAGGTCAGCGCCTGCAGCTGAGAATCTTTACTCCGCTCTCCCAGCTCCTGTTCCCCAGGGGAGGGGGGACTGTCCACGGTCGCCTGGCCTTGGCTGCCCCAGGTGTGAGCCCTTCCCCCAGCTCCAACTCCTCTTCTGTGTCGGAGCTGTTACTGAAGCAAGACCCCACATATGCTTGCAAGAGGCATTGGGTTGTTCGGCTGACATTGGTTTACTACATCATCTGCTGGGTTCCGCCTAACTCTTTGATTCTATGAAAGAGGAGCTCTGCACGGTGGCCTGAGCAGCAGCTTGGAGGAAGGGCGGAATAAAAGTGAATATGATAGTAATGGTTTATCATTTCAACTGTTTGAAATGTGCTGTAGTAGTTTCTTTTCTACATCGGTGGAGGCTGGACTAGATGACCTTCTAATTCTGATTCTGGGACCATGCAGGAAGATCTGGATTCAGCAGATCACAGGGATAACGCCGGATAGCGTTCCAGGCCTCTGTTCAGATTACTATTTTGCCTTTATTGGTGAAAAGAATTGGTGCCTGAGTTTGCTTATTTTCCTCTTCCCTCCCCATCCCTTTAACCTTTTGTGTCATGTGCTTTAGACTGTAAGCCTGCAGGAAGGGACTGCCTTGTTTTTATTGATGGTATGTACTGGAAGCTTTTTTCAATGGATGAGCAGAATACAAATTCTTTAAACGACAACATGCTGTCCATTTTAAGGTCAGTATGTCCTAAAGAAAGGTATTGTATATTTATTTGAACCTAATTGTTTCTGTCTTTTCCAGGAGGTTACGCTGTCGATTCCCTTCTCACCCGGGCCCGCTGCTATGGACACCTTGGCCAGAAGAAAACAGCCATATTTGATTTCAACACCATCTTAAAAGTAAACCCTGAAAATGCCCAAGCTCTTTGCGGAAAGGGATTCATTCATCTAGCCCTGAACCAGGAAAAGGTAGGAGGATGATATGAGAATGATTAAACAGGGCTTTGAGCCATGTTCCAGCCAATACAAGGGCCTCTGCCTAAAATACAAGAATGGCTTGAGAGGGAAGAACCAGAGAATCTTCACTAAGAGCACTAAAATATATATTATTTATTTATTATATTTATATCCTTTCAGGATAAAATCTTACCAAGGCTGTTTACAAGTAAAACAATACATTAATTAAAAAAAAAAACCATTATAAAAAATAACAATAAGGATACATCCCACAGGGCAGTTAGTACAATTTGTGGAGCAAAATAAAAAGTAAAAATAAAAATAAGTATGTTTGAAAAATGCATCCTTTGAAAAATGTGTGCAAACACTCTTTAATCAATGCTAGAAAATGCATAAATTTTAAAAAATGAGCACAATTGATGAGAAAATGTGCATATATATATATATGCACATTTTGCATATATATATATGCCCACTCTGGAGGCATTCAAGGTGCAGCTGGACAGACATCTGTCAGAGATGCTTTGACCTAGATTCCTGCATTGAGCAGGGGGTTGGACTCGATGGCCTTGTAGGCCCCTTCCAACTCTACTTTTCTATGATTCTATGATTCTATGATATATATAAGCTCACAATCTGATAAGGACACAAGTTCTCATTTATTTATTTTTATTTATTTATTACATTTATCAATCGCCCATCTGGCCGGTCACCCGGCCACCCTGGGCGATGTACAATTAAAATACAATAAAACACAATAAAATATAATAATTAAAACAATATTAAAAAATTCTCATTAAAAACCTAACCCACCCCATATTCCCGCCTGAACAGCCATGTTTTTAATGCACGGCGGAAGCTCATCACGGAGGGGGCATGGCGAAGGTCACTAGGGAGGGAGTTCCATAATGTGGGGGCCGCCACAGAGAAGGCCCTCTTCCTAGTCCCCACCAGCCTGGCTGCTCTGGCTGATGGGATAAGGAGAAGGCCGTCCGTGGCAGACCTTGTTGAGCGGCCTACTTGATGTTGCTGGAGGCGCTCCTTGAGATAAGCTGGGCCGGAGCCGTGTAGGGTTTTAAAGGTCAAAACCAACACCTTGAATTCGGCTCGGCAAGCAACTGGTAGCCAGTGCAACTCTTTAAGCACTGGCGTGATGTGATCACGCCGGCGGCTGCCCTTAATCAGGCGAGCCGCCGCGTTCTGTACCAGCTGAAGCTTCCGGACCATCTTCAAGGGTAACCCCACGTAGGTTTACTACATCATCTGCTGGGTTCCGCCTAACTCTTTGATTCTATGAAAGAGGAGCTCTGCACGGTGGCCTGAGCAGCAGCTTGGAGGAAGGGCGGAATAAAAGTGAATATGATAGTAATGGTTTATCATTTCAACTGTTTGAAATGTGCTGTATGTGTTTGCGACCAGCTTTTTTCAGATTGTTTGAATGGGAAAAGCTCCCATTCAATAAGCTCACAATCTGATAAGGACACAAGTTCTCATTTGCAACCAGCTTTTTTCAGATTGTTTGAATGGGAAAAAGTGCACATTTTTCAAGAGTGCAAACTTTTCCCTATTGACTAAAGTGTGAAAATGTGATTTATTTTTTTTTAAAAAGTCTATTTTTAAAAATGGTGCGTTTTTTAATGTGTGCATTTTTTAATGTGCACATTTTGCAAACACAAACACAAGTTCTGGAAATTGCGAACATTTTCAGAGAATGTGCACTCCGCTTCGCTTTTGAGGTTGCGAAGGGGGCATTTTTTTTTTTTTTTAGCAATTTGCGAACTGAAACAAAATTCTCATACATCCTTAGCACAAAGAGCGGGGGGGGGGGAGGCGCTATGTTGGATGTGGGCTTAACAGCATGCACTCACTCACACCTTGCCTGCTCAGTCTCTCTAAACCAGGGCTCTCGGACCTTGGGTCCCCAGATGTTGCTGGACTGCAGCTCCCAGAATCCCTTGCCATTAGCCATGCTGGCTGGGTATGCTGGGAGCTGTAGGCCAGCAACATCTGGGGACCCAAGGCTGGAGAGCCCTGCTCTAAACAGAGAGCAACCTGTGGCCCCTCCTCCCCAAATTGTTGGACTCCAGCTCACATCAGCCCTAGCCAGCATAGCAACTAGTTGGGGAATATGGGAATTGTAATCCGGCCAATCAAGATTGCCACAGGTTGCCCAATCCTGCAGTCTAGGGATAGACAAACATCTGTTTGTGTAGAAAACAATTGGTCATTTGTCAGCATTCTTTGTGAGCACTTATGGGATTTTGCAGGTGCTTACTGAAGAACGTTTCCAACTCCCCGATGCTTGTCCCTCCCCACTTTGCAATCAATGGAGACATCGTGTCTCTGTGGATCATAGAAACAGATTTGGAGGGAGCCTTGCAGGCCATCCAGTTCAACCCCCCTGCTTAATGCTAAAAAGTCTTTGATAAAAACATAGCTAGAACTCCAAGATAAAATTCCCAGAAAACTAAAAGAAAACACAGTTTAAAAAGGACTTAAAAGAGAGCGTCTAAAGCAAGCTGTTGGTCCGTCGCCATCTTGGCAGCCTGCTTAATGCAAGAAATCCAGTGCATTGCCTATAGTCATAGTTGAACAATAGGCATAGTTAACTTCTTAAACAGGCTGCATACTCCAAAAATTAGATGCGATGCTAGGTTTCATTTTGAGACTATGCCTTTTGTGCCTCTAGAGAAATGGAAATATTTGAAATATAAACAATATCTGTCCATCTGTACTTATTTCTGAATGCTTTTAGTTTCCTCCCAAATTATTTAGAAGCTTTTGGTAATATAGACTCTGCTAGGATTAGGGATGAGCCCATTTAATAGACAGATAGTCCTGTAATGTGGACTTTGAGCATGACCCAAAAATGTCAGACTGATTAGAGACACTGAAAATGTTCGCTAAAGCTCCCTGCAAAGCCTGTGACTAATGTCGTAAAACTTTCAACGTAAGGATGAATTTGTTAGAAAAACTACAGCAATACCTTGGATTGCAAGTAACTTGGTATGAGAGCGTTTTGCAAGACGAGCAAATTTTTAAATATTTATTTAATTTTTTTTTTTTTTAACTTGATAGACAAGCGACGTCTTGCAATACAAGTACTGTAGTCTGGCTTAAATTAAAAATCTCTGTACAATTTTTTTTTGGGGGGGGGATTTAGTTTTGATATAAGAGTGTTTTGGATTACAAGCACGTTTCCGGAACGAATGATGCTCTCCATCCAAGGCATGACTGTAGTTCTATTCCGGTATTCTCCCCTTCCCACGTGATTACCATAATGGGAGGGAGAAGGGCAAGGATGAGCCTGTTGGCCACACCCCTTCCACATATACTTGCCCCTGCAGCCCTCCCCCTGTGCCACGCAGGCTGGACGTCTGCAGCAAAGAGCCTTTTCTGCTTGGGGAGCCTCCCCGTGCAACTTGGAACCCTGATCTTCCAAGGTTGTAAATCATGCGGGGATCCTTACTTGAGAAGAAAAGGCTCCCCCCCTGCTAGCTCTCTGCTGAAAATTTCCTCTGCCTTTTTAAAATTATTCTCATCCACTTTGATTATTTTTTTTTTAAATTAATTGCTTTTGAAAAGATTTTCAACGGAGAAGAAAAACTGGGTGAAACTCTTGGGGTGGGGGGAGATTCAGGGCTCTTCTTACACTTATCTTAGTCACAAAGTGGCCGAGCAGTGTGTATTAGTGTGACCTGTCTTTCATTGTACAGTCATCTTTCTGGCACTCTGCAACCACCCCGGTTTCCCCCACGCTTCAGTTAAAGCCCAACAGAAGACGTCATGGGGCAATTCTTCCCATTGAGCCTTTTCAGATCAGGAGGTACTACCGGCAGCCAGGGAGCCTGTAGAGCGGTGTTCTCCAACCTTGGGCCCACAGATGTTTTTGGCCTACAACTCCCAGCATGCCCCAGCCAGCCAAGGTTGGAGAACACTGCTGTACAGCAATGGATAATAGAAAGTGAAAGAACACACAGCACCCTTAGCTGATGCTAGGCTGCACCCGGACCCGTCCTGCCAGTAATCGCACCTCCTGCCCACATCAGCTTCCCACCTTGCAGTGCCGTCAAGTTTTAACGTATGCGCCTAGGGGAGGGCCAGGTGGCAGCTGCATTGCAGACCAGCTGGCGCTCTGGTGGTTGAGTGAAGCCCTTGAAGGGAGAGAGCTCAACGGGCAAGAGTGGGCCAGGGTGGAGGTGCAAGAGAGCCGGGCCACGTGGCCGGGAAGTGTGCACCTGCTGCGGCACTAGGGGTGACCAGAATTGCATCCAGTTTATTGTGTTATAAGAAGGATTTACCAAAATTCATGAATTTAGAATCATAGAATCATAGAAAAGTAGAGTTGGAAGGGGCCTACAAGGCCATCGAGGAAACCAAAATGCACAGATTTGTCCATCCAGGCCAAAGGCTTTGAGTACAGTCATGCCTTGGATTGAGAGCATAATTCGTTCTGGAAACGTGCTTGTAATCCAAAACACTCTTATATCAAAACGAAATCCCCCCCAAAAAAAATTATACAGAGATTTTTAATTTAAACCGTACTACAGTACTTGTACTGCAAAATGTCACTTGTATATCAAGTAAAAAAAAAAATTAAATAAATATTTAAAAATTTGCTTGTCTTGCAAAACGCTCTCAAACCAAGTTACAGTCATGCCTTGGATTGAGAGCATAATTTGTTCCGGAAATGTGCTTGTAATCCAAAACACTCTTGTATTGAAACGAAATCCCCCCAAAAAAATTTGTACAGAGATTTTTAATTTAAGCCGTACTGCAGTACTTGTATTGCAAGACGTCGCTTGTATATCAAGTAAAAAAAATATTAAATAAATTAGAGATGTGCTAAAAAGTCGCAAGTTTTTTTTTTCTTCGAGCAAGGTCTGCTCTGGTATCACTCAGCATACAGTAATACCTTGGATTGCAAGTAACTTGGTTTGAGAGCGTTTTGCAAGACAAGCAAATTTAGTGGTGTGAGCGATCCTTGCAGCAGCTGGCTCATGAATTCTTCGAGCTAGTCGAGTTTCCTTCTCCCCCCTCCACTGCCATTCGAACCCAAGTGAGTCGAACAGCAAGATCTTTTGCTCGAAGCTTGCTTGAGAGAGAGCTCTCAGAAAGCTTTTGTGTTTCTTCTTAATGCTTTTGTGTTTCTTAATTGGTACATAAATTCCTTTACTAACTCTGACTGAGGAAAACTCTCTCTGCACTTATATGCCTTGCTAAATTCCTACAACACCAGGATGATTGTAATGCTGATTTGAGAACAGCCTCTCTGGCTGGCTAGATTGAAATAAAAATAAAGAGTCCTTTACATTCCTACTTAGAAAAAGGATTTTGTTACAGATTATTAGACATAATAATGTGGCAATTCTTGTGAGATGCATTCTTGTGAGATGCATACCTTTTTTACAGAGGAATTTTTAATAAACGTAGGTGGTATAATTTATGATTTTTTATATATTAAGCACATAAGGTAACCTAAGGTAACCTTTCTTCTTCTAACTCTGACTGAGTGCTGTGTAAAACCTCTCTCTCATATGCTAAGTTGGTTCTTCCTTCAAGGCTCCAGTGCTTTTACATCTCAATAATAATGTGCACAGCATCGACACAGGTAAAACCTGTTTAACAGCTCTGGTTCGCATCTGGCTCGCAGATCTCTGTGACCTTGAAAAATCTTCCTTGCGCTAGGGCAGATAATGGATCAGATGGGTAAAATCTGGAAAACTAATACCTTTCAGGGCAGGGGCGGTTATCTATTTTTTTTATTTATACATGCATACAAAAATATCTATCCTGTTTTACCCCTTCAAACAAAATGCTGTAATACCTTGGATTGAGAGCATAATTCGTTCCGGAACCGTGCTTGTAATCCAAAACACTCTTATATCAAAGCGAGTCTCTGGCGGGCGTGAGCGGGTGATTTCGGCCCGCTACGCCCGCTCTAGGCGAGCGGTTACATCCCTACGACTACTTGTCTTGCAAGACATTGCTCGTTTATCAAGTCAAAATTTAAAAAAAAAATTTGCTTGTCTTGCAAAACGCTCTCAGACCAAGTTACTTGCAATCCAAGGTATTACTGTATAAACACACAAAGAGAGAAAGAGACACAGAGGCAGAGAGAGACAGACGGAGGGTGAGAGAGAGATACGGACAGACACACACACACCACAGAGAGAGAGACAGACACACACACACACACACACACACACGGAGAGAGACACACAAATAGACCACACACACACTGAAACGGAGACGCAGATGCAGACACACAAAGACCCAAACACACAGAGACATACAGGCACCAATAGAGACAGACACACAGAGAGAGAGAGAGAGAGAGAGAGAGAGAGAGAGAGAGAGAAAGAGAGAGAGCAATAATCCCATTGTTAAAAGATCTAACTTAATAAATACCAAACACAATGCAAGATGAGCGCAGCAATCCTCCCTGCATTTATGGTTGGGGGCAGGGGGAGATCTGCTTGCTGGTGGAGCTGCCACCAAATCCATTGCCCTTCCATTCTGCTGGGGCCGGGCAGGCCAAGTGGGAACTGCTTCTCTTTTTTTTTGTCCTCCCGTCGACTGCAATGGGAGGGAAATTACTACGCCAGCTGCGAGGTCACCGTGTTTCCCGGGGCATGACGGGGCTTAGAACAGGGCACCTCTTCACCTGCCACTGGCGTAGGCCCAACACGCCCCACATGCATGCCTCATTTCCCCCACTCTGCTGGCGGAGCACCCCAATGCCGGTGGGACTTTCCGCAGTCGGGCTGAGGGGTGACCGGCGGGGCCAGTGGTGTCCCCCCACCAGCAGACTTCCGTCTCCACCCGCAGAGTGTCGTTGCTGGCACCGCTTCCTGAGGGTCCACGGCCAGCTTTCAGCCGAGGTGAAAATGATCAAGGGAGTGGAAACAAGGCCCTATGAGGAGAGGCTGAAAGAACTGGGCATGTTTAGCCTTCAGGAGAGGAGACTGAGGGGAGATATGAGCGCACTCTTCCAGTACTTGAAGGGTTGTCACACAGAGGAGGGCCAGGATCTCTTCTCGGTCATCCCAGTTTGCAGGACACGGAATAAAGGGCTCAAGTGACAGGAACCCAGATTCCACCTAAACATCAGGAAAAATTTCCTGACTGTCAGAGCAATAAGACAATGGAACCAATGAGGTGGTGGTGGGCTCGCTTCTCCCACTCCGGAGGCATTCAAGGTGCAGCTGGACAGCCATCTGTCGGGGATGCTTTGACCTGGATTCCTACATTGAGTGGGGGGTTGGACTCGATGGCCTTGTAGGCCCCTTCCAACTCTACTTTTCTATGATTCTATGAGGTTCGGTTTGCAGCCTAAATGAAAGAAACATTTTAAAAGGGCGTTAGAGAGAGCCAAGGCTGACGCAGTTAATAAATGAAGCAGCAGCAGAATCAAATGCCTGATTAAAACATAACGTCTTCAAATGCCAGTGGAACACAGAGAAAGAGAGGAGGATTGTCTAATCTCTCGGGGCAGGAAGTTCCACATACAGGGTGCTGCCGCGCAGTCAGAGAAATAAGTAACTGCCAATCAAAAACAGCCACACAGAATGGGGGGGCTGCTCTGCCACAAATGAAAACCAAGAACCGGAATTTTACGAAATTCTTAAGCAAGATGAGGCACTGCTCGTATTGGCCCCACCCTGGGCTGTGAGGGGTGCAGGGCTGTTCCTACAAGTATGTCGTCTTGAGAGGACTCTTATAAACCAAGAACCCTCGATTTCTCTCTGCTTGTTTGTTTCCATCAACCTGTTTCTTGACTTAGACCAGTGTTTCTCAACCTTGGGTCCCCAGATGTTTTTGGCCTACAACTCCCAGCATGCCCCAGCCAGCATAGCTGGCTGGGGCATGCTGGGAGTTGTAGGCCAAAAACATCTGGGGACCCAAGGTTGAGAAACACTGACTTAGACTGAGGGACAATAAGAACCTGGCTGCCCTAATCCATTTTTTAATGTTGGGTTAAAAAAACCACAAACCTGTTTGTTACGCCCATTTGAAAGCATTAAGACAAGAGGAAAGGGAGGGGGGAATAAAGGATGCCGTTCTGATAAATCAAGATATCTAAAATAATACCTCATGGGAACCACAGAGCTGCCAAGTGGATGCCGAAGAATTGCAATTCTCTGTGGGATGGTTGTTCTTCACTATACAAGGCCCTGTTTAAGTGCTTTGGCAGGACCATATCTCAGCGGCAGAGCATATGCTATGCATGCTGAAGGACCCGGGTTCAATCCCTGGCATCGCCAATTAAAAGCATCCTCAGTTGCAGAGTTTGGAAAGGCTTCTATCTGCCTGTCCTCGGTGAAGGCAAATTCACTTTGAAGCTCATTTCAGCGCTCTCCTGTTTTAGTTTTCGACTTGTTTTTCGCCTCATTTGAATGGGGAAAGTGTGCACACTTTGCCTCCATTTATTTGCTAAAGTCTGAAAATGTGGTTTTTTAAAAAATGTGTATTTCAAAGTGCACATTAGCAAATTCAGGAATTTGTGAACATTTCTCGGGGTGGGGGGAGCACTCCTCCTGAATACGTTCATGTTACGAATTGCAAACTGGATGCGTTTGCATGATTCGCAAACAGAAACAAAATTCTCGTACATCCCAATTTTTAGCCCAGTGGTTAGAATGGGTGTGGGCCAGGTTTGGCCTGGTGGATTCGGGGCCAGCCAAAGACATTTTCCTACCTTAGGCGAAAGACAAAATTGTGACCCTTCCACGTACAGAATCCAAGAGATTGGCAGGCCAGGCCAGATGGGATACACACTGCTCTGCTTTCCGGCACCTCGCTGGTGCGCGCTACCCAGGACCGGTGCAAGGCAGTTTGGTGCCCTAGGCAAGATCAGATATTTAGCGCCCCCCCTTCCCACTTGAGCCCTCCCTCCCTCCAGCCCTATGCTCCTGGCGCACCCTTTAACCCGGCGCCCTAGGCAGCCGCCTAGTTGGCCTAATGGTAGCACCGGCCCTGGGCCGCTACCATCCAACACCTGAGGCAGCTGCCTCATTCTGCCTAACGGTAGGGCCAGCCCTAGGTGTAGGGTGGCCACATGTGTCTTCTTTTACAGAGAACAGTCCTCTATTTTTAAGGTCTCGCCTTGGTGGGTCACAAGTTGTGCGAGGCTGCTCTAACCACACGACACCACACACCGGCTCTCAGGTTATACCAGGGAAATTGTGTGAAGGAGTGGCGGGAAAAACACAGAGAAGAAAAACATACGTACACTCAAGTAGGCCATAAAGAATCTTCTTTCTCTCTGAAAATCTCTGCACGGGATTGAAGGTGACAAAAAGCATCTTTTGATAAAGGTTAAACAGGATTAACATCTGAAAACCTCTCTTTCTTTCCTTCCCTTTTTGGACCGTTGCATGCAAACGGTTTCTGTCTCAGAAACCCCCGAGTGGTGTCTTAATGGGAAGGTTGTGACAGCTGGCTTGTCTGCTCTCCAAGATAGCAAGTGCATCACAATAAATAGGCTTTCATTTTTTTCCCCCCTCTGTCACATACATTTTTAATACCACTGGATTGAAATGGAAGTCCTTTGTTTACCAACCTAATATAAAAGGCAGCAGCTAATGAAATGTGATTTTGGCTTTTAGCAGGGGGCGGGACTCATAGAAATGAGCCTGTGATGTGTTTGCTCATGCTAATTAAACATGTTTTAGCACTGACTTTGATTTCTGAAGGGCACATGAGTGACTTCTAAACACCTGGTGGTGACCGATTATCTCTTCTCCGGAGGAGTCGGGGCCAACATTAAAAAAGGGTCAGGAGTTGATCAGCTTGTTCCCAGAGAGGACGTGGACGTGGCTTGGCCCCGAAACCTGGATTTATCTCAGCCCAGCCCTGGGATGAGAGAGACAGAGGGGGGGAAAGATCAGATAAAGGATTACTGAGGGTACGAATGGGGCTTGCGATAAAACGGAGTGTGGGGTGCTCCTGTTGAGGGTGCCAGGCCAGACAGCCGCCATGCCTTCTTCCAGGATACGGAATGTTATTCCATCCAACTAACTCTCAGCCACGGAGAGCATGCTGTGCTCTCCGTGGCAGTTTCCCCGCCCTCTTCGTGTGTATGTGTGCACCTGTGTGTGTGTGTGACATCATTTGAGGTTGGAGAGAATCTCTGATGCTCAATCACATGTGACGAAACTTGGTCGTTCTTGAGATTCATCCCTCTAGAACTGGTTCCATAAACCAGGGGGTGTGATTCTGCTGGTGGACCTTTGGAAAAGGAGAGGGAATAGCCTCTCTAAAGCAGGTCTTAGAGCAGTGTTCTCCAACCTTGGGTCCCCAGATGTTTTTGGCCTACAACTCCCAGCATGCCCCAGCCAGCGTAGCTGGCTGGGGCATGCTGGGAGCTGTAGGCCAAAAACATCTGGGCACCTAAGGTTGGAGAACACTGCCCGAATGGGTCTAGATCAGACTTTTAAGTGGATCAGAAGGAGGGGTAGATGTATCAGTATTCAGGCTGCATTCAGTCCTAAGTCTGTTCCATCCAAGTTCCACGTCAGTCTGAGAATGTTTTTAAAACAGACGTGTGAAATTTTGCATTTCTTTTCGTATGCAATTTCCCCTGATGTACCTAAATCTTTTTGTACACAATTTTGGAGCTTAAGAACCACATCACAACATTCAGAAAAGTGCACAGTCCAAAGGATAACTGTGTTCTGATCTGCATATTAGTCTGGGAAGGGTGAACTTAGGTCCGTTTACTTAAGAATGCAGAGCAAATGAAATTCTTTCCCAACCCTAGAGTACTTGAGCATTTCCAAGTCCCCCTTTTTCAAATACTCGCCTTATCGGCTAACTAGAATAGGAGGCAGGAGTGAAAAAACTAAAACAATCATGATCTCCAAGATAACAGATGGTACAAACAAGCCCAGAAATTGGCAAATAACCCACATTTATGGTCATTTTATTATTGGTTCTTGTTTTTTATCCGTGCAGGAGGCTGTGTGTGATGTGACCGCAGCCCTCAAAGCCGATCCAGTCTTGGCAGTTGCGGAAATTCTCTCGCTAAAACTGGAGGCCCAGACTCTGATCCGCCAGTGGCTGCTTGACCACTGCAGGGCTGTGCTGTTGGAATTTGGTGCCAGCAAAGAGCGGACCGCTGAAGAGATTCTGAAGGATCTTGCCATCGTTGGGGAATCACTTGTGAAAATAGACAGCAAAGACACAAGGAGTCATATTCTGTATGTGGACCTTTTAGCTGCTGATGGTAAGCAATCTTTCTTTCCAATAGCTTGGAGAGACCATCCCCAGCTTTCGGTATCATCACGCTCATCCAATGTTTTAATTTTCAGCATACGTCATATAATCTTCTCAATCATCTTCACAACTGCTCTGTATTGCTCCTATGTTTCATACGCAGCCGAGAGAGTGGCTTCCTTCAGAGAGACACGAGATTTTAGTCAAGGATGTCGTCCTTCTACTCCGCTAAGCTTTATATCGGCAGTATCGCTTAAATGTATATTTTAAATGCTTGACAAATAGTAGGAGATGGGTAGGAGAATTAATTTGATGGCAGAAAGCTGCCAATGAGGTGGTATAGATAGAGGTCTTCCTTGGGCAGACCATTCCACCGTATTGGCACCAGCACTGCAAAGTCTCTGCTTCATGCCCTGACAGATCTCACTTCACGAATGGAGGGAACATGAAGAGCAGAGCAAGGGGTGGTTCACATGGGATTTAAGTGCTCCCAAATGTATATGGGACCCAGGCCGTGAAGAAAGTAACCAGCATTTGGATTGGGCCTGAAGGCTAAAAGGAAGCCAATGTACGCATGCCCAAAATGATGTAATATGTTATGTACACACTTCTTTACACTCGTCTCCCAGTCTTTTTAAACCTAAAGATTGGTCTCTGAGGCTCTGCTTGCAGGCTTGCCATCAAGGAGCATCAGATTCGTGGACACTAGAGACAGGGCCTTTTTAGTGTTGGGCCCATATTTTTGGGACTCCTTCCATAGTCCACCATGTATGGCCCCTGTGCGGTCACTTTTTAAGTGCACCTTGAATACTGTTTTAGTCCAGGGTGGCTTGTTGTAAGTTATATTTAAGCACCTCTTATTATCTGCTGCTATTTTTAATCTCACACTGCAGGCTGTTTCCATTTTGCACTTGCAATATTTTAACATTATTCAATTTTGTTTTAACTGCTGCTGGTGGTGATAACACTTTTGGCTGTTTTGTTTAGTTTTATGGGTTGTAATTTTATAATTGATAATTTATGTTACAATTACTTTTGTCTTTTAATATGTTGTGAGCACACTTTGTACGCGGCCCAGGCCATCATCATGTTGTGAGCACACTTTGGAGGATTGTTTGTATCATCTGATCTTTGAAGGATGGGTAAAAGTTACTGGAGCTCTTCAAAGCTCGGTTGAGGTAGTTGCCACCATTTTGGATTTTCTGAGAATGACCTGATCTGATCTGAGGGGCTTTCTGGAAAATCTAAACCAGGGCTCTCCAACCTTGGGTCCCCAGATGTTGCTAGCCTACAGCTCCCAGCATGCCCAGCCAGCATGGCTAATGGCAAGGGATTCTGGGAGCTGTAGTCCAGCAACATCTGGGGACCCAAGGTTTGGAGAGCCCTGATCTAAACGGTCATTGCCAGCCTGATAGAACTTTGAAGAGTGCTTCAACAACGCTCCAAAACCACACCCCAAAGATACAACGGAAGGGAGGTGATTTTGCCTCCTTTTTCATTGCTGAGCCCTACCCTGCAAATTTAGGCCTTTGGGGATTTTGGTTCAGCTCAAAAATGCAATGAGGTGTGAGCATTTTTAAAGCACTTTATATGACAGGGGTGTTGAATCTTCCAGCCTGAGGGCCAAATTCAGTTTCGAAGAAGCTCTCGGGGGGGGGGGTGTATTCCGGGGTGGGCGGGGCTAATGGCGGAAGGGACGTTGCAGCAGAAAAGCTTGGAAACCACGAAGCAGTTGGTGGTTGGGGAAGGGGAGTGGGGCCAGGGGAAGGGGAACCCCCAGAGGGCCAGTTTTTTTATATAACAAAAAGCACTTTACATGTCATCACTGGCAAAAAAAAAAAAAAGATTATTTCTCCATTTCTCAGTGTCGTATAACTACTCTGTTGATGTTGATTGACAGGGAGACACAAAGAAGCCCTGACCTATCTTCAGGGATCTCTCGGTCAGAGCGCACCCGATGACTCCATCAGCTCTCGCTTTGGCATGCTTCAGGCCAAGAAGAGAAACATGGACGTTGCCGCCCGGACTTTGGCCAGCTTAGCGGCGAAAGACTACACAGAATTAGGCTCTCTCCTGAACTTCTTAGACACCAAGCAGCGGCAAAGCCTTGCTCAGGTACTACCACCAGCCAGCCCAGCCCTCTTTGTGGTGCTAATCACATCGTGTTGATGCACGTCAGGATACATTTTGCAGGCGCACAGGGTTGTTCCCTAGGTAGACGAATGGCCTTACACAACCTCAATTCCAGGGATGGGGACTTGGACTCCAGGACTCGACTCGTGAGTCGGACTGAGTCCCCCCTCTGACTCGAGTCCCAATATTTTTAATGGGACTCGGGACTCGACTCGGGACTCGAGACCAAGGACTCGTGTTCCAAAATCGTGTTCCTCAAATGCAACATGGATAGGTTTTAGGAAGTACAGCAAGTTTATTTTTTAAAATCATTTTCCTAAAATGCAACCTTTCAGACATTTTGGGTTTGGCTGCCTCTGCCTGCCTGTTTGGGGTTCCCTGCCTCCTCTGCCTGCCTGGTCTGTTCTTAACCAGTTCCACAGTTTGAATTGTCCAAGACAAAGGCCTCTGCCTGCCTGCTTTGGGGTTCCCTGCCTCCTCTGCCTGCCTGGTTATTTTGGGTTTGTCTGCCTGGTCTGTTCTTGCCAAAATCAGTTGCAGAGTTTTGAAATAAAAAGGCACACTTGTGCCTAGAATTTATTTAAGCCACACATCTGAAATAGCCTTATTTTGTTGGGAATACCCCCATTGACTTTAATAGGGACTCGTGGAGTCAGCTTTGGGAGTGACTCACTGACTCGTGACTCGTGAGTCACCATTTTGGACCAAGGACTCGGACTCGAGACTCGGGTCCAAAGACTCGTGACTCGACTCGTGACTCGAGACCAAGGACTCTTCAACATCCCTGCTCAATTCACACATACACTAACTTAGGGACTACGCTTGGACTGAGCCAAAATCCAGCACCACCCCCATTTCACCACATAATTTACAAGCTGTGAGGTATCTTCATGATTTGAGGGGAAATGTGACATTTATTTATTTATTATTTACATTTATTTATCGCCCATCTGGCCTGCAAACCGGCCACCCTGGGCCATGTACATAAGATAAAAACAGGATAAAATACATTTAAAACAGTATAAAATTTTAAGATCTTAGCCCACCCCATATTCCCACCTGAACAGCCAAGTTTTTAGGGAGCGGCGGAAGCTCAGCAGAGAGGGGGCATGGCAGAGGTCACTCGGGAGAGAGTTCCACAGTACGGGGGTCGCCACAGAAAAGGCCCTCTTCCTAGTCCCCACCAGTCTAGCTGCTCTGGCTGAAGGGACAAGGAGAAGGCCATCTGTGGCAGATCTTGTTGACATATGCCAAAATGGCGGGCGGAAGCAGCAAACATAGCTCTTTCCACTGGCTTCTGGCTGGAAGCCACCATCCCCCTCCCCCAATCCATCTGGAAATGACGCTGTGTAGTGTCATTCCAAGATAGATTCTGGGGAAAGAACATGGCGGCCACCAGCCAGTGACCACCAGAACAGCTAAAGCTTGCCGCTGCAAGATTGGCAGCAGCAGTGTTGAAAATGGTGAGAAGCCAGGCATGATTTTGTCCCCCTTTTTCACCCTTTACTCCTCCACCCAATTTCGCCCCAAGAGTTCTCAGCTGAGAATCGTTCAGCTCATCCCTCTTCACAATGCAGTTGGGCCATTTCTCCTTTTTATGCCGCAGGACGTGTCACGCAGGGGGGCATCTCTCTGTGTGTGAAGTGACCAGGGGTCCCCGTGATAATTCCAGAGCCTCTGTGTGTAGCTGTGTTTTCGGGGTGATGCACCGGGCACATCTGAACACAGAGGCCATTGGAGCGTGCCTAGGGTGTGAGATGTGCCGGGCAGGTCAGAAGCTTGACCTGGACTGGACATGACTTAACGATGATGCCGCCGGCCCTGACCAATCACTGAGCAATATTGCCAGCCTGCCGCTTCCAAACTGGGGTGCTTTGGTGTGAGGAGCAGAGGAGCGGGCACCCAATGAGGGCAGTTGCTGGATCACCCATTGGCCATCTCCAGTGGATGGGTCCAAACTGGATGAGACAGATGGGGCCATGATGTGAGCAATCTCCCTATGTATTTTTAAAACCAAAACTGAAGTTACAAAGCCCCAAGAGGTTGCTTCATCCTTCCTTTTCAGCCTGTTTTTCTGATCAAAATCAGGGGGGGGTGTACCTGCTCAGGAACAGATGCCACCCCACACATACCTTTTCACTTACAAGTGGAAAAGCATCAGGAGAGAAGCAAGTTTGTCCAGTAAAATAACTCAAAGGGAAAGGGTTAAGTACTGCCTGCACATCAACCAGCTTTGCAGCCCTCCTCCTCCAGTCCAGTGCATTTCAGTTTGTATAACGCTCTTGTGACCTTGCTCGTATATATCTTCTGGGATCTCATGGAGTTTGGTCCTTAAGAGCTCATATCATGCCGTGCCCCCGTGTCCTTTTTTTCTTTTTCTGATACGATCACGATTGCTACGGGGTTAAAGTTTTTTCTGCACCCCCTTTTTCTCAGGTGATTCCTGTTCTCCAATGCTAATAATAATAATAATAATAATAATAATAATAATAATAATAATAATAATAATAATATATTCTGCTTGTGGATTCTGTGTGTTGGGCTGGAAGGTCTATCACTGCTTTCTCCTGGCCTAAACAAAACAAACCCCTGAAAAACAACAACACAACAAAAAAAAACCTGTGCCGCGTGCTGATATGCTAAATAAATAAATGGTCTTGAGAGAACTGCTTTGAATGCATCCCAGCAAACCAGCGGGGGGCGTTAAGTAAGCAAGTATTAATTTCCAAATCCCTGCCACAAAGAGCCTCTCCACTCTAGATAAGGTGGGTGTTCGGGGGCGGGCGGGGGACACACACAAACAAATCTCTGCTGGGGGAGAGGAGCTGGAGGATCTTCAGAAGTAATTGCCAATCACTGACTTAATGTGGAAATAAAAGGACAACAACCGAGAGCGTTTCTCCTGGGAACAAAGTGACTCCTTATGAGGAAAGCTAGCTAGATATATTCCTAGCTGGATGCTCTTTGCTTTACCAGCTTCTTAGCTTTATAGACTGGGGTTGTACAAACACTCTTCCAAGTACTTGAAGGGTTGTGGTCACACAGAGGAGGGCCAGGATCTCTTCTCGGTCATCCCAGTTTGCAGGACACGGAAGAATGGGCTCAAGTGACAGGAAGGCAGATTCCACCTAAACATCAGGAAAAATTTCCTGACTGTCAGAGCAATAAGACAATGGAATCAACTACCTAGCGAGGTGGTGGGCTCTCTGGAGGCATTCAAGGTGCGGCTGGACAGCCATCTGTCAGGGATGCTTTGACCTGGATTCCTGCACTGAGCAGGGGGTTGGACTCGATGGCCTTGTAGGCCCCTTCCAACTCTACTTTTCTATGATTCTAAACCACCATGACACCCCTGCCCAAGGTGTTAGAGGGCAACCAGGGGATGATGTTTAAAACGTGACTCGTGGAGAGTCCTGTGGCTCACGCAGGCTCAGCTTCTCTGAGCGTGGAAAGCTAAGCAGGGTCAGGCCTGGTTATGACTTGGATGGGAGACCCCTCCTCTAGTTTCCTGCACTGAGCAGGAAACTAGAGGAGGCCTTGTAGGCCCCTCCCAACTCTATGATCCTATGAGCATCCTATGAGATGAAGTGGTAGAGTCTCTATATCCTGTCAGGGATGTTGAAGAGTCCTTGGTCCCGAGTCCCGAGTCGAGTCCCGAGTCTTTGGACCCGAGTCTAGAGTCGAGTCTAGAGTCCGAGGTCCAAAATGGTGACTCGAGTCGAGTCCCGAGTCCCTCCCAAAGCGGCGGCCCATGGAGGGAGCAGGAAGGTCTCCGCGAGAGGAAGAAGAGCTGCCCTTCCTCCCGCGGAGACCCTCCTGCTCCCTCCATGGGTCGCTGCCGCCCTCACCTCACCGCTGCCGCCGCCCTCACCTCGCCAACGCCGCCGCCCTCACCTCGCCTCTGCCACTGCTGCCGCCGCCGCCCTCGCCGCCGCCGCCCTCACCTCCACCTCCACCGTCCTCACCTCCACCTCCACCGTCCTCACCTCACTGCCGCCGCCGCTGCCGCCGCCGCCGCCCCCGCCGCCGCCGCCGCCCTCACCTCCTCCTCCTCCTCCTCCGCCGCCGCCGCCGCCAACGACCTTGTCGCCATCACCGTAGCACACAGCACGCCGCGTCACGCCGCCAGCGCCGTCGCTCTGTTTTTGAACCACAGCAACCCCGCCAAAAACAGAGCGACGGCGCTCTGTTTTTGAACCACAGCAACCCCGCCAAAACAGAGCGACGGCGCTGGCGGCGTGACGCGGCGTGCTGTGTGCTATGGCGATGGCGACGAGGTCGGCGGCAGCGGCGGAGGAGGAGGAGGAGGAGGTGAGGGTGGCGGCGGCGGCGGCGGCGGCGGCAGAGGCGAGGGCGGCGGCGAGGGCAGTGGCGGCGGCGGCGGTGAGGTGAGGGCGGCGGAGGTGGAGGTGAGGGAGGCGGCGGCGGCAGAGGCGAGAGCAGCGGCGGAGGTGGAGGAAGAGGAGTCCTTGGGCTCGAGTCCCGAGTCGAGTCTCGAGTCCCACATAAATTATTGGGACTCGAGTGGGACTCGAGTCAGAGGGGGGACTCAGTCGGACTCACGAGTCGAGTCCCCGAGTCCGAGTCCCCATCCCTGTATCCTGTGACTCTAAAACTGGCTCTGGCATGTTCCAAATACGCAAACTGGTGGAGGGAGAGGACAGAAGTGTCAGTAAGTCGCACTTGACAGATCAAGATGTGCAGAAGGACTCGCGGGGCCTCCTTCAGCGGTGTAAGGAGTCCATTGTTTCGGGCATGAATTGCACCACCTCGCTGTGTCGGTAGCCCCTGTTCAGGTGTCCCCCTCCACGTGTGCAGTGGAGTGGGGGAGTTGGGCCATGCCTTCAGGCCACGCCTCTGACTTCAGCATGCCACACGACCCCGAAAGTAGACTAGGGCTTAATCTAAATGCCCTGTGAATGTTATGGCCCTAGTCATGCATGATTGGTGAATTTGGTGTGTGTGGGGGCGGATTTCCAGGGTGTGTGTGACTGCTGAAAATCCCTGATGGGGGGTGAATATCTTAGCAATGGGAGTAGCAATGACCTCCTTCAATTTTATTTTATTTTACAGCTGCTGCAGGAGGCAGTAGCAGTAAAGCCTTCCTTTTAGTGACCCAGCCACCATTTTCTTTTCTCCTAAATATCCTGGAGTGCCCTGAAATGGCCCTGCGCCCTGTCATTGGGATGTATGAGATATTTGTCTCAGTTCATTTTTGATCAGGATTGACCCAATTTGCACCTTCCGGACCGAATATGGACTCGGACACAATCTGCAGTCAAAAAGTCCATACATTTCTGAGCTTGCAATGTGATTCACGGACACCCCCTCCCCCCCCCAAAAAATTACATTTGACCGCATTGGTACATTTGAAAAATGCACATAAAAATATGTAGTTTTGAACAATGCGCACACATATGCTGTAACCAATGGGACAGCAATGCGCACATTTCAAAGAGGCGCACAATTAATGTGTACATGTGTATATAACACACGGATTTTCATGTGGAAAGAAAGAAAAAAAACAAAGCTCGCAATCTGATATGGGCTTGAGTCAGCATGAGGTGGAATTCGGAGAACTTTGGCAAGCTTGAGTTTTGCTGGTTTGTACATCCATAGATTTCATAGATCATGGAGTTGGAAGGGGCCTACAAGGCCATCGAGTCCCACCCCCTGCTCAGTGCAGGAAACTAGAAGAGGGGTCTCCCATCCAAGTAATCGCCAGGCCTGACCCTGCTTAGCTTTCCATGCTCAGGCAAGCTGAGCCAGCGAAATGGCATCTGGACCACTGAATAGGGAGGCTCTGCGTCTTTAAAAAAAAAGAAGGTAGGAGGTAACCACTGCCACCGCCACTAAGGTACTCCACCCCCACACATACAAGATGGAGGCCCGATTTAGCTTCCAAAAATGGCCAAGAAGACTCTATTTTGGCTATGTCTGTGCCACCTCTGAGTTCTGCACACATTCAGTTGTACGCATGGAAAGAGGGCTGAGACGCAAGCAGCTGTGTGTGCTTGAGGGATTCCACAAGGTTGGGAACCCCAAGCAATCCGGATATTTGGTTGCGTGGTGGAAGCCCCTGAACTGTACACCCATGGGGGGGGGGGCTTTTTATGCCTTCAGCTTAGAGCAGTGTTTCTCAACCTTGGGTCCCCAGATGTTTTTGGCCTACAACTTCCAGCATGCCCCAGCCAGCTATGCTGGCTGGGGCATGCTGGGAGTTGTAGGCCAAAAACATCTGGGGACCCAAGGTTGAGAAACACTGGCTTAGAGGCATGGCCGCTATAGACAGCCCCCACTCCCTTCTCACGCAATGTGAACATATGAGGGGGAATGTGAGAACACGGTCTGTGTCACCGCCTCTTGGACATATAACGCTTCAAAATTTGGCCTTGGCATATTAGTTTGGGCAAAACTTGGTGCCAACTCAAAATGTAGACATTATTATAATAATTTGAATAGAAATCCATAGTGTGGAAGACTGTGAGACCAGGTGCCTGCTCCCCAACCGGCTGTCCAGGTGCTAACTATTGATGGGCAACTTCAAGATTGATGGGGGTTTTTTTTAATCTTTAAATCAGACTTGGACGGGACATCCCTTCAAATAGAGGACACCTTCAAAACAGAGGAGAGTACTCTGGCAGCCCTTCTAATAGGACTGTCCTCTGAAAAGAGGACATGTGGCCACCTTACCATCCAATGTAACTTTGCCCTGGGGCATTGTGGGGAATTTAAAAGGTGGGTGGCTTGGCTTCTCAGACCCAGCTACTGCCGCCAGGTAAACCCACAGCCAAAAAGAGGCCCTGAATCCCAGAGGTGGACCTGTGTGCCTTTATTTTCTGTAGCTGTGTCAATAAGCAAAAAAAAAAAGGAAAAAGAAAGGAAAGGAAAAGGCAGAAATGTCGACATATTTCAAGCCGCTCTGACATTTTTGGGAGCTAATTTATGCCACGGTGGATTAGCAGTAACCTTAAAAGGAGGAGAACAATTTTATTTCTATCTTAAGTTGCCAGCTTTAGGATGCGAGCCATGACAAAACAGCTTACTGGCAGCTGGTTTAAGCATGAAACGTTTCCTTGACCTTTGTTTGTCAAAGGATTCAGTGACAGCTATTCTCAAAAATTCTAAGGGCTTTGTTCCATCGCGGGATGAAAGGGACATAGCTCTCCCACTTCCCCACCCCATTCTTCTTCTTTTTAAAAACCATAATTTAGCGTTCCGGTGTCGAGTATGGATTTTATTATCTGTATCGTCCTCACACGAGCACTGAGAAATGGGAAACGGAGGCCAAATTATGGTGAGCCCAACAATGGCCTGGGTGACGCATCACAAGTCTTAGCCTTGAATGGGGCATGTGGGGAGCCCCACTTTCCAACCCTATTAAGGTGCCAAGAGGAGAAGCTTTGGCTCCTTGTGTGGAATGAGCAACATGTACTAGAAAGCGCAGTACTTACAACCCCTAATCTCTGGGGCAGTGAGGGGGGAAAGAAGCAGGAGTGTCTTAAAGGGTCATTTCCTCTCTTCCCGCCTCCACCCCCCCCCCGTGACAAGTTGACCACACCAAACTGCCCTGTTTGGGGGAAGGCCCAAACAGTAGCAGGCAGCCCAGTGGTAGAGCATATGCTTTGAATGCGGCAGGTCCCATGTTCCATCTCAGTGGTGCAGTTAGGTCATTATAATAATAATAAAAATGTATTTCTTACCCGCCTCTCCACTTGGATCGAGGCGGGGAACAACAATAAATATGAAATCCATAAACTGGTTAAAAACATAGTGCATATGATTAAAACGTTCTTAAGAATGTTTTAAAAATATGCTAAAATTCCTAGGGTCCCAGTGGGTAGGCCTGCCGGAAGAGATCAGTCTTTATGGCCTGTTTAAATGCCAAAAGATTATTCAGTTGACGAGTCCCCCCTGGCAGGCTATTTCACAGTCTGGGAGCAGCAGAAGAGAAGGTGCTCTGGGTAGTACTCGCCAGCCTGGTCTTGGCTGACTGGAGTAAATTCCTCCCAGAGGACCTAAGTGCGTGGGGCGGATTGTACGGGAGAAGGCGATCCTGCAGGTAACCGGGACCCAAACCATGTAGGGCTTTAAAGGTAATAACCAACACTTTCTACTTCGCCCGGAAACTGATTGGCAGCCAGTGTAATGCTTTTAAAGCCGGCATAATATGGGCACCTCTAGATGTACCAGTGACCAATCTGGCTGCCATATTAGACTCTAAGTTTACTGGTGGGGGAAGGGGTGTCGTGAAATGGTGATGTGTGTTTCTTTACTTCAAAATTTGGCAAGCCAACCCTGCTTGTAAATAAATTGTTAAAAATTGTGTAGACTCTAGCGATGGGTCCGTAAGTGACTGTGGAGGCCAATTCTAGATCCACTCAGGTTCCCACAGTGAGGACACAGGTGACCAGATGGAAGATGGCGCTGTAAAGGATTCGTTTGACGTGCTTTTCGCTTAGCACGTTTCTCCCTTTCACCTTGTACTCGGGCTTCTTCAAAGTCCATAGAACCATTGTGAAAGGCCAACCTCCAGTTAGATCGTTCATGGGCCAGAGCTTCCCAGTTCTCGATGTTTATATTGCATTTTTTTAGATTAGCCTTAAGAACATCTTTAAACCTGTTATACTGACCACTGATATTCCACTTTCCATCCTTGAGTTGGGAATAAAGTACAGTAATACCTTGGATTGCAAGTAACTTGGTTTGAGAGTGTTTTGCAAGACAAGCAATTTTTTAAATATTTATTTTAAAAATTTTGACTTGATATACAAGCGACGTCTTACAATACAAGTACTGTAGTATGGCTTAAATTAAAAATCTCTGTACAAATTTTTTTGGGGGAATGTTGTTTTGATATAAGAGTGTTTGGGACTACAAGCATGTTTCCAGAACGAATTATGCTCTCATTCCAAGGCATGACTGTAACTGCTTTGGGAGACGGCAGTCAGGCATTCGAATAACATGACCGGTCCATTGAAAGTTGGTATGTGCATGCAGCCTATAGTCTCAGCAGAAAGTGGATAATCATAAAAGGAAGGTATCAAATGCAAAGCCACTACAGAAACTGGAAAGGGCAACAGCTCAGTCAGTGGCAGAGCACCTGTTTTGCATGCAGAGGGTCCCAAGGTTCATTCCCTGGCATCTCCAATATGTATGTATTTCAAAGATTTCTGTGCCCACCCTTCAGCAGAGCTTCCAGGGTGGTTTACAGAAGCAATATAAAATACAGATAAAACATAAACATATAATTAATATATTAAAATACATTTTAAAGCCTGGGGAAATGAAGATGTCCTTGTGTGGCACTGTAAAGACCAGTGCCAGCAGGCTTCTTTGAGGAAGAGATTCCACAAACGTAGAGGTAGGAAAGACCCGTCTAAAATGCTGGAGAACTGCCGCCAGTCAGTGCAAATGGTTCTGAGTTAGATTGACCCGTGGCCTGGCTTGGTATAAAGAAGCTTTCTATGTTTCTTCCCAATATGGATTAATAGTTCGAAGATCATTCGAGTACACCATTCAGGGCGCTGTGCCCTGTGGTGTTCTTGATCCCGTGTGGTGTAGTGGTTAGAGTGTCGGTCTAAGACCAGGGAGATCCCGGTCACATCCCAACTAAGCCAAGGGCCACCTTGTGCCAGTCACGATGTCTCAGGCTGACCTACCTTGCAGGGTCCCTCTGAGGATGAGTTGGGGAGTGGGTGGCCAGAGCTCTCTGAAGGAAGAGTAGAATATAAATGTCGCTTATGAGTAAATAATGCGCCAGACCACTGTGGCAAACCTGACCTATTGGAAAGCAGGCATTTCTAGTGGTGTGAAGAGACAAGATCCAGGAGTGGGAGCGAGCGGGGATAGGAACTCTGCCAGTTGAAGACGTCACTTTTTTGACTCTTAATACTGCGATAGCGTAGGGGTGTATGTGAGAACTATGTTTCGGTCCAGTTTTGATCAGGATTTGCCCAGTTCGCACCTTCCAGACAGAACACGGACTCGAATGCAATCCGTGGTCAAAGTCCGTACATTTCCGAACTAGCAGTATAATTTGTGGACCCCCAAGAGTGCATTCAACAGCATGCGTACCTTTGGGAACTGCGCATGACAAAAATGCACGCTTTTGAAAAATGCACGCAGGTACGCTTTAATCGACGGGAGAAGAATGCCTACATTCCAAAGATGGTGCACGGTTGTTGCATACATTTGGAAATACGGATGAATGTTCGCGTGAAAAGAATCAAAGCTCGCAATCTGATATGGACTCGGATTGGAATGAGCTTTGAGACAGAATTTGGAGAACTTTGGAGAGCTTGAGTTTTGTGGACAAACCACAAACCTTAATCCTCTCTGTAGCTTCCTTCCAGCCTTCTACTTTCTATAGGAAAACCACAGCCGCACCCTGGAATTGCTGGTGTTGTTGTTTATGGCTTAAACATTCACAGACATTCACTCTGCAGCAGTGTGGTAAAAAGCGCTGTTTTCATTTCTGAGCAGTAAAGGAGTAGTAATGAGAAATCCATTAGAGCCACAGCATCCTAATGGAGTCCCCCTAATTGACCTTCACGAACTGAAAGGGGAGAGAAAGCGAGAGAAATTTGATTCTCTACTAAACCTGCTGAATTGTTTTGGTTGTTGGGTGTGTGTGTGTGGGGGGGGGTTCTTTATTAGCAAGGGATTGCTGACATATAATGAGGAAGGGGGTGATATAACAACCACTTGTTGTTGTTGTTTTGTTTATATACCGCCCAACAGCCGAAGCTCTCTGGGCGGTTCACAACCATCCATAAACACGCAATACAATATACAATAAAACATTATGCAAAATTTAAAAAACCAGATTTTAAAATGACATATAGATAAAACAAGAAATGCAATGAGACCGATTAAAAAGTAACCACCCCACCATGCACTATGTAGAGTTAAAAGCCTCAATATAGAGGGCAGTCTTAGCCTGGCGCTGAAAAGATTGTAAAGTTGGCGCCAGGTGGGCCTCGGGAGGGAGCTTGTTCCAGAGTTGGGGTGCTACCACAGAGAAGGACCTCCCCCTTGTCGCCGCCCGCCGAGCCTCCCTCGGAGGCGGCAACCGGAAGAAGGCCCCAGATTTTAAGCAGGAATGGTGACTCTTCCTGGGACGGGCTGTCTTGTGCCTGGCCCAGGAGAAGGGGCAGGACAAGGTGGAAGACGCAAGTTGGCTGACCTGGGGGTGAAGGAATGAGCTATAGAAGACTTGCTCCATCCAGCACCACCAGCCTTCTTTACCAGCAGCTTCCAGCCCACCTACCCAGCAGCAGGAGTCAATGTAGGTCCAACCAGGCGTAGGACTTCCCCCCCCTGCAGAACTGATCGACTGTGGAACAATGGGGTTTTGTCTGCTCTGCTCTACTCCTTGCACATGGGAGACTGGAATGGGCAATGCCATTTCTAAACATAGACAGGTCACAACCACAGGGCAGGGAATCATAGAATCATAGAAAAGTAGAGTTGGAAGGGGCCTACCAGGCCATCGAGTCCAACCCCCTGCTCAGTGCGGGAATCCAGGTCAAAGCATCCCCGACAGATGGCTGTCCAGCCACACCTTCAATGCCTCCAGAGTACAGGAAAAGAGGGAGCAGCCGGTGAGCAGCTGGAGGTACCTTTATGGAGAAAGGGGCATTCCCTACTCTTGTCCGTAGGGCTGTGGGGCCCCTTTCATAGATTTCATAGATCATAGAGTTGGAAGGAGCCTACAAGGCCATCGAGTCCAACCCCCTGCTCAATGCAGGAAACTAGAGGAGGGGTCTCCCATCCAAGTCATAACCAGGCCTGACCCGGCTTAGCTTTCCACGCTCAGACAAGCCGAGCCAGCGTGAGCCATGGGCCACAGGCCTTTGAGGCTTACTTGGAGGGCTCCCTCAACTGAAAGGTCATCAGCTGAAAGGTCATCAGCTGAAAGGTCATCAGCTGAATGTAAGCCATTGAGATACTATTGGAGGCCTGGGGCAGGGTGGCTCACCCATAATAGGCAGGTGGTGAAGAGGTTGCAATCCTGCCCTTGCCTCAGTCCATTACCACACAGTAATTGGCTTGTGTCTTACCTCTTTCTTCTGGGTGTGGGTGCAACGTCAAAAGGTAGGAATGGACCGATCACTTCAAAAGGTACGAATGGACCGATCTGTCAATTTGTTTCTCCCTCATTTTTCCAGTCATAAGTTTGTTCCATCCATCCCATTTCCACATCGGTTTGCTACTTTTTTTTTTTTTTTAAGGGACTCCATACAAAAAAATTCATGGACATTTTTCCTAATGTGTGCATTGTACATTTTTGCGAACACTTTTAGTTTCCCCATGAACATAGGCGTTTTTGTGCAAACCTTCCCCTAATGTATGCTTTTTCCCTACGACATTTTTGTTTAGAGAACTGCATCACAACATTCTGTAAAGTGGAAATACTGACTGACAGATAACTGTTCTGGTTCGCATATTAATTCAACAAGGAAAGAGCATATCTACTATAATATCTGAGAGCAATGATGCCTTTGAGTGGTATCTAGCTGTGGGGCAGCCTCAAAAAAGATACAGTATGCATTTTTTGATTTGGAAAAGCAGAATCATAGAATCATAGAAAAGTAGAGTTGGAAGGGGCCTACAAGGCCATCGAGTCCAACCCCCTGCTCAATGCAGGAGTCCAGGTCAAAGCATCCCCGACAGATGGCTGTCCAGCTGCACCTTGAATGCCTCCAGAGTGGGAGAGCCCACGACCTCCCTAGGTAGTTGATTCCATTGTCTTATTGCTCTGACAGTCAGGAAATTTTTCCTGATGTTTAGATGGAATCTGGCTTCCTGTCACTTGAGCCCATTATTCCGTGTCCTGCAAACTGGGATGATCGAGAAGAGATCTTTGCCCTCCTCTGTGTGACATCCCTTCAAGTACTGGAAGAGTGCGATCATATCTCCCCTCAGTCTCCTCTTCTGAAGGCTAAACATGCCCAGTTCTTTCAGTCTCTCCTCATAGGGCCCTTGTTTCCAGAAAACAAAGGCACCATGAGTTACTGGATCCTAAGCATGCTTGCTTGGATGTTGAAGTCCCACTGAAATCAGTCAGATTTACTAGTGAGGGAAGAACCTAAGTCAGGATCATGGTAACTAATATCCTTTCTGTCCGCAGGTAGCAGCCAAAGAAGGAAATGTGTTGGTGAAGCAGCAATACCACACAAAGGCTCTTGGCTACCACTCATTGGCCATCTTGGCAAGCAATGGTAATCCCCGCTATCTTCGCCAACGGGCTGAGTGCCTAGCCCACCTGAAGGACTACAGGCAGGCTTTGGAGGACATGGACAAGGTGGTCCAAAATCATGGGACAAATAGCTTGCAGAGTCAAGTGAAAGACTATTGCTTCCAGGGGAATATGCGCTTGTCCATTTCGGAGGAGGAATTGGCGGTTACGCAATACATCAAAGCCCTTCAACTGGAACAGTCTTTGGCTCTGGCCAGTATCCATACTGGTCCCCATAGGGAAGTGCTGTCCAAAGCATTCCTACAAACTGCACAATCCTACTTGGCAATGCGTCGTTATGAAGAGGCCTGGAAGACCACCGAGTATGGCCTGATGGTTGACCAAAACAATCATGAACTTAAGAAACTGAAAACGAGAATTAAACGAGAGGCATCTGGTTGCAGAGTCCAGTAATTTACTCTTGTGTATTCTCTTTTGCAAACCTCCATAAATATGCACCTTGTTCTTTTTCTCTTCTGCTTGCGAAGACCAGAGGACATGTCTGGAGCGCTTACTGTTGTACAGCCATCAACAATGAATTTTCCTTGTCACTTTCAGAGATTAACTGCCTTGCTGTTAGACGTCCACTATATAATATCAAGGCCATTAGGGAGGGGCAACATAATTCTGTCCGAAGCAGAATATGGATTTTTTTAAAAAACCTAACTGAAGTATCAAAACATCAGAAGGCAAGTTTGTAAAAGAAACAAACTGGTGATCTCAATATTATCATGGATAGATCTATTTAAGGCAGTGTTCTCCAACCTTGGGTCCCCAGATGTTTTTGGCCTACAACGCCCAGCATGCCCCAGCCAGCGTAGCTGGCTGGGGCATGCTGGGAGTTGTAGGCCAAAAACATCTGGGGACCCAAGGTTGGAGAACACTGATTTAAGGCCACAATCCTATACACCTGGGAGCAAGGACTATTGAACTCAGTGGGGCTTACTCCTGAATGGGATTGCACTGTAAACCTTTCAGGGGGCCTAACCATGATGGGGGATCAATTTCCATGATTATGTAGCGTCCTTGCTCTCCTCAAGAACATCAGCCAAGGATCTGCTGAGCTCAGTCCATAATGCATTTTGTGCCATAAAGAAAAGAGGCCCTGCAGTCGGCACCACCTGGAAACTGTTACAGACAGTTTGCATTCAGAAAACCGTGCATTTTCACACTTGCAATGCATTCTGTGCATGGGGGGGGGGGAAATATGTCCAATAAAATTCGCACATTTGAAAAGTGAGCAAAGAAAAACTCGTAATTTTAAAAAATGTTTACAAACATGCTTCAGTCAATAGGTTGATGCATGCAAAAATGCGCACATTTTTTTTACATATGGGACTGGTGTACATATAGGCATCCTGCCTCTGATACTGGAGGTAGCATATACCAATCAGGACTAATAGACATCTATAACCTTCTCTTCCATGAATTTGTCAATTCGCTTCTCCTAATGGCAAAAACAGGGACAGGTGTTGACCAGGGACAAAGATCAGAAACAAGGGATTGTAAATAAAGGGGTGTTGGAGCATTTGGTTTTACTGCTAATATCAAAGTTTGAGATTTTTCCTGATTGTACAGAAAATCTTTCCCTTACGTTTTAATCAACCCCCTGGGCTTTTCTGTGGAGATGGTGAAAAACAACACAACTAGCCATTTTATGTTTCTCAAGGAGCAAGCCGCTGACAACAATCATCAGTGTCTCTAAGTGCCATGGTACTTATTCCTCACCAATTTCATATAGAACTAGCTCCTCCTAACTGGGTCAGTTTCCTCAGGTTGATGTTCATCCTTCTTAGGGAGCTTTCCTGGCCCAATGAGTTCTACTGATCTCTTCCCATCACCAAAGAGGTTAATTCCATCCTAACCGCTGCTTCTGGTCTATAGGTTAGATCCAGACTTAGTCATATTTACAGAAGACCCCTAGATTATAAAGGGGACTTAATTTAGTCATGACTAATTTAAATCCCATTGATTTCAAGAGGTCTACTCTACGTATGGTTAAATCTGGACCAATCTCTAGATATATTGCAAGCAGTGGTTTCTTTCTGTGCTGTTCTGTTCTTATTTGCATTCCATTCTCCTTAAGAATTTTACAAACCAGGCCTTGGTTTATTATCGTTCTTTATTTGGGTTCAGAAAAGGCTAGACACTGAATCAATTACAGTGCTCTCTAACTCTATTTTATGACTTTCTTCTAAAATTTGCCCTTTTGAAGCTGGTGTTGTAGTTAAAATTCCACTCTCAACCGGAGCATAAATAGTTGACAAGAACTGGATTTACTTAAAAGTTGCTTAATCTGATTGATCTCTGCAAGTGATTTTTCCACAAATGGATCAGTTAATAGACATTGATTTCCTAATAAACCTGCTATAAAGACAAAACTCTTTCACTTGGATCCAAAGAGCTGTGAGTAGAAGTAGAAAGGTATGGGTGCTCAGGGTGTGTTGAGAATTCAAGCAAGAGCACTCAACCATGTGAGCACCCCTGCACATTTCTTTTGAGCTGATTTAAACTTTGGAAATTCTGGGTTTATTATATTTCACCTATGGTCATAATAAATATTCGAGCCTGAGTTTAATATGCAAAGGTATGATACTGCACATGTGGAGCATTATGTATATCTTGAAAGTACAGTGTTGCACCACAATCTGCCCCATGTCACATCTGTCTGTGCATAGTAAACTTTGGGTCAAAGATTAATTTTTCATGTCCGTTAGAAGTTAACACCTCTTTGTGTTTACTTGGAAGTATGCCCTGCTCAACTTGATACGCCTTACTGCGGCATAGGATTGAGCTATATGGCTTAAGTAGCACTCTCCTCAATTCCACAGGTAACTCCAGCTGGTCGTAATGATTCTCAAATGTTCTGTGAAGACCTCATGCGGCGGTGTGTAAGTGGAATGCTGGTGGAAAACTATGTCTCCTGATTGCCACGGCAAACCTTCAGGACCGGTGCAAGGCAGTTTGGTGCCCTAGGCAAGATCAGATATTTAGTGCCCCCCTTCCCACTTGAGAGCACTGTATTTTTTTTTCAAGGCATTTCTGGCGCCCCCTTTAGCCCTGCGCCCTAGGCAGCTGCCTAGTTGGCCTAATGGTAGCACTGGCCCTGCAAACCTTAGAATAGCTTCTTCCTGAGCATGTAGACTGATTTCCAATCCCCACCCTTCAAGGACCAGACACTCAGTTCAGAATTTTGTTGTAGAAACTTTGGGAAGAAATGTGATTGACTAGAGCAGGGCTCTCCAACCTTGGGTTCCCAGATGTTGCAGGACTACAGCTCCAAGAATCCCTTGCTTTTAGCCATACAATATTGGCTGGGTATGCTGGGAGCTGTAGGCCAGCAACATCTGGGGACCCAAGGTTGGAGAGCCCTGGACTAGAGACCCATCATATTCCCAAAAATGCCAATACAGTAATACCTTGGATTGCAAGTAACTTGGTTTGAGAGCGTTTTGCAAGACAAGCAAATTTTTAAATATTTATTTAATTTTTTTTTACTTGTATTGCAAGACGTTGCTTGTATATCAAGTACTGTAGTACAGCTTAAATTAAAAATCTCTGTACAAATTTTTTTTTTTGCGGGATTTCGTTTTGATATAAGAGTGTTTTGGATTACAAGCACGTTTCTGGAACGAATTATGCTCTCAATCCAAGGCATGACTGTAATCCCACTATATCACCTCCCTCTTTTAATTGCTTCTTCTTTTCTGAACAATCAGTGTCAAATTAACAGCTGGCAGCGTTTTCTCCTTAGCAAATGTGCCTAGCTTTCCTCCTCCACCACTTTAAAAGATGACTTTATGCACTCATTTCCAATTTGCCGGGTGTATGTTTGTTTTTTAAGGCATCTCTACATGTTTTTTTTAAGGCATCTCTACATTTTTAAGGCATGTCTGGCTGCAATCAAGTACCCGGGTATTTTGCAAGGGGTCTATCAAGCTTTCCTCGCCTTGGCATAGACTGGCTGCGACCCTCTAATTCTGGAAACGGAAGCCCCAGATTGCGGCAGCTGTGAAAAGTGATCATAATTAGGAAAACCTTGTTGATGGTAAGAGAAGCTAGACAGCAGAACGAACTAATCTAGAGGGCTGTTCGGCTCCCCATCGCTGAAGATTTTCAAGCCAAGGCTGGGCAGCTGTTTCTTGCAGACACTAAACCTCTTGGTTTCCTGTCCTGAACAGGGACTACACAGTTGGGGGAGAATTTAGTTTGCTGGGCATTTTGATAAGAATTTGCCAAATCTGTACTTCCTGGATCAATATACGAATTAGTACACAATTATCTGCCGGTATACTCATTTTTCAGAATTTTGCAATACAGTAATTGGATTGCAAGTAACTTGGTTTGAGAGCGTTTTGCAAGACAAGCAAATTTTTAAATATTTATTTATTTATTTATTTATTACTTGATATACAAGCACCATCTTGCAATACAAGTACTGTAGTACGGCTTAAATTAAAAATCTCTGTACAATTTTTTTGGGGGGGAATTTCATTTTGATATAAGAGTGTTTTGGATTACAAGCACGTTTCCAGAACGAATTATGCTCTCAATCCAAGGCATGACTGTACAGTTTGCTGACCTTTTAGAAAAGGGTCCAAAAATGCATGCATTAGGGGGAAATATGCAAAAAAAAAAAAAAGTATATTAGTAGGGAAAAATACAAAAAGTATTAGGTAACAGGAAACTGCTTGGAAAATTTGTGTATAAGGCAAAATGTATGCAAAAAATGTATATTAGGAGAAATGCACATGAAAATGCATTCACGTTTGCATGGACTCCTTTATTTTAAAAAATACACAAAAACCTTGCAAACTGATAGAATCATAAGTAGGGTTGGAAGGGCCCTATAAGGCCATCGATACCAACCCCCTGCTCAATGCAGGAACCCAAGTCAAAGCATCCCTGGCAGATGGCTGTCCAGCCGCACCTTGAATGCCTCCAGAGTGGGAGAGCCCACCACCTCCCTAGGTCGTTGGTTCCATTGGCGTATTGCTCTAACAGTCAGGAATTTTTTCCTGATGTCCAGGTGGAATCTGGCTTCCTGTAGCTTGAGCCCATTATTCCGTGTCCTTCACTCTGGGATGGTCAAGAAGAGATCCTGGCCTTCCTCTGTGTGACATCCCTTCAAGTACTGGAAGAGTGCGATCATATCTCCCCTCAGTCTTCTCTTCTGAAGGCTAAACATGCCCAGTTCTTTCAGTCTCTCCTCATAGGGCTTTGTTTCCAGTCCCCTGATCATCTTTGTTGCCCTCCTCTGAACCCTTTCCAGTTTGTCTATATCCTTCTTAAACTGTGGTGCCCAGAACTGGACGCAGTACTCAAGATGAGGCCTAACCAGTGCTGAGTAGAGGAGAATTATCACTTCCCGCGATTTGGAAGCTATGCTTCTATTAATGCAGCCCAAAAGAGCATTTGCCTTTTTTTGCAGGCACATCACATTTCTGGCTCATATTCAGCTTGTGATCAACAACAATTCCAAGATCCTTCTCACTTGTAGTATTGTTGAGCAAAGTATCCCGCATCCTGTAACTGTGCATTTGGTTTCTTTTTCCTAGGTGCAGCACTGGGCATTTATCCCTATTAAATTTCACTTTGAATGTTGTTTCTGTCTTCCAGAGTATTAGCTGTTCCATCCAATTTTTGTGTCATCTGCGCAAATTTGGTAAGCATGCCCTGCACCTCCTCATCCAAGTCATCAATAAAAATGTTGAAAATTAGAAACTCAGAGAAACAAAAATTGATCATAGAATCATAGAATCATAGAAAAGTAGAGTTGGAAGGGGCCTACAAGGCCATCGAGTCCAACCCCCTGCTCAATGCAGGAATCCAGGTCAAAGCATCTCTGACAGATGTCTGTCCAGCCGCACCTTGAATGCCTCCAGACTGGGAGAGCCCCGCACCTCCCTAGGTAGTTGATTCCATTGTCTTATTGCTCTGACAGTCAGGAAATTTTTCCTGATGTTTAGGTGGAATCTAGGTTCCTGTAACTTGAGCCCATTATTCCGTGTCCTGCAAACTGGGATGAACGAGAAGAGATCTTTGCCCTCCTCTGTGTGACATCCCTTCAAATACTGGAAGAGTGCGATCATATCTCCCCTCAGTCTCCTCTTCTGAAGGCTAAACATGCCCAGTTCTTTCAGTCTCTCCTCATAGGGCCTTGTTTCCAGTCCCTTTATCATCCTTGTTGCCCTCCTCTGAACCCTCTCCAGTTTGTCTATGTCCTTCTTAAAGTGAGGTGCCCAGAACTGGACGCAGTACTCAAGATGAGGCCTAACCAGTGCCGAGTAAAGGGGAATTATCACTTCCCGCGATTTGGAAGCTATACTTCTATTAATACAGCCCAAAATTGCATTTGCCTTCTTTGCAGCAACGTCGCATTGCTGGCTCATATTCAGTTTGTGATCTACCACAATTCCAAGATCCTTCTCACTTGTAGTATTGTTGAGCCAAGTGTCCCCCATTCTGTAACTCTGCATTTGGTTTCCTCTCCCTAGGTGCAGCACTTGGCACTAGCATTTGTCCATCCCAGATGAGGACTGGGGCTGTTTATGAACACCTTTGCTCCCATGGTGTCCCCTGAGTCTGCCACCAGGAGCTGTGAGAGAGACAACGGAAGCTCCCCTTTAAGCAAAATCCAGTAACATCCTAGGATCACTCACCCCCAGAATAAGCTACTGACTGCAGAAAGGGGTGCTAGCCCTTTAAAAGCCACATGCAGGACTTAAGGGGGCAGACCTCCAGGAAGGACTGTGCTGGCCAGGCTGTAAAACCCTGTCAGGTGCTCCAGACCAGTGCTCAGGTAACTTGACTCTTACCTTAGCTGCGAGTTGTAGTCTTGCATCTGAGTCCTGCATCTGCTCTGTACCAGCCAGCTGCCTTGCCTTCTACTTGCTGGGATGATGGAATCTGCAATGGACCAAAATAGGTTTCCCTTACCATTTCTGCTAGAGAAGAAGGAACTTCCCCAGCAGAAGGATTTGCATTTGCTTTAGGCAAAATGGCGGCGTGGTTACTCTAGCCACGTGTGTCTCCTTCGGTGGCACACTTCGTTTAGTTCTGGAAAGAAAATGAGATTGGGAGAAGAATGTGAAGCAATTGGGCAGGGCCGGCTTTCCCACCTCTGCTACTGGTGACTGCACCGACAGACTTGCCCATCAGTGGAAAAAAAAAAGGACTGGCCCTAGATTGCAGCAGCGTACCAAAATATAGACGTGGGCTAAAATTTGCTGCTTCTCTGTGTGCTGTGTCCTGTGTGCTTGAGTGTGGAAAGCTAAGCAAGGTCAAGCCTGGTTATGACTTGGATGGGAGACCCCTCCTCTAGTTTCCTGCATTGAGCAGGGGGTTGGACTCGATAGCCTTGTAGGCTCCTTCCAACTCTATGATCTATGAAATCTATGAAATCTACTCCATTAGTCAGGAAGTAGATTCATCACTCCATCAGCATTTTGATTGAATTCTTTTTATCTTCTCCTTAGTTTCTACTCTTTCCCCCGTGGCCATTAAACTGGCACACACCCACTTCCTCATCTCGCATTGTCATCGCCGAGTGACAAATTGGGTTTTCAATTATTGGGGTTGTTTGTGTGATTTTGAAAAAGTGCCTGGAAATTGAACCACATTGGTTGGATGTCTTTACATGTACCTAGGGGAGGATGGCAACAGTAAAAGGAGGAAAGGTATACACACACACACACACACACTGCAGAAGAGAGAGAAAAGGTTGGGAAGAGAAATCGGAAGGACTATTTCACTGGATTTCTCCAGGGGGAGGAGAAAAATTGTAAAACGGTTTCTTAGGAGTGGCACTCACCATTAACAACAGTGGTGGGAGGAGCACACAGCGTCTTTCTTATTTCCTAAGTTTTTTGTTTTGCTGCCGCCATATTTTTGCTCTCAATATGCCAGGTTGGCATCCTGGCCACAACTTTGCATCCTGCACAATGGTCCCAGACCTAGCATTGTTCTGGGCCATTGTGTGTGTGTGTGTGTGTGTGTGTGTGTGTGTGTGTGTGGGAATTGCAGCCCCCCCCCCCAATGGTGAAGAATATTGGAGAAAATTCTGCAAAGCGGACTTCTTTTTTTTAAAGAGGGTGAGAAACTCAGATATTTTATCAGAATATAAATGTACAGCTCAGCTCTAGTTTTAAGTTATTTGTGCAACTTTGGTGGGTGGGTCAATATCATATGAGCCTACATGATTGTAATGCCATTTTCCATACTGATCAAACCAGTTCAGATGAATGTAAACCCAAATCAAATTCCTCCATAACTGTGAAATTGAGGTCATGTACAAGGGCACACATTCAATACAGTCTAGTCTGGACATCTCTGAAATGGTTTTGTCTTTCTTTTCCACCCAGAACTTTAGAGCTTTCTGCACAAGGCTGTCAATTCGCTGTATCTACTTTTGGTTTCATTGCAGAGATCCAAGCTCTACGCAAAGAGGGTTTTCTTTCTTGCTTTTTCCCTACATAACCTCTAGGTGGTGCTGTGCTATAGCGGAATAATGCAATTACACAAGTAGGAAAATACGTTTTCTGTTGCTTTCACAAACAATACTCCATTTTTCCTGCTTTAAAAAACCACACATGGGAAAGTGCTTTTTAAAAAACAGAAGTGAAAGTGGAGGGTCACAACATCGTCTAAAAAACCTGTAAACAACTGTGAGTAAGGAATGACAAGCACACAATAAATGCCTTCTGCAGAAAAGCTCTTAGCCTTCTGTAGAAAAGCTCCGTGCAGCAGCAAGGGTACATTTTAAGGAAAACTTTGTCTGTTTTTGCTACTGTGCTGCCAAATTTCAATGGCAGAGTGTGGATTCTGGGGGGCAGGAGAAAGGAATTGGCTCCCGGACTTCTGAAAGCTGCCCACTCCTGCTCTGGGCCTTGATATAGTGTCATCTGATGCATCTGATGCCAGTTATCCAATAGTATCTGTTCCTACATTTCTTGGCTTGAGCTTGAGCATACAAATCCCTAAAGGGATGGGCAAAACCTTTCCTATTGTTTCAGGAGGTATTTCGAGCCTCACCATAAGGGACATTTATTTGCATAGCAAGAATATAATGTTAGCAAGGGTCAAAGTTTCCAGATAATTGATTCACATCCTAGCAAAAATGTGCATCATACAACATGCTGAGCAGCTGTTTCTTAAAAGACCATCTTTCTCTGCACATCCTCTCCCTTCTTTCCAGCTGCCTTCATTCTGCAACGCCTTGCGCAACAAATCACTTTTTGTTTTCTCTTCCCCATCCCACAGGATCCACCATAGTGGTTTAGCAACACTTGCCCAGAACTTTAAAATCGTGGAAGGTTTGGAGGCTGCCCATCTCCCCTGTATTCCATTGTGGCTTCAAGAATGCTTTCCTCTTTCCCTGACAGGTGCTGTGCCTTTTATATCCATATGACAGGCAGTAATTCAGCAGGTGAATCTTTCTCCACCAGCATTTCTCGCTCCTAGGATTGTTTGATGATTGATTGCTTTCTTCCATCCCTGGGCTTGAATCCTGACTAGGTTCCTTGAAGGGTAGGTCCCATTGAAATCAATTGAACAAATTAGTCATGACTAATCCATTGGTCTGGCTAATCCATTGGTCCTGACTAATCTATTAGCCATTTAAGTGGGGACAAAATTCCCCACTTAAGTGGGGACAAAATTCAGCTAACCTGGGCTGCATTCCCAAACACAGTGACTTGTGGGAATAAGCCCAGTTGAACACAATGGGGCTTTCTTCCAAGTCAATATGATTGCACCCTTGATCCGGATTTGGAATGTGGGAGAGGTTTCGTTTGGCTCGCATTTTAATACAAACTGACTTCATTTGCATTGCATTTCTCTGAACTAATATGTGAACTGGAATGCAATTATCCTTCAGTTTTCATACCTCTCCAAATGTTGTGATGCACTTCTCCAGTAAAAAAAAAAAATCCATGCAAAAATGCATACGTTAGAGGAAATTGCATATAGATATGCATACATTAGGGAAAATACCATGCAAAATGTTAGGGGAAATTGCTGGCTTAACGTGCATATATGAATTTGCATGCAGAGTTATTTTTCAAATAAGTCAATGGATGCAGAAACAGGACGGAACAAACTTGTGCTTAAAAAAACTGTGACCATTATAGAAAGCAAAGCAGACAGATTAATTCATCTCTAGTCTAGATCCAACCCATGGAATTTAGGTTAGCAACGAGGAAATCAGTGCTGTGTATTAAGGAAGTGTATATATTGCCTTATCAGCTTATTTCTCAAGGTTGCCTACAATCAAATTCTGATCTTTCCTTACAGGTCAAAGGTGCCCAGTGCTTTTGCCTTGTTATAGTCACCTACAGCATTATTTATTTATTTATTTACTTCTTTACTTACTTACCTGGGAGTATATAAGGACAGCATTTTGAATCTGGGAGGCAGATGTTTCTGCTTTAATGACAGCTCATCTAAAAACCATTTTGTTTTACTACCATCTCCCCGGGCAAGATTGGAAACTGTGTTATCGTTCGCCTTGCCTGCGCATCAAGCAATTTCCAATTTGCTGAGGTTCTGCAGAGCCAGTGTCCTCGTTAATTTAATGCGTTATGCAAAATTACCATTGGCATCCCAGCCTTGCCTTTGGAGACACAGCTCCTTAATCACATTTCGGCTCAACTAGTCTGTATCAGAATCTGCCGGTTCACCAAAGCCATTCGTCAATGCCGTCTCAAGTAAAAGAGCGTGTTATTTCAGAGGCACGGTTCCCAGATGAGTCCAGAGAAACCTCATCAGCCTTTCAGGATCAGCGGGGGAAAGGGGGGCTCTGTTTTTGCATCCTAATCTTGCAGAAAAGCTTCTCTAGACAGAGATGTTGTGCATTGTGAAGCTATCCGATCCGGATGGAGGTGTGGATTTTGTCCTGAATTAGCTGGCACTCTCCTTGGAGGACCAGGTGCACAGCTTGGGGGGTGCTCCTGGACTCATTGCTTTCTGGAGAAGCTGAGGTAGCAGTGATGGTACGAAGTGCCTTCAACCAGCTCAGGCTTGTATGCAAGGTGCATGCACGGCATTGCTTTGTGGGGATTTGGCCCTAAAAAGTGAGAAATAAGAGACCCTCCAGGCACAGCAAAGCTCTCTCTACAGCCCCGACCTCTTTTTGAACATCGTCCTCGATTGTGGGTCCTTGGGAATCATAGAATCATAGAAAAGTAGAGTTGGAAGGGGCCTATAAGGCCATCGAGTCCAACCCCCTGCTCAGTGCAGGAATCCAGGTCAAAGTATCCCTGACAGGTGGCCATGATTCCGTGTCCTGCAAACTGGACTTCACGATTAGTGTGGCTCCCCAAATGCTGCTCCAACTAAAATGTTGGTTAGCATCATCATCATCATCATCATCATCATCATCATCATCATCATTATTTATTTATTTATTTATTTATTTATTTGACCAGCTGTTGCTTCTGAACTCTCTTCAAAAGAAGCCTTATCCAGAATGCATTCTAATAAGCAGGGCCAGATCCAGATTTGAGGAGGTCCTCCTCAAAGCACCACCGGTGGGGGATCCCTCTTATATCAGTGGGTCCCGGCAGGCTTGCCTGGCAGCGGCTGTGCTGAGATAATTTCCCACAACGTGGGATGCTAAGCAGAAGCACACTGAGAAAGGTAAAGGGATGTCGCGGGGATAAAATGCAGAGGAGGAGGATTATGTAAGCCTCATAGAATCATAGAAAAGTAGAGTTGGAAGGGGCCTACAAGTCCATCGAGTCCAACCCCCCCGCTCAATGCAGGAATCCAGGTCAAAGCATCCCCGACAGATGGCTGTCCAGCTGCACCTTGAATGCCTCCAGAGTGGGAGAGCCCACCACCTCCCCAGGTAGTTGATTCCATTGTCTTATTGCTCTGACAGTCAGGAGATTTTTCCTGATGTTCAGGTGGAATCTGGGTTCCTGTCACTTGCAGGAAAAAAGGTGAGATATAAATAGAATAAACAAATATAATATAAACAAACGAATCAGTGCACTGGGTAGTGGGCCCTGCCGGCAGTGCCGGCTCCAGGTTTTGGAGGGCCCTTGGGCAAGAGACCCCCTCCCGCGGTGAGTCTGCCTTCTCCCCGCCATTGTCACCAGCTGCTCTTCTTCTTCCTCGTCCTCTTCCTCGTCATCACTGCTCCCACTTGCTTGCTTGACAGGCAGAGAGCCAGGGGGAGCAAACGGGGCCGTGGCATCTCCTTCATTGCCTGCGGCAGGGGGACAGGCAGGTGAGTCAGTAGGTGTGCAGTGGTGACAATGAGAAACAACTCCAGGGGGCTCTTGTGTCAGTAGTGCCCCTGCTGCGGTGGCTGGGCCCTCATAGATTTCATAGATCAGTGTTCTCCAACCTTGGGTCCCCATATATTTTTGGTCTACAACTCCCAGCATGCCCCAGCCAGCGCAGCTGGCTGGGGCATGCTGGGAATTGTAGACCAAAAATATATGGGGACCCAAGGTTGGAGAACACTGTCATAGAGTCAGAAGGGGCCTACAAGGCCATCGAGTCCAAGCCCCTGCTCAATGCAAGAACTAGAGGAGGGGTCTCCCATCCAAGTCATAACCAGGCCTGACCCTGCTTAGCTTTCCACGCTCAGACAAGCTGAGCCGGCGTGAGCTGCAGGCCCTCGGCCAGTGCCTGACGATGCTGATCCTTGACGACGGCCCTACCTTCCCGGGCACTGGTCCCCTGTCAGTTAACTAAAAATGTGGTGCCTTCTGAGCAAATATACCTTCTTGAATAATACCTGTTTATACCTGTTTGCTTCTTCTCTGTGTCCTTGTACAGGACAGGTGCTAGACACTTACCATGCAATGTGTCTGCTTTTAATTCATTTTTTCCGAAGCAGAGAGCTTTTATTGCAACGCCGGAATGGCTAATTAGCCCTCTACAAACGTTGCCCACAGCCTGTGCCCTTAATGGATTTGGAGTATGATGATGACTATCTCAATCGACTGCCTTCTTGACTGCCTGGGACTGACCTAAATGCCTGCTAATGCAATCCAATTAAGTCTCTCTTAATAAACCTTTCTGGCGAGTTGCGATATAACGAAGTTATTATGGAGGCAGGAAACCCGTGTGTGCTGCCTCCTAGTGGTGAAGAAGGGGGGGCAGGGGATGATGGGATGGCAAAGGTGTAAACCAAAGTCCCTGCAGGGATTATGCCGTGCCCACGGGGAATCTTTCTGAGATTCTGAAACTGAATCTTGCCTGCTTACAAACAGTCCCAGTGGAATTGTATCCAAAATGTACGGTGTGTGTTTAACTCAAAGCAAGTTGTGCTCTACAAAGAACTGCTATTTCTCCAAGAGGAAAGAATAAAAGGGGAGGTGACAGCAAATGAATTTGCTTCAGTGCAGGCAACTTGTAAACAGAGCCTTTCCTGGCACTGGGAGAGAGGCTAACGGCATGATCCTATGCAAGTTTAGATGGGGGGGGGAGGCCTATGACTCCCAGCATGCCCCAGCCAGCTATGACAGTGAGCGAAACAGACTTGCCCAATGCCGTGCTGGGCATGAAGTTGGGTTTGCTGCTACATCCAAGCTTAGCACTCCAACCTCTGCACCACACTGACACGTAGCAACCTGGTATTAGGATCTGGCAGATCCTGGAACTGGATAATCCCTCCTCAACAGACATGAACTAGGATGAGGCACCCAAAGGGAAGCCTTGTGATCATGTCCTAGCAGGGATGTTGAAGAGTCCTTGGTCTCGAGTCACGAGTCGAGTCACGAGTCTTTGGACCCGAGTCTCGAGTCCGAGTCCAAGTCCTTGGTCCAAAATGGTGACTCACAAGTCACGAGTCACTCCCAAAGCTGACTCCACGAGTCCCTATTAAAATCAATGGGATTTTTTCCCAACAAAATAAGGCTATTTCAGATGTGTGGCTTAAATAAATTCTAGGCACAAGTGTGCCTTTTTATTTCAAAACTCTGCCACTGATTTTGGCAAGAACAGACCAGGCAGACAAACCCAAAATAACCAGGCAGGCAGAGGAGGCAGTGAGCAGCCACACAGAGTAATCTCAGGTCCTTCTTCTGCCTCTCCCAAGTACGCAACACATCAATCAAAATAAATCTTGACACACTGTTGGGGCTGCACTCCTGGTAGCCGTCCATAGTGGCCGAGCAGCAGCACACCTCGCTTCCATGCGCTCTTTGCTGGTGAACGCGCTCCTCTCCACTCCTTCTGGCACAGCCCAGGGATGTTGACGAGTCCTTGGTCTCGAGTCCCGAGTCGAGTCTCGAGTCCCATTAAAAATATTGGGACTCGAGTCCGAGTCGAGTCAGAGGGGGGACTCAGTCCGACTCACGAGTCGAGTCCTCGAGTCCGAGTCCCCATCCCTGTGTCCTAGCTAGGACAATAGGGCCTAGAGACCATCTACCTGTGAGTCCTGCAAGACCTGGTCCCTGCTTCCCTGGCTCATTACACCTGGCCAGGGAGGGTGGAGCCTGACTGACTCCAGCTACAAAAGCTGCTGCTGCGCTTGCCTTCCCCCCCTCTTTTTTTTAAATTATTGAATTGTTTATGGTTATCTGTAATTATTTCTCTTATATTTTTGAATATTATATTTAGTGTTTTCTTGATATTTGTAACTTAGAATCATAGAATCATATAGAATCATAGAAAAGTAGAGTTGGAAGGGGCCTACAAGGCCATCGAGTCCAACCCCCTGCTCAACTTGTATTTGCTATTCTTATATTCTGTAATATATATTTTTTTAAATATTATATTCCGTGTTCCTTGATGTTTTGCATATTATATTTGGTGTTCTTTGTTGCTATGTTGTTGTGAGCCGCTTTGGGCACATTTTTTGTGGAAAAGCGGCATACAAATAAAAGGTGAAATGAAAGGCGAAATCCCACCCAGGGAGCCTACAGAAAGAGGGGACTAAATATGACCCAACTGGACTCACTTGCCAATTCTTGACCCCCACCTCACCCCCACCCCCATAATTTATACACTAGGTCCTCAGAAATAAAGACAACTTTGAACATGAACTGAAGTTTGGTCCACAGCGCAGTGCTCGCTCGGCAGCATGTGGCATCCCATGTCAATAGCTTGCTCGGGGAAAGGAATCCTGACCATAAGTCCTGTCAGGATCAGGGCTCCGCTAATATATCAGGAAGGGTGGGGCAGCCGGGCTGAGTATATCAGGTCCCATTTGCAGCCTGGAAGCTGCTAACACAACAGTCTCCATAGTCCTGCTCCTAATCCAGCTTCTTTCTGGCCACCACCTCTCCTACTCATCACTAGGCACTCTTGTTTCTGGACAGCTTCTTGCCCTTGCTTGCAGAGTTAAAGTGGAACTGGTAGGAGGAGAATTGGGGCCAACTCCCATCAGGCAGTGCACCCGGGCTGGGACCATGTTGTGTCACGTGTGGGTGTGGGGTGTGTGAAAATCTGTTTTCAGTAACTGCCCTGGTCTTGTGGCATTCCATCTCCCAGGATGCTCGCAGAGGCCTATCAGATTTGGGAAAGAAGGTGAAGAAGCCCTTCCTTTTGGAAGGGGCAAGGGAAGATTTTATTGTGACGCATTGGTGGATGGAGTTCAGTAGAGAACATTTTAATGTGGTCTGAACTAGTAAAAGTTCGCCTAAAGTGAACCCTCTAAGGCAGTGTTTCTCAACCTTGGGTCCCCAGATGTTTTTGGCCTACAACTCCCAGCATGCCCCAGCCAGCTCTGCTGGCTGGGGCATGCTGGGAGTTGTAGGCCAAAAACATCTGGGGACCCAAGGTTGAGAAACACTGCTCTAAGGAGACTTTAAACTTTTGGGATCTACTTTGTCCTTCACGACTACGAGAGCCCAGGGGTTTACCAACTGCAGTCATGTGAAAAGCAGTTGGGTTTGGTGGAGCCGGAGGCAAAACGGTGACTCAAGAGCTGGAACCAACTGCCTACTGCAGCCTGTGATCCATATATTGGGTTGGCCTGCACATACAAATACAAAAAGCCATATTTGAATTACTGCCGTTCAGGGATTCGAACAGTCTGGTTGCAGGGGTGGAGGAATGGCCTTTTCGTTGCTGAAGAACTTGGAGTCAGGTAGACACCCTTGTGTCTTCTGCAAATCATCATGGAAGCTGCCTTATACTGAGTCAGAGCACTGGTCCATATCTCGCTCGGTATTGTCTCAGTGGCTGTCCAGGGTTTCAGAAGGCAGGGCTCTTTCCCAGCCCTACTTGGAGCTGCCAGGGAGCAAACCTTCTGCATGCAAAGCAGGTGCTCTATCACTGAACTATGGCCCTTCCAGAGATCTGCCAGTAGACCACTCTCTATTGCCCACCCCTGCTCTAAGAAGCTCAAGGGAAGCCCAAAAAAATCATGTGAATGCAACTCACAAGACCGCTAAGGGGAGGAGTTCTGTACACCCTTAAGTGGTCATTGAATTTCAGCAGAGAAACAAATTCTAAGGGACCCCCCCCCCACCCGGAAAAAAAAAAAATCCTGAGGAAGCCTTTACAGGTGTAATTGGTTTTTTCTATATTTTGGTTTGTTCCCCTCCCCGCTTTGTTTGTATTGTTCTCAGCTTTGGATTTTTGTTAGAGATGCAGTATATAAATAAAGAAAAAGAGGAAACAGGTTCTTCTCCTAGCAAGCCGCTGCTTCAGGTCCTAAAAGGTCATTGGAAAGGGAGAAGAAAGGCCATTTGGCCGAATTTCGTAATATTTTTAAAAGGCTAAATGCCGAGGAGGAGCCGTAAGGTTCTGTTTTAGCAATGCAAATGGCCACACCTACGGCGCCTGATTGGGTGGTCTGTGGTGGAAGGTTTTATTCCTGCACTCTTGAATAATCTAGCAGAACACTTTAATTCATTGGGCATCCCAGGGCACCTGTGAGAGGGGGACAAGCCATATGGCTCCTCAGTGCTTTCCACACCTTGGACCCACAAAAGAAAATAGATTTCCTGCTAGTGGATATTAGTCGCAGATCGAGATCCTAATCACATGGCTTCTTCTGTTACTGTTTCTGAATAAGAATTGGGCAAGACACAGGTAAGAATGTTTCACATCTTAAAAATCATGTTTAGTTATGGTATTTGCGCATATCTGTATGCAGGTATTGCTCTACGCCCAGAATTTGGCAGCCTACGAGTTTTAAAAAGCACTCTTTGAGAAGTGTGTGTGTGTGTGTGTGTGTGTGCGCGCGTTCTTTCTTGATATTCTGCTGCCTTGGGTTTTTTAGACTGTATATCCAGATCAGCTGTAAAGGCTTGGAGCTTTCTAAACAGTGCTGGGAGATAAATCCGTCGTTGGGTCCACTTGCCAAACCTGCACAGGAATGCAATGAGATGACGATATTTGTACTTTCCCCAATTTTGTGATCAATCCTATATAGCAGCCTCCCCGACCCGCCCGCCCCCAATGCTGGCTGGGGATGAAATGAGTTTTATTTATTTATTTTATTTGTACCCCGCCTTTCTTCCAAAAAAATGGCACTCAAGGCAGGGTACAACACATCCGGAGAACACCAGGTTGGGGAAGGCCAGTATAAACTAATAACAAACTCATTCCCTGAGTGTGGATCCTTTATGTAGCCAAAACAGTATTATCCACACACAACAGGAAGGTATCAGCAGGCTTGGGAGAGCCCGTAAGGTTTGCAGGCGTACCCCTCCCCCCAAAAGAAGCTTTTGCGGGGGGGGGGGACGCAAAACAATCCAATGAGGGCTGAAGACACTCTTTCAGCACACAGTCTTGTTGGCGGAGGGGAATGGAATATTATGGGGAGGGGGAATGGAACGGAGTCTCCTGGAAGAGGGCTGGCTGGCTAAACAGGAGCACGCCACACTGCTACATCATGTTTCAGGTCCCACTCCTGATACTTGGACCCTGATCCCCAAAGTATGTGACGGGAAAGGTAAGCCCCCCTTGGGTTCAATGGAATGGGTTTAGCAGAGTGACCGAAGTGTTTCCCCAGTTGGTGCCTTCAAAAACAAGGTATCTCTTAATCTTGTGGGACATGTAATAGCTGTGCCAACAGTGATGCTTTGAGGCAAATTTGGACATTCCTGCTTGGGCTGAACAGCCAAAGAAATTCAAGGGACTTCTTTTCTATCTTTTTTTTTTTTTTTTTTAAATGAGTTTACAGCTCAGGTGAAACATTGACCTTTTAGCTCAAATTTACTTCGGAGGGTTAAAAAAAAGGTGCTCAAAATTGGAGGAGGAGGATTTGTAAGAGGGCCACTTTTAAAAATCATTTCATTGCGGCCAGCCCTGGATGCTTATGCTACATATAAACTCATTCTGTGTTCATTCAAGGTTAGCTTAGAATCATAGAAGAGTAGAGTTGGAAGGGGCCTGTAAGGCCATCGAGTCCAACCTCCTGCTCAATGCAGGAATCCAGGTTAAAGCATCCCCGACAGGTGGGATACGTAACATTTTCAGTTCAAGAAGCAGGCTGTTTTCTGAAGCACCGAGTCGGGGACCGAGTCAAAGAGGCAGCCTGTGCACATCCCTAAAATTCAATTTGTTCCTCAATGCATTCCTTTTGGAACAAATGAAAGATGAACTGCATGTACCCCATTGGGTTTAATTTTTCATTCGTTCCGAAATGAATACACACCTCTAATTAGTAACTACCGTACATACTGTACGGATACTAATGTGCGGTGTAAAGTTTATGTCGTCCTAGATCAAAGTAGGCTTTTTTCCTCCTAAAGCAAGGCACGGAGCATTTAAGGATATCATTGGCATGTTGTACAGCTGTCAGGATGAATGATAGACCTATTCCAAATGGCCACTCGCAAGTTCCTTCAAGATCAGCAGGATAAATTAGTTTGCAAAAATGTCCTTTACAGCTTCTGATTCCACCCGTATTTTATTTTTATTTAAAAAAGAAAAGAAAAAGGAATTGGAAAAGTCAACTTGGCTTCTTCTTTTAAGGAGCAATGCCCCTATCAAACAGGAAAAGGATGACCAGCTCAGAACGCCAACCAAAAGAAAATAAAACCGGCCTTGTTCCTGTATCTTTTACATCTGAGCGAAAATAGCAGGTGAAACTTTTCCCTGGCATGGATATCATTTGGGGAATTAGTACCCGATGTTTCTGTTTCAGGCAGCTACTGAAGGTACAGCAGAAAGCTGGCATTTGGATTACGAATGAGGGAGTGCCTTGCTCTGGTAGGAAGATGTAAGCCAGTGTGGAGTAGTGGTGAGAGTGTTGGACTGGGACTCGGGAGATCCGGGTTCTAGTCCCCACTCGGCCATGAAGCTCACTGGGTGACTTTGGGCCAGTCACTGACTCTCAGCCTAACCTACCTCACAGGGTTGTTGTGAGGATAACATGGAGAGGAGCAGGAGGAGGATTATGTAAGCCGCCTTGGGTTCCTTGCAGGAAAAAAGGCGAGGTATGTATCAATCAATCAATCCAGCCTCCTCCAAGTCCTATCAGTCCCAGCCAGCATTGCCAAAGGTCAGGAATCTCAGAATCGTCCAAAACATCTCGAAGGGCACCAGGTTAAGGAAGGCTGGCATAATCAAAAGCAGGGATGTGGAACCTCTTTCAGCCCGAGGGCCAAATTCCATTTTGGAGAAGCTCTCGGGGGCTGCATGCCAGTGGTGGGCGTGGCCAAATGCAAAGTGGTGGGGACCCCAAATATCAGTATCTTTTAGCTGAAAGCTCTTTTCAGCCAGTGACTAAGCCGTAGGAGAGGCATTTCAACCTTTTAGAATTTGGGGGGGTGGACTGCACAAAAGCTAAGAAACCACCCAACGATCAGTGGGTGGGGGGAAAGGCTTGGACCCAAGCAGGGACAGGTGTGACCCCCCAGGGCCTGGGTTTCTGCACCCCTGATCAAAAGCCAGCCTTCCTCCATGCGTGAAGCTGCCATACTTCCAAGTTCTAGTCCCCGCTCGGCCATGAAACTCACTGGGTGACTTTGGGCCAGTCACTGACACTCAGCCTAGCCTACCTCACAGGGTTGTTGTGAGGATAAAATGGAGAGGAGGAGGAGGATTATGTAAGCCGCCTTGGGTTCCATGCAGGAAAATAGGTGGGGTATAAATATAATAAATAAATAAATAAGTGGGCCTTTGAAGAACTGCACAGAAGAACATCAGCCCTGTGCCTGGCAGCTGTGGAAAAAAAAGGCAAACTCCATGATGTTGCAGATTGGGATGGGGGAGGAATTCATTCATCTCACAGTTATGCATCATTTGGCAGTGATGCTGCCAAATGTTGTAACTAAGTCATCACCTGTTGGTCGAAACTTCTCTGTTTGCAATGCTCAGCTTTGCAGTGAGTCTGGAGCAACGTATTATGAACTCGCTATTAAGTTCGGAATTGATTGCAAACTTCAGAGAATGTGCAGTAAAGCAGTGGCGTAGCGTGGGTTGTCAGCACCCGGGGCAAGGCAAGTAATTTGCGCCCCCTAACCCGTGGATTTTAGCACTGGAGTCTCTTCCACTAGATTAGTTAAAGAAACCCTTACCCCCTAAGCACATGTATTGTTTGTTATGAAAATACTGATGTAATTAAAGTAAAATGCATCTAAATACAAGTTTATTTTCACTCTCACCACTATGCCACACTGGCTCTTCCCTCCTCGTCCCTTTTTCCTTTTGTGTCGTGTCTTTTAAATTGTAAGCCCGTGGGCAGGCAGGGACTGTATTTTTCTTGTTGTTGCTGAAGGGTGGGGTAAAAATGCTTAGAATAAATAAATATGCAGGTTTATTCCAACTTAATCAATGAACTGGTCACTTAAACCAACTAAAATCTGTGATTAATAGATTCCAATTTCTTTAGTTGGGTAACTGCCCTACTTATTTGTAAAGTTATTTTTCTTCATCTTTGAGGCATGTTTCTTTTCTCTCTCTCTCTCACTTGCAATTGCTTTCCTCATATGCAAATGTATTCCGACTTAATCAATTGACTAAAACCATACTATTAATCAACTCAGATTTTGAGTAATTGGAGGGTAACAGCCCTACCAATTTGTAGTTTTTTCATCATTTTTAATAATTTGCAATAATAATATACATTCAACACTTCCTCCAGTGGCTTTCACATTTATTGCAATTCTTCAATTACTTATTAGTAATTAAAAAAATGGAGAAAATAAATTGGATAACGGAAATAAACCATTAGTAATATGCTTAATAATAATAATAATGATAATAATGATAATAATACAACACATTTCTTCTTAAACTTTCCCCCTTGTGGGCTCCCCGGTGCTCCAGCCCTCCCGCTCCGGCGCGTTCATTCTCACCCCGCGCCCGCCCGCCGGTTCCTCCTTGGCTCGCGGCGGCCGCCTGGCAGGACCACCTTCCGAGGGGCTGGGTGGGTGGGCGGGCATGCAGGACATCCCCGGCAGCCAATGAGAGAGGCGGGGCCGAGGGGAGGCGAGCCAATGGGCGAGGCGGGGGTAGGTGGCCACGGGGGCGGGCGCTGCCGCAGTCCTGTCGTGGGCAAGGTAGGAAGGAGCGCGCGAGGGAGCTCCGGCGGGGCTGGTTGGTTGCTCGCTCGCCGGCCGCACTCTGACCACCGGGGCGGGGCAGGAGCGCGCGCGCTGGGGCGGCGGCAGCGGCGGGGACAGGTCTGGGCAGACAACCCACGCTACGCCGCTGCAAGCGCGCCCCCCCAGATGTTGCGCCCGGTGCGGCCGGCCCCCCCTGCACCCCCCACGCTACGCCTCTGCAGTAAAGCAGTGCGCAGAACACACAACCCCGCCCAATTTTCAGCCATCCTACCCTGAAGCAGTCTAATTAGTTGCTTTCCTTGTTGTCACCGCGGCCGCAGCTCCGGCTCTGAGGAGGAGGACTCTGTGTGGCTGGTTCTGTCTTCATCCTCCTGGTGACCCGCGACAGTGAGTCAACAACGTCACACATGATGACATCATCACGCAGGCAGGTTATGTTCAAATGTGAAAACAACCAATCAGATAGGGGGCACATGAGGTGGTGATGCATGAGGTGGTGTGCACTCTTCCAGTATTTGAAGGGATGTCACACAGAGGAGGGCAAAGATCTCTTCTCGTTCATCCCAGTTTGCAGGACACGGAATAATGGGCTCAAGTTACAGGAACCTAGATTCCACCTAAACATCAGGAAAAATTTCCTGACTGTCAGAGCAATAAGACAATGGAATCAACTACCTAGGGAAGTCGTGGGCTCTCCCACTCTGGAGGCATTCAAGGTGCAGCTGGACAGACATCTGTCAGAGATGCTTTGACCTAGATTCCTGCATTGAGCAGGGGGTTGGACTCGATGGCCTTGTAGGCCCCTTCCAACTCTACTTTTCTATGATTCTATGACGTCATAATGCACTATACAGTTCCAAGCTACAGTTCCCAAGGTGCACAATATTGTGCATGCACAAAAACCCATATGCCCAGAACAGAGGATTTCATATTAAAGGAGAACTCTCATCTGTGAGCTTACATGGACTTTCCAAGTAAATAATGAACGTCAAGTGTGAAAAACGGGAAACTGAGCAAAAAAACTAAAATTGCCAGATTCATCCATCCTTGGTACGGGGAGACATTAGGAAGGGGACCAAAAGTAAAACTGCCAATGTCGTAATACTACCTTGATACACAAATCAATGGTGCACTTGGAATACTGAGTACAGTTGTGGGTTGGCGCACCGCAAAAAGGCGGAGAAGGTGCCGAAAAGGATGACCAAAGTTATCAGGCGACTGGAGCAACTCTCTGATGAGAAAAGGGTACAATGTATTTGTTTTTTGTTTTTTTTCCCTTTTAGTTTAGGGGGGGAAAGGCAAGTAATGGGGGACGTGTTTGGAGTTTATAAAATGATGCACGGTGTGGAGAAAGTGATGGTGTTTCTCCCTCTCGTATAACACTAGAACATAGGAGGGTGGTGGTTCATACAGGATCCCATGCATTGAAAGGACTCACAAGGGGGTTGTGTGGGCCACATGGGGTAGCGGTAGCCCCTTTCCCGTGCCATCTGAATGCAGGGATGGCAGGGAAACATTTCCGCCACAGGCACTGGGGGCATGTGGCCGTGGAGTATGGGAAGGGTGGGGCTTCCCTGTGACCCCTCCCCCTTGCACATGGTCAGCTTGTCTGTGTGTGGAAAGCTAAGCAGGGTCAACCCTGGTTGTGACTTGGATGGGAGACCCCCCTCCTCTAGTTTCCTGCATTGAGCAGGGGGTTGGACTCGATGGCCTTGTAGGCTCCTTCCAACTCTATGATCTATGAAATCTATGAAATCTATGGTTTCAGTGCAAGGGACAGGGTTCATCTGAACCCAACGACACTGGTTGCTGGGAGATCCAGGACACACAGACGGAAGGACATCGTCACAAAAGGCATAGTTAATGGATGGAATTCATAGAATCATAGAATCATAGAAAAGTAGAGTTGGAAGGGGCCTACCAGGCCATCGAGTCCAACCCCCCGCTCAATGCAGGAATCCAGGTCAAAGCATCCCCGACAGATGGCCGTCCAGCTTCGCCTTGAATGCCTCCGGAGTGGGGGAGCCCACCACCTCCCTAGGTCGTTGATTCCATTGTCTTATTGCTCTGACAGTCAGGAAATTTTTCCTGATGTTTAGGTGGAATCTAGGTTTCTAGAATCTAGGAATCTAGAATTCATTGCCTTATGATGTGGTGCTGAACACTAGTTTTAGGAAGTGATTAGACAAATTCATGAAGGATGGATACGGCTGTTGGGGGTGACTGGTCACAGTAACTGGATGTTGCCGCGAGGCTCAGAGACTGCCTGCCTCTGAATCATCAGTTGCTGGGGGCAAACAGCAGAGGAGGGCTGTTGACCCTCTCTGCCCCCACCCTGCTTCTGTGCTTCCCAGGGGCATCTGGCTGGCCATTGCAGGGCATTTATTTATTTTATTTTATTTTATTTTATTTTTATTTATTTATTTATTTATTATATTTATACCCTCCTTTTTCCTGCAAGGAACCTAAGGCGACTTACATAATCATCATCCTCTCTATTTTATCCTCACAACAACCTTGTGAGGCAGGTTAGGCTGAGAGTCAGTGACTGGCCCAAAGTCACCCAGTGTGAGTTTCATGGCCGAGTGGAGACTAGAACTTGGGTCCAACACTCCCACCACTACGCCACACTGGCTCTCTGTTATGTCCTAAAATGATGCAGCTGGCCTCTACCCCCAAGGCAACAGGCTTCCCTCTAAAATTTGGACAACCATCCCCCAAATTCTAGCTTTCACACACACACACACACACACACACACACACCTGGTCAATGGCCCAGAGCAGCCCACCAAGATGGCAGTCAAGGCAACGTTTCCCCCCCTCTCCTAGAGGAATGGAAGCCCTTAGTGGTGGCCCCGGTTCTTCCACGCAGAGCGCTGCTTCATACAACGCTATTTCAAAGGTGGTCTCATGCTATCCCGTCTACCACAATGCATTGTGGTTTTGAGGACAGCTCAGAAACTGGAGCTTGCACAAAACTCTGGGCCTTGCCTCCTAACATGGATGAGCGTCACCTTCCGCCTGGTCTCACGGGAGCTGGAACTGCAACTCCCGTCATCTCTGGAAGCAAATGGCAGTGGCTGGGGATGATGGGAGTTGCAGATCAACCCACCCATCCCCATGACACCAGGAGGAAGGCCAGGCTGCATCACTGAGAAGCTAACGGCATCGTCTTCTGATTTCAAGAAGGGTAGAGGGAAGACCAGGTGAGGGTCTCCCAACTGAGAAGGAGTTGCCTGCGACCATCCTGTCCCTGGTGAATGCCTTCCCCCCCCCCAGGAACTAGAATTGGCTAGTATTTGGGGAGGGGGGAACTGAGCCCCTGCAAGTGTACTTTCAAACACTAAACCCCTCCCCGCAAGGGGTTTTGATGTTTGCTTGGGCCCTGATTCATTTTCAGGGCAAGCTGCTTGTGCATCCCTACCTTTTTTCTAGGAGACTCATTTCTCACGGAGAACAGATTTCCCACTGTGCTTGGATCTGAATGCCAACGTTTTGTGTGTGGCTAAATAGCTATTCGCCCCTTCTTCCTTCCCCAACATGTCCTCCCAACAAGATACTGCATTGATACATTCCATCTGCCCCCTGAGTCGCGCGCCTTTCAAATTAATCGGAGATTCCCATCAGAAAGTCTGAGAGACTGCCTTTTTTTTCCTTCTTTTTTTTTTTTAAATGTCCTCTGAGTTGGAAGATGTCATGTGAAACATGGGTGATGGCAAAGCTGTGGCTTCTCTGGGCAGCTTTGAAAGTGGCCCTGGGCTTCCTCACGCTGAAGGTCACAGCAAAACCGGCACATCAATCCCGTGAAACTCAGGGGCGTGCGTCAAGATCAGGGCAGATAGCAGAAGATCTGCATTATACCGTCTAAAAGTTTAAGACGCCTATGGCAGTTTTCGTTTGATCTTGGCCAAATGTCACTGAAACATCATCATCATCAGGCGATCACTTGTGACCGAGTAAGATTGTCTTCCGGGATAAAAGGAGGAAATTCTAAAGAAGATTGTGTAGACTCTAGCGATGGGTCCGTAAGTGACTGTGGAGGCCAATTCTAGATCCACACAGCTTCCCACAGTGAGGACACAGGTTACCAGATAGAAGATGGTCCTGTAAAGGATTCATTTGACGTGCTTTTCGCTTAGCACGTTTCTCCCTTTCACCTTGCATATGACCAGACATATTGACGCTGCCTGGCAACTTGATCGGGTTTGATAGCCGTTCCTTCTTCTCTGGGGGTGGGGAGGCAGGGGTCTCTTGCACCCTGGGCAAGCTACAATTCCCAGATTCTTGGGGGGCCGGGGGGGGGAGCAGGCCACGTGTCAATAGGTATTCTTGGGCAGCTGGCGCCAGCCATGGGGTTGGAAGCTGACCCCCCTGTCAGGGCTGGCCCTCCCTCCCATGAAGTAGAGTGAAGCCCCCACCTCAAGCGGCGGAGCAGGAGGAGCAGCAAATTTATTATTATTATTTATTATTAATATTTATTTATCGCCCATCTGGCCGGCAACCGGCCACCCTGGGCAATGTACACAGAATAAAATACATAAATGCAATAAAATACATTTAAACAATATAAAAATTTTAAAATCTTAACCCACCCCATATTCCCGCCTGAACAACCAGGTTTTTAATGAGCGACGGAAGCTCATCAGAATTGTGCTGCTCCTGCCCCCCCGGCCCGCCACGAGGGTTCGCCACCTCCACCTCCAGGGAGCCTACCTGCTGCAGCGTTTGCCACGGCGAAAGAGCGGCCCGCGGAGAGAGTCACAGCTGCCATGGAAGCAGGAGCGTGGCTCCACGGAGAGCCCAGCAGGCCGAAGTGCCTGGCTCTGAGGCAGTGTTTCTCAACCTTGGGTCCCCAGATGTTTTTGGCCTACAACTCCCAGCATGCCCCAGCCAGCATAGCTGGCTGGGGCATGCTGGGAGTTGTAGGCCAAAAACATCTGGGGACCCGAGGTTGAGAAACACTGCTCTGAGGGGATCCTTCCTCAGGGCCAGGCCTGGAAGAAGGGAGGGGCGTGATGCTGCACAGGGAAAGGGGAGGGGTTTGGCCGTGCATGTGCTCTCTTGCCTCAGGCAGCGGGAGGGCATGTGCCGGCGTTGCCACCTGTCCCCATATGGGGCTGCCCTTGAGTTAAGAACGCCAGGGAAGGGGCCTTCTCAGTGCTGGATGGTATCCCAGTTTCGGGATGCTCACTCCAGAGAGGTGAATCTGCTGTCCTTTCGGCGCCAGGCAAAGATCTCTCTGTTTTCTGGGTTTTGAGACCCACATTCTCTGCATGTAAAACAACAGGCCTGTGGCTCACACTGGCTCAGCTCGTCTGTGTGTGGAAAGCTAAGCAGGGTTGGGCCTGGTTATGACTTGGATGGGAGACCCCCCTCCTCTAGTTTCCTGCATTGAGCAGGGGGTTGGACTCGACGGCCTCGTAGGCCCCCCTTCCGACTCTATGATCTCTGAGATCTATGTGGCTCCCCCCTCTTCTCCCTTTCAGCAACCCCACTGAGCAGTGGGGATAGCTCAGACGTGGAGCACATGCTTCGCGCGCAGACCGTTCCGGGTTCGGTCCTCGGCACTCTCGATCCTTTCTGCAAGGTGATGCGGCCTGCGGCGCTGGAAGGGCCGCCTAACTGCGAAACCGCTGCTAGCTGAGGGCTGAATGGATCGATGCTCTGACTCTGCATAAAGGGGGCATCATAGATCCATATAGGTGGCAACCCGCTTTGAGAAACCCAAGGGATGAGGGTTCAGGCTTGTAGGGCTGAGCTGAAATTTTGCAAAAGCCTTCCCCCCCCCGCCCCCACCGCAGAGAAAATGTATGAGGTTTTTCTTTTTCTCACCCCCTCTCCACAACCACCCTAGAAAAAAGCAGGAGGTCACTCTGCAGCATTTTCTCTGCCATTTGGGGGTTGGGGCCAGCGTCCCCCCACACACACACACACGCACAAAATGCCCCGGAATGATGCCGAGGTCTGGTCTGATGTGTGGGGCACGTTCCTGCTTGCCCCCCTCATGCGTCCGGGGCCCTCAGCAGGAGCAGGGGGTTGGACTCGATGGCCTTGTAGGCCCCTTCCAACTCTACTTTTCTACGATTCTATGAAATCCTGCCAGAGCAGCGCCAACCGCTGGCGTTCCTGCCACCCTCCTAGTGTGATGTTTCAGCGGGGAATGAATGAGGGGGTTGCTAGAAATTTTGGCACGTGAACGGCAGGGAAGGTATATAGAGCATTTGCTGCTTTCTGCCACGGGCAAGACCAGAGGGAGAAGGATCTGCTGGGGGGTGTTTTTTTTGTTTGTTTGCTTTCGTCTCTGCCCCACATCCCTGCTGAGGGTTTGAGCAGGAAGGCCCCTCTTGCAGCAGCAGCAGCAGCCTGGTCCAGAAAGAGCGGCTCGATCATCTGGAGAAGGAGAAAAGAGCATCCATAAGCAAATGAGAGAGAACTCAGCAGACGCTGTGTCATTTTTTTTCCCCCTTCCTCCTTCTTCTCCTGGTTTGCTGTTTATGTGATGTGTGATTGGGGGGAAAAAATCCTCCTCCCTCCCCCTCCCTCTCCCCCCCTCTCCATCTCTCTCCTCCCCCTCCTCTTCCTCGGGCTCATTTGCTGGAAGGAAGCCGCCAGGCAAGGCTGAGTGGAGAAGTTTTGGCATAGACTTAATGGGAAGGCACAGGGACTCCAGGTTGGAAATCCCAGTGCACCGGCAGACTGGCAGCTCTTCCAGAGCCTTGCCATGACCCACACAGCTGCCACATCTTCTGCTAAAGGGAGACCGGGCACAGATGGTCGTCTCAGCACCTGATGGGACCTGGTTTAGATTCGCCGGATTCTAGCAGAAGCTGACGGGACTCCCGGAGTCTCCTCCTTGGAGGGAGATCCTAAGTATCCGGGAAGAAGACGGACCAGTGCAGGAGAGACCAAAGGCATCTCCTTTTGGGTGCAGGTTTGCACACACAGGGACGTTTCCGCAGCCAAACCCGGCTGATCCGAGCGCATTCTGGTTCGGCAGGCACTGGAGATGGAGAATGAGGTTGGGAAATCCGTGGATAACCAAATGGATAAATACATGTAATTATTTCTAGGTCTTTTTTGTGTGTGCTCGTTTTCTTTCTCTGCTGCTTCTTCTTCTGCATTTGCACCATTGTCTTCCTCACTCCCCTGTCTTCGGTGCTTCTCTGATAGTTTCTGGATTTGTAATACTTCTGCCTCTCTACGAAATCAAGCACGCTCTTAATGATTATTTTGTCCCCTTTCTCCCGTAGAGTGACCATAATGGGGAAATCGGAAAGCCAAATGGATATTGTGGAAAAATCAACCAGATCTGGGCAGAAGGCCTGGAGCCTGGTAGCTATCAGTCTGTTTGTGTTGCTAGTCCTCATGACCTGTGCCGTGGTTGCCCTTGTAATTCTGTACTCAAGCAGCAGAGGTAAGAGAACTACAGTTTTCATATGTGGCTTCCCCATATCTTTTAACTACAAATTTGGGTTTATCGTCTGCAGAGCTAAAAAGAAATATGGGGGAAATGCCGCTATATCTTCCATCTGGGCTTATTTGCAAATTCACTTATCCTGAAACAGGAGTGGGGAATGCATGGCCCTCCAGATGTTGTTGGATTGCAACTCCCATCAGCCCTAGTAAGTTGTCCTAAAGTGTTGCTATATTTTTAAATAAGGAAGTATACATAAATTCACATCAACACCAAGTGCATTGTCAAGCTCAAGGGTAACTCTCAACTTGAAATGAAATGGAACTTGAGAAAATACGTAGTTTAAATGAAGAAAGGCCCCTGGTATACTCGAGTCAAGTATGCTCTATCCACAGTACCGGACATTGGCTTATGTGCCATTAAGAAAGACCCTAGATTCCAGGCAAAAAAAGAGATTTCCCGATGTGGTGGGTGGAGTTTCAACTGAGAAGCAGTATATCAATATTGCAAATAAATAAATAAGTGGCTTAAATGTTCAGCTTGGCCACAGTCGCAGAACATCCAGGTTCAACCCCCCCCCCCCCCTGGAGTTTACTAGGTGGCTGTGTGAGCGAGTCGCAGCCTCTGTTTCATGCAGATCAGATGTTATGTAATATATATCACTCCCTCTATTTCCAAGGTTCAGGGCTTATGTAGCCAAAACGGCACTCCCCATGCACAAAAGAGAAGGATCAGCAGGCTCAAGGAAGCACCAAAGTTTGCAGAAGTGCAAAGAATCTTTAGAAAAAACCCCAACCCCCAAAACCAGCCTAATCAGGGCTGGGGGTGCTCAGTAGATACAGAATGACGGTCGACTGTTGTTTTGGGGTGCAATGGAGTATCCACACTGCAACGTTTTGTTGTAGGTCGCACGTGTGTGTTTGTGTGTCTATTTTTCTATACATACACACACATTTTGTGAGTCATGTTGGTGTGGAGAAAAAAATACACCATATATATATATATATATATATGGTTTGAAATAACACCCAACTAACAATATTGGAAAGCCTGGTTGACAAGATTCTCAGCACTCGGTTTAGTAGTCCATAGAAGATGTGTCTACATCTGTCTGTGTGAAATATTTCCCCGGTTGTCTGTTAGCTTTTTGAGTGTCAGATCCTCCTCCTCCTCTGAATTTAGACAGTGAGAGATCCATTAAACCTAATGTGGTAGAGAGCAGAGTGTGCACCAAGTGTGCGTGAACGGTATAATTTGGTATCTTTTGCAGAAACTCCAATGCAGTCTGTCACCAGAAGAGAGCGTTTTTAAAAGAACACCTACACAGAGTTGGGAGAAGGGGGAGACGCACTGTATTCATTCCCCCATGAAAAGCTTCTTTGAAAGGAGCTGGTGAGGTATTGGAGAGAGAGAGAAAGAGAGAGCTAAGTAAGAGCTTTCGTGTCACTGGCTCTCTCACCAGTAAAGTGCCTGACGAGCATTGTTTGTGTCCGGGGATGTATGGGAATTTTGGTTTTGCTCGCAAAACATGCGAACACGCCCTGTTCGAAGCCCCCCCAAAAAACGTGATCGTGAGTGCGAGCACATGTCCGCCGAAAATGTTAGTAACTGAACGTGCTTGCTTTTGATTTCCCCAGTTCGATATGTGCACATTTTCCCGCATCGACTAAATCAGCCCCGCTTTCGTCTATGGAGGACATTTGTGCAAATTTTACGTTTGATCGCTGGTCAGCTTGCGCAATTTCCCCACAGGGCGAGCGGCGATCACAAATGCGAAAGGGGATCAGGCATGAGACGAGCAGTGGGACGATGTTTGGAGAATCCTGGTGATCTTCTTGAACATTGCCGTTCACCCATCCCAATGGTGCGGCAAAAGTAGAGAGAGAGAGAAGGTTATTCCTCCTTCTCTCATAATACTAGAATCCAAGGAGGTGATCCAATAAATGGTGGGAGATTCAGGGCAGACTAAATGAAAGACTTGTTCACACAGAGCAGAGTTAATGTGTGGAACTCACCGCCACGACAAGTGGTGATGATGACCACTAGCTAAGGTGTCTTCAAAGGGAATTGGACAAATTCATGGGGGACCGGAACAAGGCTGTCACTAGCTTGTAGTCATGGTGGCTACAGGCTCTCTTCGAGTTCAGAAGCAATATGCTTCTGAATGCCTCTTGCCATCCCTGGGGAAGGTTGCTGCTCTCATGCCCTGCTTGTCAGCTTCCCAGAAACATCTAGAGCAGGAGGTACAGGGAATGCTTATCAAATTTGCAGATGACACAAAGTTGGGTGGAACAGCTAATACTCTGGAAGACAGAAACAAAATTCAAAGTGACCTCGATAGGCTGGAGCGCTGGGCCAAAAACAACAGAATGAAATTTAATAGGGATAAATGCCAAGTGCTGCACCTAGGGAGAGGAAACCAAATGCAGAATTACAGAATGGGGGACACTTAGCTCAACAATACTACAAGTGAGAAGGATCTTGGAATTGTGGTAGATCACAAACTGAATATGAGCCAGCAATGCGATGTGGCTGCAAAGAAGGCAAATGCAATTTTGGGCTGTATTAATAGAAGTATAGCTTCTAAATCGTGGGAAGTGATAATTCCCCTTTACTCTGCACTGGTTAGGCCTCATCTTGAGTACTGCGTCCAGTTCTGGGCACCTCACTTTAAGAAGGACATAGACAAACTGGAGAGGGTTCAGAGGAGGGCAACAAGGATGATAAAGGGACTGGAAACAAGGCCCTATGAGGAGAGACTGAAAGAACTGGGCATGTTTAGCCTTCAGAAGAGGAGACTGAGGGGAGATATGATCGCACTCTTCCAGTATTTGAAGGGATGTCACACAGAGGAGGGCAAAGATCTCTTCTCGGTCATCCCAGTTTGCAGGACACGGAATAATGGGCTCAAGTTACAGGAACCTAGATTCCACCTAAACATCAGGAAAAATTTCCTGACTGTCAGAGCAATAAGACAATGGAATCAACTACCTAGGGAGGTTGTGGGCTCTCCCACTCTGGAGGCATTCAAGGTGCAGCTGGACAGACATCTGTCAGAGATGCTTTGACCTAGATTCCTGCATTGAGCAGGGGGTTGGACTCGATGGCCTTGTAGGCCCCTTCCAACTCTACTTTTCTATGATTCTATGATTCTATGAGGGCTCTCCAACCTTGGGTTCCCAGATGTTGTTGCTGGCCTACAGCTCCCAGCATACCCAGCCAGCATGGCTAATGGCAAAGGATTCTGGGAGCTGTAGTTGAGCAACATCTGGGGACCCAAGGTTGGAGAGCCCCGATCTAGACGGCCAGTGTGGGAAAGAGAATGCTGGACTAGATGGATCCAGTAGAGTTTTCATGCTTAAGGACTTTTCTTAAAATTCATGAAATGTACAATGTCCTAGCTAAATCACTAACCATCAAAGATAATCCAGAAATTCACCATTGCAACAAATAGAACCATTCTTTTCAGGACCAGGACATCTAACTGCTGCTTTGAATTCAAGCTCCCTTTTCTATTTCACTTTTTAATAACAATGCAGGGATTAAAATGTATGTTCACTTATCAAATTTATGTCCTGCCAAATCGGTTGCTACAGCTTTGGGACAAACTACGCGACAGGCCCTGACTTTGCCCTGATTCTCCCTCTCTCTTTCTTATCTAGAGAGAGGGAAGAAGAAAGCACTTTGCCTGTTAACTTCAGGCAATTTCCCCACTCAAAATCACTGGTCCTCTGCTGTTTTCCCCATGGGGAAAAAGATACAGATCTCTTTAGCCTTTTTTCCTTCAAGCTGAAAAGCAGCTGTGGGCAACTTCACATGGAAAATAATGACTCATGGGAACGATCCCTCCCCATCATTCCTTACTGACCTTCTGCTCAAGACTGTCGCCTTCCACAGTTGCTTTTCATTTAAAACGAATGAACAACCACTGAGCAAAATTACACACAAATGCATGTTGTATGCATGTATCCCTGGCATCACAAACAATGACAAAACATCCAGTGTCAGGGATGTTGAAGAGTCCTTGGTCTCGAGTCATGAGTTGAGTCACGAGTCTTTGGCCCCGAGTCTCGAGTCCGAGTCCTTGGTCCAAAATGGTGACTCACGAGTCCCGAGTCACTCCCAAAGCTGACTCCACGAGTCCCTATTAAAATCAATGGGGGGGGGGGGTTTCCCAACAAAATAAGGCTACTTCAGATGTGTGGCTTAAATAAATTCTAGGCACAAGTGTGCCTTTTTATTTCAAAACTCTGCATCTGATTTTGGCAAGAACAGACCAGGCAGACAAACCCAAAATAACCAGGCAGGCAGAGGAGGCAGGGAACCCCAAAGCAGGCAGGCAGAGAGGCGTTTGTCTTGGACAATTCAACTGTTGAACTGGTCAAGAAGAGACCAGGTAGGCAGAGGAAGGAAGCTGGGAACCCCAAACATTTTATGCATGCAATGAAATTGATATATTCAAATCTATGTAGCCACATTTTTCCTTTCTTTTTCTTCCTTTGTTGAAATTTTACAATAAAAAACAGTTAATTATCCATTTTAAAAAGCAGACACCAGCGCAGCCTGATAGGCTAGCAAGACAAATCACTTGCCACCTACCTATACCGAAACTTTGCCAAACCAATACATCTTTGGGCCAAACGAGATGATGTATGAAATCATGGACGATTACGTTTCGTGTATCTGTTTTTTGTGCTTTTGTGATTTGTTCTTTTTGTTAAATAAGAGCTGGTGGGATGATCACGATGGGGACCACATCGTGTAGGGCAGAGGGATTAATTATCTTCTTCCGTGCTAAGATCCTAACAAGAATTTTACCCCAGCAGCAGGGGGAGGGAAGCTAGTACTGATGCCAATGGCAGCTTCCCCCCTGACTCAAATAGCAGCGCTGAAGGCAGTTTTCGTCAGGATGATGGCACACGCAGAAAGGCTAAAGCCCCTGCCTGGGTGGTCTTGTGAGCCTGACTGCAACTGCTATTTAGCAACAAAAAGCAGATACATGGAAATGCAACCACCCAGGCACACGTGTCATCTTGTTTGGCCATTAATCAGCTTCCTACGAAATTCAACATTTGCTCTTCAACATTTTTATTAACGACTTGGATGAGGAGGTGCAGGGAGTGCTTATCAAATTTGCAGATGACCCAAAGTTGGGTGGAACAGCTAAGACTCTGGAAGACAGAAACCAAATTCAAAGCGATCTCGATAGACTGGAGCGCTGGGCCGAAAACAACAGAATGAAATTTAATAGGGATAAATGCCAAGTGCTGCACCTAGGGGGAGGAAACCAAATGCAGAGTTACAGAATGGGGGACACTTGGCTCAACAATGCCACAAGGGAGAAGGATCTTGGAATTGTGGTAGATCACAAACTGAATATGAGCCAGCAATGCGATGTGGCTGCAAAGAAGGCAAATGCTATTTTGGGCTGCATTAATAGAAGTATAGCTTCCAAATCGCAGGAAGTGATAATTCCCCTTTACTCGGCACTGGTTAGGCCTCATCATGAGTACTGCGTCCAGTTCTGGGCACCACACTTTCAGAAGGACGTAGACAAACTGGAGAGGGTTCAGAGGAGGGCAACTAGGATGATCAAGGGACTGGAAACAAGGCCCTATGAGGAGAGACTGAAAGAACTGGGCATGTTTAGCCTTCAGAAGAGGAGACTGAGGGGAGATAGGATCGCACTCTTCCAGTACTTGAAGGGTTGTCACACAGAGGAGGGCCAGGATCTCTTCTCAATCATCCCAGTTTGCAGGACACGGAAGAATGGGCTCAAGTTACAGGAACCCAGATTCCACCTGAACATCAGGAAAAATTTCCTGACTGTCAGAGCAATAAGACAATGGAACCAACTACCTAGGGAGGTGGTGGGCTCTCCCATTCTGGAGGCGTTCAAGGTGCAGCTGGACAGCCATCTGTCAGGGATGCTTTGACCTGGATTCCTGCATTGAGCAGGGGGTTGGACTCGATGGCATTGTAGGCCCCTTCCAACTCTACTTTCCATGATTCTATGATTCAAGGAACAAGGTGAATGGGCATCCCTGGGCAGGCACTTCAGAAAGGGAGCACGCACGCTAAGAAAGTTCTGCACCTCATAGCCACCTCTGAAAATGGGGTGATATAAACAGGGCTTCCCCCAGATCTTAGAGCCTGCAGTGATAAGGGATACACATGGAAAGCAATGGTGCCATCCAGACAGGACTTCGGGACAGAGGTCCCAGGGCCCACCCAGCAGAATGCAGAAGTTCTGTCTTATCACCTGTTGAAGGGAGTGAAGTGATATATACAGGCAGTCCCCCGAGTTAAGAACGTCCGACTTACTGACAACCCATACTTAAGAACGGACCTCTGGGTTCCCCGGCGCGACGTCGTTTACGTAAAGTACATAGCATATTATACTACACAACTTGCGTAAATGCGGATTTTAACGTATAGAACGCTGTGCCGTTCCGACCTACATACAAATTCGACTTAAAGACATTCTTAAGAACGGAACTCGTTCGTAACCTGGGGACTGCCTGTACATTACTGTCTTAAGAGGGTCCTGACATCAGACCCTTAAGTACAGAATCTATAATTAGTACCTAAGTGCGCACCACTGATGGAAAGAGAGATTGATTTAGTACCCCAGTTGAATTTGTTTGGGACCGGGAGCGGGGGAGGGTTATGTCAGCCCAAATGACTGTGAAAACAGGCCCTTAGAGGGGGTGAGGTTCTGACTCAAAGACTAAAAATAGCAGACCGTGTAAAAACATATATTCCAAAATAAGACAAACAAATACAACTTTACCCATCGGCCCCCAAAATTAGTACTGTTATCAGTGTCAACAAACTCCTCCAAATGTTTGACACTCAGTAACACTCTGCAGAAAGTTTACACATATTTATATTCACTCCCCATGGTGATGGGAGTAAAAATATCCTCCTGGCGGTACTGGGTCCCGATGCTTTTCACACCTACGCATAAGCAAGGCCCACTGGAACCGAAGCGGGGCATGAAGCTGTATCACGTTACAGAAGTTCTTGGCAGGGGTGGGAGGCGGAAATCATCTCCTGCTTGCTGGGAAAGTAACGTGGTGGTTCCGCTGTCTTGTTGGGAGCAATCATGAGTGGTCAGGGATGACGCACATGTTCTAAGGTTTTTTGAGTCCAAAGAAACAAAGACATTTTCCAAATTTGCAAAGTTTGCCTCAGGGTGATAACATGGAACAGGGACGGAGGGAGAGGGGACTCTGAATATTTTGGCTTGTAGGTTGCATCGGGGAGTGGGAGGGGATAGAAGGGTGGACCAAGGCCAATCTAGAAAAGTTCCCTTCCCTTTTCACCCCAGCCACCCCTAAGTGGGAAGAGGTCCATGCCTGTGGAACTCTCTCCGGAGTGACCTCCGCCGAGCCCCCCTTTCTGCTGAGCTTCCCCCGCTCACTAAAAACATGGCTACTCAGGCGGGAATATGGGGTGGGTTAAGATTTTAAAATTGTATACTGTTTTAAATGTTATTTTATATTTTATCATGTTGTACATCGCCCAGAGTGGCCGGTTTGCCGGCCAGATGGGTGATTCATAAATACAACAAATAAATAAATAAATAAAAAATGCCAGACACTGTCTCCAGCACTGAGCCTCATTGCCTGGTCAAAGGCATTCTTTACCTCTCCCAATATGGCAGGAAGGGGCATGGATGGATCTGTCTTTCCACCTTAATATGCAGGGGCGGGTTTTCTATTAAAAAAACCCCATGAAAATTCTTATTTAAATTCATACCTTTGGGTGTATTTTCTCACAAAATACACATTTTAAAATGTACTTTACAGCCATGCCTTGGATTGAGAGCATAATTCGTTCCGGAAACGTGCTTGTAATCCAAAACACTCTTCTATCAAAACGAAATCCCCCCAAAAAAATTTGTACAGAGATTTTGAATTTAAGCCGTACTACAGTACTCGTATTGCAAGACGTCGCTTGTATATCAAGTAAAAAAAAAATTAAATAAATATTTAAAAATTTGCTTGTCTTGCAAAACGCTCTCAAGCCAAGTTACTTGCAATCCAAAGTATTACTGTACCTTAAAATATGGCTTTTCAAAACGGCACTACCATTTACCAGGGTCGGGAAAAGGGACAGCTGAAGTATCCGACTGTAACGTCTCCTATTTCTTATTAAAACAAATGCACGTTCAGCATGTATACAGCACTTTTAGAATATTCAGATTGCTTTGCATACTTTATTTTAATAATCCTTAAATTGATCATGCCAAGTAAGCCATTATTAGTTTTTATTATTTTTATGACTGTTCATCAACAAATATTCTCTGGGTGGCTTACAGGGCAGAAAAACGAAATAAATACAACACTAAAAATACCCAGTATACCATCAACCCAACATCCAAGGACAAAATAATCCAGGGAACTGTATAACCTTTCATTATGGCATACTCAGTTCCAGAAGGGAATGAATTCCCATGGCTGGGCTTAGAAACAGGCAACTATTAACAGGTGATCTGTGATGCAACATGGAAACAGCTTTCTTTCTTTTTTTGCTGTTTATACAGGGCTTTTTTTCTGGTGGAACTCACCGGAACTGAGTTCCAGCACCTTTTCTTCTATTAATTGCATTACAATTTAATCGCCATCTACTCCCGAGGAAATGTAATCCAAGAGTTCCGGTACCTTTTTCTCCAGAAAAAAAGCACTGTGTTTATATAAACACGTTTATTTTTCACTGATTGACTATGATGTATTCAGAGAAAGGATTATCATAGCTGACAAACTGACATGCGGGAGACATTACTGAATCAGTCTTTCCACTTGGGCAATGGCCAGTTATGTCCCAAAAGGAAGTATTTTTAAGAGGTCAAAATACATTTACATCTCTGCGAGTGAACAAAAGAGAGATTGAAAGATGGATCAGAAACTTAGGTGCTTGACTAAGATGCTTGAGGGATTTTCATACTGAAGTGGGAGCTCTTTGAATTGTTTCTTTACTTTGATCAGCTGACAAAAGGAGATCAACACCTCATGAACTCATGGCCTAAAATTATATTTTGGGGTTCCAGGTGTCCCACTCCATTCTAATAGTCAGGAGATTCTGAGATGATGCTCAGAATCTTTCCAGACACCTGAATCATACAGGCCTGTGGCTCACGCTGGCTCAGCTTGTCTGAGCGTGGAAAGCTAAGCAGGGTCAGGCCTGGTTATTACTTGGATGGGAGACCCCTCCTCTAGTTTCCTGCATTGAGCAGGGGGTTGGCCTCGATGGCCTTGTAGGCCCCTTCCAACTCTACTGATCTATGAATCACCAACCATCAATGCCCCCATATTTCCCGGGGAACAGTCTTCAAAAGAGTTGTACTTCCTCTTTCCTCTGGGCAACCTGAGACACACCTACTGGTCTCATCACTTCAAGGGCAATGCTTCTAGTGGGCTGTCCTTAGGTTTGCCAACTGACCTCCACACAACCATGAAGGAAACCAAAATTGGACCGACCTGCTCTTGTGCTGCTAAGAAGTGTATTGATGTGTATAACTGAGGGACCGATGAATCTTGTCAATTTTGATTTCTCTCAGCCTCTCATTTTTTTCTAATCTTAAATTCTATTTGGCCCAAACTTTTGAGATTTTTTCTAGTCTTAAATTTGATTCTTGCCAAACTTTTTGAGTTATATTTTTTTTAACCTCAAAGGGGGCTGGCTGGGGAAGTAACCAGAATCCAGGCCATTTTGGATTTTAAAGGTTCAAAGGAACAATTTGAATCATACCCTGAAGCCAAATAGAGGCCAGTGTAGCTATTTCAGCACCAGGGTAACAGGATCACACATCAGCTCACTCTTGCTATTCAGTACCTTGCCACAGTTTGGACTAACTGAAGTTTTCCGGACAAACTCCAGGGGCAGCCCTACATAGTGTGTTGCAGTAGTCCAGCCTGGAAGTTGCTACACTTTGTATCGTAGTGGCCAAGTTGTTGTCCTCTGGGAGAGGCCAAGGAATTCTTGGAGATGGCTGCCACAAGAGCGTTCAGGAGGAACATCAAATCAAGAAGTACCCCCAGAATGCTCTCCTGGCCCTTAAAGGGGAGTGTGACCCTGTTCAAAAAACCAGGAAAGCACAAACTCCCAGATTGACTGCCCCACTAACATCCTGATTGTGTCTGGACTGAGCATCAATTTATTCATCCCAGGGCTAGTAGCATGTCAGTGGGCACCCATCGAGGGCCCACTGCCAAGAGCCCTGGGATCTGCTGCTACTTCTTCACCACTGCAAACTGCTTCTTCACCTGCCACTTGTTCTGGCCCAGATAACCGTGGTGGTTTGAAGGAGGAGCCGTAAATACCACTGCCTGCATGTTCATTGGCTCTCCTCCTGACAAGTAAGCAGGTGGTGGTAGCAATAATGAGGAATCTCTTGATAACAATGCTGGTGAGAACGTACGTAGACTCACTGAGGGGGAGGATGAGGATGTCTTGCCCAAGGAATATGCTCCAAAACCTGGAGCTGGATCTATCCACCATCTTATCCGGTCAACTGGGAAAGGGAAAACAGAGTCTGGTGTCATCAGGCTACTGATGACGTTTCACCCCAGATGCCCGGACAGCTGTTCCTAATGGTTTCATGTTGACATGCAGGGGTGTTGCTAGTCTCTTAAAAGATTCAGGCCCACAGGACACAAATCTACATATGCTAATTGTGGAGGAAGGGGGGGCTGGCTGACCCGCCACAACCCCCACCCTTTCCTACCCAAAGGACCTAAGACCCCCAGAGATCTCAAGGTACCAGATTGCCAGCCTCAGCTGTCTGCAATCCTACTTGAATCTCTGTTCAGGGACTTGCCTTTGTCTATAACCTGGATTTAGTTACTGAACCAAGCAGAGCAATCCACAAACACCATGTGGGGTAAAACCAAGAAAGGTTTATTCTGGTAGCATTTTACAACAAGATTAGGGAAATGAGGGAAGCACAAAATAGAGAGACACTTTGGTACACAGAAATAGAGCTACAAAATAACAAAACCTGATTCTTTATATCTCTCAGGCACACAACTAGCTACCTGAGGGTCAGTTCTCTTCCAGGGTTGGATCCAGCACAGCCCTGCCACCCGGGGGGAACTACTCCACCTACCCGAAGGTCCGAGATGGGTAGCCCTCCACAGGGCCTGCCTTTACCAGAGCCCTCATTCAGCTAATTTCACCAGGAGCTACCTGGGGTCGGTTCCTGAGGCCTCCCGAAGGCTTGGACCTCTGCTTGGCTTGCTGCCATTGCGCCACAGCTAGCAACCACGCGACGAACCAAAGACACAGACACAAAGGCTACACTTTGGGAATATACCTTCCCCCCCCTCCCCTCCTCTCTGTAGCTCTGCTGCCTTTTAGCCAATCATGATGCACTTCACCTGGCTAGGCAGGGGGAGGGGAACTCATGACTTTTGACTTACTGGGCCTGAACTACATTTGCATTTGAAAGCCGTAGACCGGACTTCCAGGCGCCATCGCCTCCTCCCAGCCTTTAGCCGGTTCACACATGAGTGTGTGTGTGTGTGTGTGTGTGTGTGTGTGTGCGTGCGTGCGTGCGTGCGTGCATGCATGCATGTAAGAGCCCCCAAAGGCTCCTTCCTTCACACTAATTTATAACTATATACAGTAATACCTTGGATTGCAAGTAACTTGGTTTGAGAGCGTTTTGCAAGACAAGCAAATTTTTAAATATTTACTTATTTATTTATTTTGACTTGATATACAAGCGACGTCTTGCAATACAAGTACTGTAGTCCGGCTTAAATTAAAAATCTCTGTACAAATTTTTTTTTTGGAGGGGGGGATTTCGTTTTGATATAAGAGTGTTTTGGATTACAAGCACCTTTCCGGAACGAATTATGCTCTCGATCCCAAGGCATGACTGTATGCACATTTAGAAATAATTACTGGGACTGATTTAAATTTGACAGGAGGCAACACAGCAGCCAATTAAGTTTTCATCCAAATCATCTCAAATAAAGCGAATTCTTCAATTGATTTGCACCCTGACCCAGTCAGGTCCCAAACGAATGGAAAATGGTGCCCTTCCCCAACTTAATTGCCATGCAGGGGGAAATCTGAGGGTGTGTGTGTGTGTGTGTTGCTGCAACATATTACAAGGGAAGAGTTAACCCTTCTCAGCTGCAAACCCCCCCGCCTTTGAAAACTGAACCCTGCGTGGCAATTAAGCTGAGAATAAAGCCCCTTCCACTAACACCAATGGACACTCAGGGCTCTGCAGAATAGATCTGGGTCCCTGAAAAATGGATTTGGGGGCCAGGCCCAGCAACGCCTCTGATGTGGTGTAAGATTGAATCTCGAAGAACCCTGCAGGATAAATCGTAAGAAGCAGTGCAGGAGCCCCAGCACATAATTCGTGGAGCTGCTCCCACCGGCAGGAGTGAAACCACCATCAAACGCCACCATTAATTCCCAGTCCTGTCAAACATCCCAGAAAGACCCAATGGGATATACCACAAGCGATGGTTCTGGAAGCCACAGAGAGGTCCAAGAGAATCCAAAGAGATCTCTTCTCGTTCATCCCAGTTTGCAGGACACGGAATAATGGGCTCAAGTGACAGGAACCTAGATTCCACCTAAACATCAGAAAAAAATTCCTGACTGTCAGAGCAATAAGACAATGGAACCAACTACCCAGGGAGGTGGTGGGCTCTCCCACTCTGGAGGCATTCAAGGTGCAGCTGGACGGCCATCTGTCAGGGATGCTTTGACCTGGATTCCTGCATTGAGCAGGGGGTTGGACTCGACGGCCTGGTAGGCCCCTTCCAGCTCTACTTTTCTATGATTCTATGATTCTACTTGAAGGGTTGTCACACAGAGGAGGGCCAGGATCTTTTCTCGATCATCCCAGTTTGCAGGACACGGAATAATGGGCTCGAGTTATAGGAACCCAGATTCCACCTAAACATCAGAAAAAAATTCCTGACTGTCAGAGCAATAAGACAATGGAACCAACTACCCAGGGAGGTGGTGGGCTCTCCCAGTCTGGAGGCATTCAAGGTGCAACTGGACAGACATCTGTCAGGGATGCTTTGACCTAGATTCCTGCATTGAGCAGGGGGTTGGACTCGATGGCCTTGTAGGCCCCTTCCAACTCTACTTTTCTATGATTCTATGATTCTATGAGTTCTGCTCCCCCTGTCTATATCCCAGTAGAAGGGCAAACTGAATGATTTCAGCTCTGCTGCAACCGGGTCTTCTGAAAACTCAGCATGCATGAGAGATTTTGCGCCATCCCTGCGAATGGCGGGTGTTTCATGTGCCTTTGTTATCTTCACAGATGTGCAGTATGGTGCCAGTACAGAGAACATATGCACCACTCGTGGATGTGTTACAGCAGGTAATCACCTCATTCATTCCCCCCCCCCCCAAGGAGAAGTCCACAATTATAAAATTACCTTGGCTTGGCAAATGTAAATAAATTATAACTTATAGTAAGAAAATAAACCATTAAAAACAAAGCAGAACACAACAAAGGTAACAACTTTTATGACGTGGTCACTGACTTTAGGCTGCAATCCCATGCACACTTACCTGGGAGTAAGCTCTATTGAAAACAACAAGTCTTACTTCTGAGTAGACATGTATACGTTTGCACGGTTAATGAGTTTACTTATTACATTCATAGTCTGCTCAGAACAATTTACAGTGTAATCTTATATACAATGACTACTCAAAAGTAAAGCTCACTAAATTCAGTGGGATTTACTCTCAGATAACTGAGTATAGGATTGAGGATTGCAGTCTTATGGTGTTTTTCTCAAATGCTAACACTTCTGTCCCCAAGGGGCTTGCAATTGAAGTTATTAAATTATTAGGGGGATGAACAAGGTCAAATGAAATAAAAATGACATTGTGCAGATGTAAGTGCATCCAATATGCTCTCTTATTGCCCATGAAAACAGTGACATTTAGCACATCTGGATGGGTCTCAAATATTTATTTTACATTTTCCCACATGATTTCTTAGCAGCTTCCAATAAAGCACGTAAAACCCATCACATATTATGCAGAGATTCTAGAATCAAAACCCACACTCGGGATTCAGTTTGAATATCCATCTCCATTTTAAAAATGTTTTTGCACTGCAGAATGATGCCAGATGCAATCTAACATGAATCTCTGTAAACAGCACTGCAGGAATGGGGCCAGCACTGAGAAGGTTCTGCCTCAAGTCCTTATCAGCCTAAGAGAGGAGACAGAACCCTGTTTCTCTAATATAGCTAGAAGGCCAAGTGGTCTCAGAGTGGGACTCTTTGTAGAATGAGGTAGACCTCACATTTCTGGGCCTGGGCACATAGTTTTGTTGTATCTAGTCATTGTAGACCAGCCATACAAATTTCTCAAAATGTCCTTGCTGGTTTTCTCAAGATGGGCAGCAACTATCTTTAGCAATCTCTTCCGATATTCTGTTCTCCACCCACTGAGAAGTCCCAGGATTTAAATGCTGTGTTTGGATGTAAGACTGAATTCAGGTGTTGAAACTTTCAAGAATCTGGGTCATCCCTAGAAATGTTGCTTGGAGCTAACTGCTCATAATTTGTATTCCAATGGAGATCTTCCATCAATAACAAATGAATTGATGTTGCAGCAAAACAAAACAAAAAAGCTTGTTTAGAAATAAGAATAATATCTGCTAGCATGCCACGAATAATCAGACTACCTCTGATCTTTGATGAGCCAAATAATTATAGGAAGCATTCCTACAACCCAACTGCTTGTGTTTAAGCCCATTCTTAAGATATACACTAGGACGAAGAGTGGTGCAATGGGACAGATACACATGGAAAGTGTTATGGTCAAAACAGAAAATCCATATGGAAAGGGGTGGATCTCGGCAAACGTTTCAATGACTTGCAATCGACCTCAGAACAGCTTTTGATCGGCTGTACATGTGATGTTTCCGCTTCTCTTAGCACTTTTTCTGCTTAGTGGCATCTAGGAATGGTGGGTTCTCCATTACAAAAAGAAAGAAAAGAAATTGGGCTTCTAAGCATGTTCTTAATGTATGTCTAAATGCAAGTTTATGATCTCATATGCTTTTCTGGCAAATATATGATTAAGATTACAATATTAACACCCAAGAAGCATTTCTCAAGTGAGCATGTCTGTGGTAGGTGCAAGGATTATTTGGGGCAAGCACCCCACTCCCTTGCAGGTACTCTAAGGAGAGTCTCATACTTTAGCTATATTTGACTTGGATGCCTGCATTGAGCCAGGGGGTTGGACTCGATGGCCTTATAGGCCCCTTCCAACTCTACTATTCTATGATTCTATGATCCAAAAAGCGATGGAGCGGGTGGGGGAGCCCAGTTTGCTTCGGGAGAAAATTCAGCGGCAACTCGCAGTCCATTAACTCATTACGGTCAAGGTGGAATTTCACGTTACGCTCAGCGAAAGGGGGGGTCAGGCACAAAAACTGGCATCCCAGCGATGAGTTCCCCCTCTCTCCGCTGTAATGTTTAGACACGCTAATAACATGACCGCCACATTCCGCATTTCTCTGCTCCCGCTCCACTTTATTGGTCGCCAGTGGCAGCCAGCTGGAGAAACACACCGCATAATGTGTTGGATCCAGACTAAGCTAATCACGGGAGCTGTGCCCAAATTTCTGAGAATACATTTTTTTCCCCCCTGAGGAAAAAGTATGAGATCTTTGTTTTTCTCAACCCCTTCGAAAAAACAAAGGCACCCTGTAGAATTTTGCCCAAATATTCTCCACAGTTGTTGTTTTCCCCTGGTGGCTGCCATTTACCACAGACAACGGCCCGGAACAATGTTAAGCCTGGGGCATTGTGGGAGAAGCAAACTGGTGGCAGCGGCGGCGGGGGGGGGGGGGACTTCAGAAAAAAGAAGTAAGCTGAACTACTTCCACTGCTAATGGGTGAGCCCCACTCCTGAGAAACTATTGGAGAATTCCTCCTGACCCTGGAGAAATTTGGTGAAATGGTCATCATCGTGCCGCCGCCCGCCCCCCCCCCTGATTTCTCTGCCCACAAGTAGGGTGGAGAATTTTAAGAAGCCACTTGCACACAGTTCTGTCTGTCACGCTCCAGCCCCGCTGGAATCAATGGGACTTAATTTAGTCACGACTAGCTTGCCCCACCCTGATTTCAATGGGCCTAGGTCGGTGACTGCCAACCTGGTCTGGATCCAACCCACTTAGATCAGAAAGTGTGCCAACATATTACAGGATGGGAGGTCGGAGGAATGTGAATGAACTTGATATGGGCATTTTTCAGAGAACAGTGCCGGGTGTTATATGCCCCGAACCCCTAAAGTGGTTGTACCTGGTTTGGGGGAGACTGTTGGGCAAGATATTCTTAGTGCTCCCCCCTCCCTCCCCGAGTGAACGCTCCTCTTCACCACCACCACTGTGCCCACTTGCTTGCCTATCTCTCTGGACCTACATCCGTACCTCCTCTCAGAGAGAGAGAGGAACACACAGAGGTGCTCCTCGGTGCTTCTCTCTCTGCCTCTTGGAAAGGGCAGGTGAACAGACAGCAAAATTGAGGAGGAACAGCTTCAGAAGGCTGCAGAGGTGGGCAGAGGGTCGCCCGCTGGAGCGTGGCCTCAACATTAGCTCAGCAACGATGACTCCTGACACCAGCCCCGTTCCACAAGGAGCCGCGTTTCCAGCTTCACGGCATGAGGCTTCGTTGGGGGATAGCCATGCTGAGATCTGAAATCCACGCCTGAAGAACGTTGACACTGGGCTGGGCTGACTATCAGACCCAAGCTCCGGCAGGTCAGGCAGACCGGTCCGTTCCTGGGGACAGAGTGGTGCACAGCGCTGGGGAAGGACCTCGTAGTAGGTTGACGTCCGCCAGTAGTGCGTACACCAGGGCTCTCGTCGTGGGCACTCCCCCATAACGGGTGCGTTCTGTTTTTTTCCATGATGTGTTAGCCGCCCGGATCATTCAGAATATGGACCCAACAGCAGATCCATGCCAGAATTTCTACCAGTACGCCTGTGGAGGCTGGCTAAATCGGCACGTCATCCCAGAAACGAGCTCCCGGTACAGCATCTTTGACACGCTGAGGGATGAGCTGGAGATCATTCTCAAAGGTGAGGGTCCTTTATGGTGTACAGGCTCAGACTTTGATCCGCCAAGGCTCAAACTGGGGGATCTGCCTGGAATATCTACCAAGGGTTCCTTGTGTATTTCCTGCCCTGGCCAATCCGTTCTCTTTCCCGGTGGCATGGCACTGCCCCCCGGGGACCGTCCATTGGTTCCAACCGAGCCCCGCTGCAAATGCTTCCAGGTGAGGCCTGGCTCACTGCGTGAGGCCTGCGATTGTTCGACTCACAAACAGGGACCCCCCGTTGCCGGCTTTACTTTGCACACCGGTTTCGGTCTCTTTGGGGATGGACGTGAGAGACAGTTGCCCTAGAAAACGAACGGGGAGCGAGACGTCCTCGGATTGTATTCATTTACTCTTGTCCTTCCTTCAAGGAACCCAGGGCAGCACACACGGATGGTTCTCTCGCCCACCCATCTTATTCCCACAACGGCCCTATGAGGTAGGTTAGGCTACCCAAGGTGAACTTTGTGGCTGAGTGCGGGACTGAACACCGGTTTCTGAGAGCTGGTGTAGCACGGCGGCTAAAATGCTGAGCTGTACACATCAGGAAGTCCTTGGTTCGACTCACCTCTGCCATGAACTCACATGGTGGCTTTAGGCAAGCCTCTCACTCACTCACTCTCTCTCTGCCTCAGTCCCCCCATCTGTGATATGGGGATGATAATACTGACTTACCATGCAGGGTTGTTCTGGGGATCACAACTAAATCAGGCACGTGAAATGTTTTGAATGCTTGAAAGCACCACACAACTGTTGTTGTGTGTTGTGTTCTATTCCAACGTCGTAACTGCCATGCTGGCTGGCTGCCCCCCCCCCCCGCTTTTTAATGTAGCTATGTTTTTTAGATAGCAGCGCGTCTCCCCTCCCCAAAGCAAAAGACAGGAGCAAAGATGGGAGTTTCTGCTCCTTAGAACTCAGGTCCTGTTTTTTCTCTCTCTCTCTCGGTGTATACAATTCTTTTTATGGCAGTGTTTAAACATGTAATAGCGCAGTGCATCTGCGTATGAATCAATGGAGAAACCAAGGCTTCTGCGTGCGACTGAGCGCCGGATTTGGGTGAGGAGGAAGGAGGAACAATTTGAACAGACCGGCCCTTGCTGCAGCCTGAGGGGTGTTTTCTTTGCACAGGGAGATTTTTGGCGGTCGGCGCTGCAGCCAATAACCAGCCTGAGCCGTGATATTAACAGTGCAATTAACATTGATGGGCAGTGTTCTCCAACCTTGGGTCCCCAGATGTTGTTGGCCTACAACTCCCAGCATGCCCCAGCCCAGGGCATGCTGGGAGTTGTAGGCCAAAAACATCTGGGGACCCAAGGTTGGAGAACACTGTTGGTAGGGGGTATCGGGAACCACACTCTCATAGCTGCAGCCACCCCGCGAAATATGGGGATAATGGATTATATTGGTACTGGCATTTACAAGACAATTTTTAAAAAAGGATTTAAACCAGGGCTGCTGAACCTCTGTCTGCCCAAGGGCTGGGTTCCATTTTGGAGAGCCTCTCACGGGCTGCCTTCCTCGGGGAAGAAGAGGGGCCGAAAATACCAGCGTATGGTAGCACTAAAGCTCTTACCGCCAGTCGCCGGCAGCAACTCGGCTGCAGCAGGGGCATTGCAAGCTTTCAGAATGGGGAAGAGGCGGCACAAAAGCTGGGAATTCGACCGACGACGACGACCAACGACGACGAGAAAGGAGATGGGGCCGCCGTAAGGGAGCGTGGCCATCGGGAGAGCCGTGGCGGGCCAGATTTGGGGCCCGGACCTGAGGTTCCGCAGCCCTGCTTTAAACACTCAACCACAAACAAGTAGCGATTCAGTAACAACAAACAAATAACCATTGCACAAATTGAGAACTGAGTTGAATCCCGGATTTCTCCACCGTTTCCAACGGGCAGCTGTCACTTTGGGGGGGGGGGGTAGAAGAAAAGGGGGTGGGTGGGGTTAATGAAACGAGGAAGATCCCGTATATCTCTGTCAGAGAGTAATTATTTCTTGCGTTTACGTGGACAATGGCTGCGTTCTGGGCTTTGCGGTGCGGCGGCCCGATCTCCCTCGGGCGCGTCCGCTTGGCTTGTCCTCTGTTCTCCACGCCTGCCGGCTTGCTTCCCTCCCCGTCTTCCAGCTCCCTTGCCTGCCTGCTTGCGCTTCTGCTTGCTGCTGCTTCCTGCATCCCTGCTCCAGCATCCTTCGGACAGACTCCTCGGCTCAGACCCTGGCCTACCGCCGGATCGAATTCCCTGGATTTGGCCCCCCAAGGCCCACATCCTAAGGTCTGTCGCAGCCCTCCGTGGGGCCTCCGTCCCGCTGCTCCATCCCAGGAGGGGTTCTAAGTTGCTCGGTACTGACGGCATCTCATTTGTGACTGTGGCCCCTTTCCACGCCCTTCTCCAGGCCGCCAGCTTCGCTGCCCCGATATGCCTGGAACCCGCCTATTCCTGCTAGCGTTGCCAGGTCTCCAGCTTTGGCCCTGAGGCTCAGGTTTTTTGGGGTTCATTCTCAAGGAGGACTCAGGCTAGCAACTTTAAATCTTAGGGCCTTGAGCTTTTCTCAAATTCCTGTTGTTCCGTCTAGTTTTGCAGCAGTCTTGTTTTTTTTTTAAAAAAAAACAACAACAACGACTCCGCATTCCAAATGAGGAAAAATATTGTATCGGTGGGTTTTCTCTACCTCGTTTCCCTAAATTTTTAAAAATTTCCCGTGGGGGAAAAATGGGTGTGTGGGTCTGTTTTTTTTTTCCTGAGTCCCACCATCACCACCACCACCACCACCACACTTCCCTGGACCTTCACACCTCTTCTCTGTCCCTTTTGCACCGGGCCCAGTCTTCTAAGACAGTGTTCTCCAACCTTGGGTCTCCAGATGTTTTTGGCCTACAACTGGCTGGGGCATGCTGGGAGTTGTAGGCCAAAAACATCTGGAGACCCAAGGTTGGAGAACACTGTTCTAAGAGTGGACAGCCCTATGACATCGTGAGGCTCCACCCACTGTGCCCTGGTCCAGGAGTCTCTGGCTTTGGGATGCCGGAGTCCTGGCACCCCCCTCGTCCCCACCTATTTTTGCCGCTACGTGCTGCCTTCCCCTGGCCACTTGCACACTGCCAAACGGAGAGGACGAAAGCGGAGACAGCTCTGCGTAAGAATCGCATATGCCGATGTATGTATACTTCTGCAAATTTAGGAACAGTGACTATAATTTGAATAGAAATATAGTAATCCTGGGGTGGAAGAGTGTGAGGAGGTGACCGCTGTAGCCGCCGCTCAGTCTGCTGTCTAGGGGTTAACTGCTGATGGGCACCTTCGAGCCCCCCCCCCCTGGACTCTCCCTTCTTAGGGTTCTTTCGGGCGACCCTAGACCAGACGTAGAGATCTAACTGGTGCCGGTCATCTTCTACATCAGGGCTCTCTCCAACCTTGGGTCCCCAGATGTTGCTGGACTACCAGCTCCCAGAATCCCTTGCCATGAGCCATGCTGGCTGGGTATGCTGGGAGCTGTAGGCCAGCGACATCCGGGGACCCAAGGTTGGAGAGCGCTGGACTAAGATTAAAACATGCCTTATTATACATGTAAATGCCTTTTCCCACAGTGACGGGGGGTCAGATGCAAAGGAGGCGAGAGCGCTTATAAAGTGCAAAAAAAAAAAAAGGTGCAGATCATGCAGCAGTGAGAAACCTACACCAGCAAAAATTCCCTTTTCTATATGATGATCGGAAGTATGGATGCTTTATCCTCCCATTGCATCGGCTACCTTCCCAGCACTCAGTGATCTCATTGCAAAACAGGATGGAATAGAGTAGCCAGCCATATGACCCGCCCCCTGGAAGGCCCCTGGTGTTGCTGGTATGCCATACGGTTGTGTATCTGTTATGTCATCATGAACTCTCTCTCTCTCTTTTTTTTTTTTAACCCTCCAGGTGTGTTGGAAACACCCAAACAGGAAGACAGGGAAGCCTTTCTGAAGGCAAAAGTGCTTTACAGATCCTGTATGAACGAGAGTGAGTCCCGCCCTCTTTTTTCACCTGCTCCTCAGGCTGTTTTCTCCGGTTGTTCCTCTCATGGATTATTTGCCAATATTTATGGATCTCTTACATGAAAAGGAATTTCTAAGTGATATACAAACAATACGGTATAAAAACCATAATACTTAAGTTCCTTTCTTCAGTAAGTGAAGCGGTATGTGCCAGTTTTCTTAATTCCTATAATCATATGTCTCAGTACTAGAATCGGGATTTCCATAATTGCAGGACTCCTGATCTGTTGGGGCTTGAGGCTCTTAGGGAAAGTGCACATGGTCGGGCCAAGTCTCGTCTCTTCTGGGTAGACAACTCAGGCAAAAGTCCAGTTACATCTCTTGAGCAGAGGTCAGAGCCATGGAGACCTCCGAGTGGACCCTGCTGGCTGGAGCTCTCTCTCTTATTGCTTGCGACTACAGAGGGATGTTGTTTCAGCAGAGAGCGGAAGCCTTATATAGGCTAACCAACGTTGAACTGTAGTTGGCCCTGTCTCCCTGGAGGAGCTATCTATGTTTTTTTAAAGGACCCTTTCCTGGATTTTGTATCCATTGGCTTCTACATGGTCAGGGAGATGCGGTTGTGGACTTCTTGTCCAAGGACAATGGTAGGGCCATGTCCTCTGGCCTGGATGGCATGGGAGAAGGTACTGTAGGTGCAGCAGCCTGTAGGGAGCACAGGTACCTAAAAAAAGGTTCTGGGTCGGCCAGATGCAGAATTACCCACTTGAGGAATAAGGACTAAATATATACTCATGGACATGGCTGTGCTGCTGAGTAGACTATTCCTCAGGTGGCACTGATGCCCTGGCCTGCATCTCTGCTCTGGATGGGGCTCTCTGAAGGCTCAGTCTTAAAAAGCCTTCTTCATTTCTAGGTGTAGAGTGCAGGAGCAATATTTGAGCACATTAGATCCCAGACGCTTGCCTTGTGTTTCCCTGACAAACTAGTTCTCCCTGGACGTCCCGGTGTTTGGACTGCCTCCTGGCCTCGGCGCCTTTGGCACTGACCCTGACTAATTCCTTCAGGGAGCTCTGCCACAGCACCGGTGCAAGAAGGCCGGTCACTCTCACGACCAGATAGGCCTGCCAAAGGCCCACTGATGTCGCAGCAGAATCGCCAGAGGTCACCACCGCCTCACTTGGAGCTAAAAGGGAGGCTTGTGGCAGCCAGGCTTCAGTGATGGGCCCTGCTGCTGGGGGGCCAGCAGCTACTCGAGGGAGCTGCATGCGAATGCTGGGCCTGCATTAGGTCCCCAACATCTGCATTTAAGGAATCTCTAGCACAGTGTTCTCCAACCTTGGGTCCCCAGATGTTTTTGGCCTACAACTCCCAGCATGCCCCAGCCAGCTACGCTGGCTGGGGCATGCTGGGAGTTGTAGGCCAAAAACATCTGGGGACCCAAGGTTGGAGAACACTGCTCTAGCACAAGAGCCTGGAAGTCCCACTGCCTCTGGCCCAGGTTCAATCTCTGGTCAGAAGGATCCAGTAGCAGCTGATGGGGAAAGACCTCTGCTCGACACGCTGGAGTGCTGCTACCAGTCTCAAAGAAGGAAAATCCTGGCCTGGATGGGTTAATAGCTCGCCTCAGTTTACGGCAGCTTCATCTATTCATGCTAGGGATGTGCGCACCCACTGAAAACTCAGGCCCTTGCCAAAGAACAAGATTTGATGGCTGGAATGGTTTCTCAGCATCCGAGGCCGCCTCCGGCTCATTAACTTCTTTTTTCCTCCTCCTGTTGCTTTCCCCCCCCCCCCTGCCCCGTCTTGCAGGCTTCATCGAGCAATATGATTCACTGCCTCTGCTGGAGGTCTTGCATGCGATCGGAGGCTGGCCGGTGGCTTCTGCGGACTGGAATATCACCAACGGTAGCATGGAGGCGGGGGGGGGGCGCTCATCCTTGAGCAGGGAGGCTAACTCTGACTCTTGGGCGGGGTCTGAGGGTGGGTCAGTGGGTGAGCTCACAGGAAGTTTAGAGGTGGAGCCACAGTCTTCCCGGTTTATGGTGGAGCAGAACCTTGCTGTGCATAATGCATCTGTGGTAGAATCCAGCATATATAGATATAGATATATAGATATATACAGTCATGCCTTGGATTGAGAGCATAATTCGTTCCGGAAACGTGCTTGTAATCCAAAACATTCTTCTATCAAAACGAAATCCCCCCCCCAAAAAAAATTTGTGCAGAGATTTTTAATTTACGCCGTACTACAGTACTCGTTTTGCAAGACGTCTCTTGTAGATCAAGTCAAAAAATTTTAAATAAATATTTAAAAATGTGCTTGTCTTGCAAAACGCTCTCAAACCAAGTTACTTGCAATCCAAGGTATTACTGTATATATATAAATATATATATTTACTAAGGATGAACGACAGTCATTTCTGGCAGAACTCTGGGTGTATCGCAGTAAACATAGCACATGGGAAGCTGCCACTGGTGGTCCTCCTAGCTCAACAAGATCTGCCGCGGACGGGCCTGCCTTCTCCCTGTCCCATCAGCCAGAGAAACCAGGCTGGTGGGGACTAGGAGGAGGGCCTTTTCTGTGGCAGCCCCCAGTTTATGGAACTTTCTCCCCAGTGACCTCCGCCATGCCCCTTCCTTGATTAGCTTCCGCTGTGCATTAAAAATGTGGCTTTTCAGGCCGGAATTTAGGGATGTAACCATTTGCCTCGCACGGGCGTAGCGGGCCGAAATCGGCCCCGCTCACGCCCGGCGAGGCCTTACCTTTGTCTTCGGGGTGGCTCGCCCCGGTCCCGTCGTGTCACTTCCAGCACCGGAAATGACGCGACGGGACCCTGCGCAGGTGCGCTGGACCCCTGTGGCGCGTTCTGCGCCTGCGCAGGGTCCCGTCGCGTCATTTCCGGTCCTGGAAGTGACGCGACGGGACCGGAGAAGGTGGGTCGAGCGGCGCAGAGAACTTCTCCGTGCCGCTCAGAAGATCGAGTCGGGGGCCCGCCGCCCCCGCGGAGAGTCGAGGCGGGGGCGAGGCGCCCCCCCCCCCGCAGGTTTGAATACATGCCTAGGGAATATGGGGTGGGTTAGGATTTTTAAGCTTTGTACTGTTTTTAATTGTGTTTTACACTCTTAAATTTGCTCGTCTTGCAAAACGCTCTCAGACCAAGTTACTTGCAATCCAAGGTATTACTGTACTCAGTCCTTTGGGAAGGTGACTTATTCTTTGCCACAACTCCCATGGCAGACATTTTATGGTGGTGGCCAAGACAGATTATCAAATTGCCAAATGTGCCCACAGCCAGCCTACCCCTGATGTATAACAAAAGGTCTTGTGGCGCCTTGAAGACATTTATTATGGCATAAGCTTCCATGGACTGTGGTCCATTTTCCTCAGGTGCGTGAGGTGTTGTCCTAACTTACAGGTAGATGCAGACATGGTTGGAGGGAGGATCGTGAACAGCGCGAGGTCAGAGGGAAAAGAAATGCAAAAAGTACAGAGAATGCTGATCACGTTATTAAGAGTGGTCATTTTGTGGCTGACTCCGGTTGTTTTCGCTGCAACAGACTAACAGTATCCTGTGGGCTCGACCCAGCTCACAGCAATTTCTTCCATAATCATCTGTGTTCCCAAAAGGCTCGCACTCATCAGTTTGGATTCCTTAGGAAAGCAAGAAGAAGGGCCAACTAAAAATAATACTTTCCACTCTAACATTTTCTCCCTGTTACTCCCGTTATCCCAGAATAAAAGTGTCTTATCGCAAGACAAACTTTGTTCTGTGTCTGCTCCACTCCCTCTACTGATTCTCAGACCACGTACTCAAATAAAATAAGGATTATTACTGTCATCATTATTAGCCCTAGAAGTCCCTCCTTTCCTACGCTGCAGGGGTGGGGAACCTCCGGCCCGGGGGGGGGGGCAAACGCAGCCCTCTGGGGTCCCCCAGTCCAGCCCTCTGTGGTTCAACACAAGGCCATGCCTCCTTCTACTTTCCCCCCAAGCCACCAGTCATTCGGTGGTTTCCTCGGCTTCTGTTCTGTCTTTCTCCTATTCTAAAAGGTTGAAAGGCCTCTCCTAAGGCTTGAGTTTCTGCCAGTAAACAGGGCTCTCCAGCCTTGGGTCCCCAGATGTTGCTGCTGGCCTACAGCTCCCAACATACCCAGCCGGCATGGCTCATGGCAAGGGATTCTGGGAGCTGTAGGCCAGCAACATCTGGGGACCCCAGGCGGGAGAGCCCTGAGCTAAAATAGGCTGCTCGTTTTGCTATTTTGGTCCTGCCCCTTTTGCCTTTTGACACTGTGCCCACTACCGGAATGTGGCCCACCAAGAGCTTCTCCACGATTGCATTCGACCCTCGGGCTGAAAGAGGTTCCCCACAGCCCTGCCGCACTCTTTAGAAAAGTGTGTTTGGCCCTTAAACAGCATGCAATGTAAAGGGAGGGACCGAGTTCCAGCTGATGGAGTGGCCACAGTGGGTGGAGCCCCGATTCTCCAAAGAAGCCCCGACGGGCACCAATGCTACATTCTTTCTGGCGCCAGGTTGAGATCTTCCTATTAGCCCAGGCATTTTAGAGGGAAGTTTGTTCTGTCTGTATGTGTTAAGGCTGTTTTATTTTGCTTAATTGTGCGTTGTATTTTATTATGGTTATCTGCTGTTTTTATTATTTTGTGTTTGTGTGCATTGTTTTTTTTGTTTTTTGGTGTGTGTTTTTTCATTCACACTTTTGCATACCACCTCTGGAATCTTTCTTATTGTTGCAAATACGCGGTTCAGAGAACCTGGTATGTTTTAGCCCAGTCAGAACACACAAATGGCGAGAAGCCGGATCTGGATTTTGGAAACAGCTTTATTTCATGAAATAGGGACGGCGGGAGCTTAAGCCTCAAAGCTGATGTCCAAACAAAGCACTCCTATTTGACTATGCCTTTTATGCCATTTTCGTTGACATGCGCAGATGTCGCGAGAAGTTTTACAGAGTAAGTGGGAAAGTACTCCTGAGCATCCGCAGATGCCCTGGGAAGTAAAAGTGGAAATGTACCAAACTGGGCCTCCCAGCTTTTTTTGGGCTGACAATTTCACTCTTGGACATTCCTGCCTGGAACATTTAGATAAGCGGTAGGCGCCGGTAGCTTCGCCCTTGAATCTTTTTCTCACCCTTGTGGTTTCGACACTTAGGTTCCTCCCTAATTACTTCTTGTTCTTCTTGGGGCTCTTTGCCAGCCAACCACCATGATTATCTTTGCAGCACCCTTCGATTTTAAAGCAGCCTGCAATATATATATATATATATATATATTTGCAAAACAAACAGTTTCCTTCTGCAAAGGTGAATTTCACCCTTTCCCCAAGGTGGGGGTCATAATTTTTATAACATGATGAAGGATGGTTAAGCAATATTTCAAATAAATGAATTAATAAATGCAATTTGGGGGCAAAACAAAATAGCAACTGAATGGAGGCTAGAGAAATGCCAGTGAGTGTCATTCATAGATCATAGAGTTGGGAGGGGCCTACAAAGCCATTGAGTCCAACCCCCTGCTCAAGGCAGGAAACTAGAGGAGGGGTCTCCCATCCAAGTCATAACCAGGCCTGACCCTGCTTAGCTTTCCACGCTCAGACAAGCTGAGCCAGCGTGAGCCACAGGCCTCCCCAACTCCTGAAATTTCCCCCACCGCCTCAAAATTGCCTGCCCCTCCCCACTTTTGCAGGCTGTGAAATTGGGTCAGGCACCATTTTGAAAATGTCCAAGTTCCATTAAAATTAATGGATATTAAAATTTAGTGGCCACTAACTTGTTTAGTTCATTACTACTGGACTCACCGCACAGTCTTAACACATGTCTACTCAGAATTAAGCTCCATTGACTTGAATGGGACTTACTCCCAGGTATAGAATCATAGAAAAGTAGAGTTGGAAGGGGCCTACAAGGCCATCGAGTCCAACCCCCTGCTCATTGCAGGAATCCAGGTCAAAGCATCTCTGACAGATGTCTGTCCAGCTGCACCTTGAATGCCTCCAGACTGGGAGAGCCCACCACCTCCCTAGGTAGTTGATTCCATTGTCTTATTGCTCTGACAGTCAGGAAATTTTTCCTGATGTTTAGGTGGAATCTAGGTTCCTGTAACTTGAGCCCATTATTCCGTGTCCTGCAAACTGGGATGAACGAGAAGAGATCTTTGCCCTCCTCTGTGTGACATCCCTTCAAATACTGGAAGAGTGCGATCATATCTCCCCTCAGTCTCCTCTTCTGAAGGCTAAACATGCCCAGTTCTTTCAGTCTCTCCTCATAGGGCCTTGTTTCCAGTCCCTTTATCATCCTTGTTGCCCTCCTCTGAACCCTCTCCAGTTTGTCTATGTCCTTCTTAAAGTGAGGTGCCCAGAACTGGACGCAGTACTCAAGATGAGGCCTAACCAGTGCCGAGTAAAGGGGAATTATCACTTCCCGCGATTTGGAAGCTATACTTCTATTAATACAGCCCAAAATTGCATTTGCCTTCTTTGCAGCCACATCGCATTGCTGGCTCATATTCAGTTTGTGATCTACCACAATTCCAAGATCCTTCTCACTTGTAGTATTGTTGAGCCAAGTGTCCCCCATTCTGTAACTCTGCATTTGGTTTCCTCTCCCTAGGTGCAGCACTTGGCATTTATCCCTATTAAATTTCATTCTGTTGTTTTCGGCCCAGCGCTCCAGCCTATCGAGGTCACTTTGAATTTTGTTTCTGTCTTCCAGAGTATTAGCTGTTCCACCCAACTTTGTGTCATCTGCAAATTTGATAAGCATTCCCTGTACCTCCTCATCCAAGTCATTAATAAAAATGTTGAAGAGCACCGGGCCCAGAACCGAGCCCTGTGGTACCCCGCTCGTTACCTCTCCCCAGTTTGAGAAGGAACCATTGATAAGCACTCTTTGAGTCCGATTCTTTAGCCAATTGTGGATCCACCTGATAGTTGTTCCATCTAGCCCACTCTTAGCTAGCTTACTAATCAGGATATCATGAGGCACTTTGTCGAAAGCTTTGCTGAAGTCCAGATATATAATGTCCACAGCATTCCCACAGTCCACAAGGGAGGTTACCCGATCAAAAAATGAGATCAGATTAGTCTGACAGGATTTGTTCTTGACAAATCCATGCTGGCTTCTAGTAATCACTGCATTGTTTTCAAGGTGCTTGCAGACTGTCTTCTTTATAATCTGCTCCAAAATCTTCCCGGGGATTGATGTCAGACTGACTGGCCTATAGTTCCCAGGTTCCTCCTTCTTGCCCTTTTTGAAGATGGGAACAACATTTGCCCTCCTCCAGTCGTCTGGCACTTCACCTGTCCTCCATGATTTCTCAAAGATAATAGACAGTGGTTCTGAGAGTTCTTCTGCCAGTTCCTTTATTACTCTAGGATGCAGCTCATCAGGCCCTGGAGATTTAAACTCGTTCAGAGTAATCAGGTGCTCCTTGACCATTTGCCTATCAATCTCAAGCTGCAATTCTGCCCCTTCAGTCTGCACTTCAGGTTTGCCAGGGGGGTCATAGACCCTCTTTTGGGAGAAGACCGAGCCGAAGTAGGAATTGAACACTTCTGCCTTTTCTTTGTCTTCTGTTATCAATTTGCCATCCTCATCGCGTAGTTGAACCACCAGTTCTTTCTTCTGTCTTTTACTGTGCATGTATCTGAAGAAAGCTTTTTTGTTGCTTTTAGCATTCCTCGCTAACCTTAGCTCATTCTCAGCTTTAGCCTTCCTGACACTATTCCTGCAGTTCTGTGCTACCTGCCTGTACTCTTCCCCTGTAGCCTGTCCTTCCTTCCACTTCCTATACGTGTCCTTTTTGTTTTCAGGTCATCTTTGAGTTTATTGTGAAGCCACATTGGCTTTTTCTGTTGCCCTCTGCCTTTTTTCCTTGTGGGAATTGTTTGCAATTGTGCCTTTAAAATTTCCTTCTTTAAAAACTCCCACCCCTCCTGGGCTCCCTTTCTCGTGAGAGTCACTTGCCATGGGATCTTACTAATCATTGTTCTGAGTTTGTTAAAATTGGCTTTCCTAAAATCCAGGGTACGTGTTTGGCTACACTCAGCTTTTGCTTCTGTTAGAATCAAGAACTCTAGTATAACATGGTCACTTTCCCCCAGAGTTCCCGAAACTGCCACTTTATCCACTAACTCGTCTCTGTTGGTTAGAATCAGGTCAAGGATAGCCGATCCTCTAGTTCCTTCCTCCACTTTCTGTAGGAGGAAGTTATCAGCAACACAGGTCAGGAATTTCTTGGAGGGGCCATGTTTGGCTGAATAAGTCTCCCAACAGATATCAGGGAAATTGAAGTCTCCCATTACTACCACATCGTGCCTCCTTGAAACAATGGCAATTTGCTTTTCAAAAGTTCCATCCTCATCTTCTCCTTGATTGGGTGGTCGGTAGTAGACTCCAACCGCCATGTTCGTTTTATTCTTTGCCCCCTTTATTTTAACCCAGATGCTCTCAATGGGGCTGCCAAGCTCCTCTTCCTGTATCTCTGTGCAGAGATACGTATTTTTAACATACAGTGCAACTCCACCTCCCTTTCTGTTGCTTCTGTTCCTTTTGAACAAGTTATACCCTTCAATTGCTGTATTCCAGTCATGGGAGTCATCCCACCAGGTTTCAGTTATCCCTATCAAGTCGTACTTGCCCTCATGTATCAAGAGTTCAAGTTCGTCTTGTTTATTGCCCATACTCTGGGCATTAGTATAGAGACATTGAAGACTATGTGCTTTATAGTCCGACTTTCCCCCTACATTTTGTGGTAGACTATCAATGGGCACCGCTGGAGCTGTTCTCTCCATTGTGGCATAGAGGCCTTCTTCCATTGGTACCCCCGAGTTTATGTCTCCCTCCCCTGTTGGATTCAGTTTAAAGCCCTCCTGATTAAGTTCCTCATGCTGTGTCCAAACACATTCTTCCCAGTCCTTGTGAGGTGCAACCCATCCTTTGCCAGCAGTCCATCTTCCAGGAAGTGTAGCCCGTGGTCCCAGAATCCAAATCCCTCACGTCGGCTCCACCTTCGTAGCCAGTCATTCACTCGGAGTATTTTTCTTTCCCTTTCTATGCCTCTTCCAAGTACTGGAAGGATGGATGAGAAAACTATCTGGGCCCCGAAGTTCTTGAGTTCCCTTCCCAGCTCTTCAAAGTCTGCCGTGATTTCTTTGTAACTCCGCTTGGCAGTATCATTTGTACCCACGTGGAAGAGAAGAAAGGGGTATGTGTCGGTGGGCTGCATGAGCCTCGGCAGCTGTTCTGTCACATCCTTAATCCGTGCCCCAGGGAGACAGCACACCTGGCGAGTCCATGGGTCTTCGCGACATACTTTGGCTTCGATCCCCCGCAGGAGGGAGTCTCCCACTACGAGTACTCTTCTCTTCCTCTTGCTGTAGGCCTTGGTTTGATTTCCTCCACTTGACTGACCCTCAGCCTCTTGCTCGCTGTCACGTTGGGTGCCCGGTAATCCGTCCTCTGCAGGCTGTCCTCTGCTCTCGTCCTCAAGTACATGGAAGCGGTTCCATAGCTCCACTGCTTCCACAGGCGCAGAGTGTCTTGTAGTTCTTCTGCTCCTAACAGTCACCCTTTTCCACGGAGTTCCCCCTGTGTTATTTTCCCTTGCCTCTGCAGTCTCTGACTCCGCCTCATCCTGCAGTTGCCCTTCTGGCTCCGGTACTGTGCTTTGGTGCTGTAGATCCACCGTTCTGTCTAAGAACTCCTCACTTTCTCTTATGCTCCTGAGGGTTGACACTTGCTGCTCCAGTCCTCTGACCTTTTCTTCCAACAGGTAGGTATATACGACTGCAGCCTTAATGACAACTAAGTTTAGAGGAGTTGGGACCCTCAGTATTTAAGAGTGGAGAAAATTGATATGCATATTTCTTTTTTAAAAAAAAATGTTTTAGCCAACACATTTATTTACCAGTATTTAGTTATTTCTTTGTATTTCTAAGCTGCTTTCTAAAGTAATTTTCACCCAAAGCAGCATACAAACCCGCGAGAATTGAAACACAACACAAAGTTGAAAGGAAGCAACAAAAATAGTCATCAGCATCCATGCCAGCCAGATAAACAATAAAAAGGTTTGAAGGACTACAAATGTTTCTTTCCCGAAGGCAATCTAAAATGAAAAAATCTTAAGGTTGCGCTGAAAACTAACAGGGAAGCAGCCAACCATATTTGCAATGTATTAGCCCTCCTGGCTTGCCATGCCAGCATAGTGCCTGAGGCTATGACACTATGTGCTCAGGCACTTTTTCAGGTATGGCAAGCCAGGAGGGCCAATTCACAACGCACATAACCTGGGAATATGTGATCATTGAAAGGATCCAGCTCATGGAAGCCCCGAGTCATTATAGCATTTAATTATTCTTTGCTAACTTTGCTAACTTCGAAAATACTGGTTGTTGTTGTTGTTGTTTTTTAAATATATATAAATCCTTTTGCCACAGAGCCAAATTGGAGTATGGAAGAAAAGCTCGCCTTACTGAATTCCCGATTTAACACACGAGTCCTCATTGATATGTTTGTATGGCATGATGACCGGAATTCCAGCAGAAATATAATTTATGTAAGAAAGCATCAAGACATGGTTTGCATATGCCATTGCATGTTTGCTCACGTTTTCCTTCCACAAGATTTTATTAAGCATTGGTGCTAGTTGTCTTAGGCATGTTGGGCCCAACCTAGACCCCCCCCCCCATGTTTAAGGGCCGGTTCAGACAGAGATATGCACATGGCAGAGCCTTTCCAGAACTGTACCAATTCGGCAGGTGGGGAAATTGCATGTGTGGTGTTTTTTTTTAAAAAAATCTTTGTATTATATTTAATTGTTCCAATGAATTCTGCACACCACCCTATGATTTGATAATGAGGAGCAGTATATAAATACTTTAAATAAATAATACATGTTTAAATGCTGCTAAAAACAATTCCCAAGTAGAAAACTGGAGAAATTGGAAGGAAGCTGTGCTAATATCCATCTCTTTGATTACTCAGAGTTTCAAATGTGAAATTGCCGCACCAGGAAGGACTGTAGCGCATGCTCTTTCTGTGCGAGAGTAAGGGTGCACACCACCAGTAAGGTCTAGTAAAAGACAGGCAACCTCTTTGTGCTAGTGGAAGGCACTGGTCTCAGTCTTCAATTCAGATTTCCAAGAACTGCCTCTGTTTCAAAGTACAGTATGTCTGTTTCTATATGTGATATGTCAGCTGAGATTCTTTTAAACTGGGGATGTTGTGGCTTGAACCTAGAACCATATGCATGTAAAAGCATGTGCTTTACCTCTGAGCTATGGCCCCTTCCCCAAAGATATTGTATTGTTAGGCCATTGCACCCCAATCCTCCAAACAGTGAGAACTCCAGGGGTGCAAGCATTTTGCACCGGGATTTTGTTCCCTTTGAATGAGGTCACTTATGGTGTTTCTGTGATATATGATTACTTTACACATGCATAGACAGGTTGAGCTCATGACATTAACACGATGACAGAGACTGCACCCCCATTAGGCTTCTAGAGGGACTTTTGCACCTCAAAGATGCCTCCAGCTCTCTGGCCCCCAGTGGCCCAGCCGGATCTTGTCTCCAGCTGCAACTAAGTGCATCTTCAGGAACTAAATTAGCCCATTCCTGGGGGGAAGGTGAATATGTGAAACTTGCTGCGTCATCATCCCACCCCTTTTCCCATTCACAACAGACTACAGCCGAGAACTATTCAGTCAACTCAGGACTTGTCCAGGCAAGGCCTGGCCAAATCATGTTCCTTGGTGGTGAGACCTCCCATCAGATATCTGTTGACCAATGGAGGTGACCAGGCGAAATCTGTCCAGACAGTTTGGCCTACTTTAAACAGGGTACCCTTTCCTTCTTACAGTCGTTTTAGGGTTGGTGGTGATCTCTCCAGATTATCCACACCAACCCCAAACCTCATGACACTAGTAGGTGATCACTTGTGACCGAGTAAGATTGTCTTCCAGGATAAAATTACAAAAAGAAAATTATATAAAGAGGAATCTTCCCAAGTAATTTGCAGGATTTTCCGGAGGCAACGCTGATGAAATCTTTCAAGGAGGTGGAGATGACGTTTATAGATAGTCCATGTTTCGCAGGCATACAATAAAGTTGGTAATACAGTGGCTTTATAAACCAGCGTTTTGGTCTCCCTACAGATATCCCGATCCTCGAACACTCTACGTTTCATTCGAGAAAATGCGGCACTTGCGGAGCTCAAACGATGCTGGATTTCAGTGTCAATGTTAGCTGTAACAGAAAGATAGCTGCCAAGATAGAGAAAATGATTGACATTTTCCAGTATTGCCCCGCCGCCAAGCTGGACAGATGGCATCAATCACCAAAGGGTTAACCCACTCATGACACTATGCCGAGACAGACAGATCACTACCCTGTTTATTTCAGTATATAGTATATTCTGATTGGCAACAAGCAACTTTTCTGCATCATAGCGTAGAGGTCTTCCTGACTTTTGCTGCTGGAGAGCCTTTTTAACTTGAGCCGCTGGGGATTGAATCTAAGACTTTGAACCATTTGCTGTCCTGCAGCTCAGCTATGTATGGGCCTTTGATATACTGACATTTCTGTTGAATCCTTTCCCACTCACTAAGAGAGATTATTTTCCTCCAGATCGACCAGCCTGGGTTGGGAATGCCCTCTAGAGATTACTACTTTAATGACGGCAACTACCAAAAAGTGAGTATTCTCACGGTTTCCACACTGCAGTTTTATCTTTTCAGAACTTCACTGTCGGGGATCCCCATATACCTCACTAGCTGTTGCCCGCGGCTTCGCTCGCGTGGATTTTAGGATTTGGTACAATTGTTTTTAAAAGAAACATGAGTTTTTTGTCCAAACTGTACGAAATATAATTTACAGGTTGATGTCTTAATGTAATAAGCAATGTTTATTACAGACGTTACTTGGGGTGTATTGTTCCCTCCCTTTTCATCCCCTTAGAGAACATTCTAAATGGCCTAGGGGAGATTTGCATACCCACTCCTATTGGCCCCTGCAGGAATTCATACAAACATTCTAAGTGTTGTATGGGCTATTTGAGAGAGCCAGTGTGGCGTAGTGGTGAGAGTGTTGGACTGGGACTCAGGAGTTCCGGGTTCTAGTCTCCGCTCGGCCATGAAACTCACTGGGCGACTTTGGGCCAGTCACTGACTCAGCCTAACCTACCTCACAGGGTTGTTGTGAGGATAAAAAGGAGAGGAGGAGGAGGATTATGTAAGCCGCCTCGGGTTCCTTGCAGGAAAAATGGTGGGGTATAAATATAATTAAAAAATAAATAACTGCTTCTATTGGCTCCTGCAGCAATTATGAGGTGAAGCCGATTTGCATAACTGCTCCCCTGTTGTTTTGTCCATAGGAGATATGAGAGTGGGGCGATTCCCCCCCCTTTTCACTCCCTTAGGGACGGAATTTCCAAAAATCCTTCCTTAGTGGGTGTCTACGTCATAAAAACAATGTTCCTTCAAAATTTCACGTTCCTAGATTAAACGGTTTGAGCTGGGCATTGATGAGTCAGTCAGTCAGTCAGTCAGGACTTCTTTTATATACAGTAATACCTTGGATTGCAAGTAACTTGGTTTGAGAGCATTTTGCAAGACAAGCAAAAAAATTTAAATTTTTTTGACTTGATAAACGAGCAAGGTCTTGCAAGATAGGGATGTAATGACTACTTACATTACATCCGCTCACCTCGAGCGGACGTAGCAGGCCGAAATCGGCCCCACTCATGCCCACCAGGGACTCACTTTGATATAAGAGTGTTTTGGATTACAAGCACGTTTCCGGAACGAATTATGCTCTCAATCCAAGGTATTACTGTACTGTATATAGATTAAGAGTCAAGAGAATGGGTGCTGTTCTTCTTCTCTTCCCCGTTCACTGTCTATGTGCTGATCCCAGAGAATTCTCTAAAGCAGGGGAGGGCAGTCTTCAGGCTTATGGGTGCTACCTTTTTTTGTTACTAGAATCCTGAGGTTCAACACCCAGAACTTAGGCATGGACAAATCTATCTGCACTGTTTCAAGCACAACTTCCCTCCATGCTGTTTCTGCATCAGCTTGCTTTTTTTTTTAAAAGTCCACACAAAAATTCATATGCATGTTTGTATGCATGAAGATGTATGTTCTGTATGCAATTTCCCTAATATACTAATATTACTCTAATACTCTAATATATAGAGAGCCAGTGTGGCACAGTGGTGAGAGTGTTGGACTGGGACTCAGGAGATCCGGGTTCTAGTCCCCGCTTGGCCATGAAGCTCACTGGGTGACTTTGGGCCAGTCACTGACTCTTGGCCTAACCTACCTCACAGGGTTGTTGTGAGGATAAAATGGGGAGGAGGAGGATAATGTAAGCCACCTTGGGTTCCTTGCAGGAAAAAAGGCGGGGTATAAATATAATAAATAAAAAAATACTCATTTTTGGAAAGCACATTTCCTAATATATGCATTTTTGTATAGTATTTTCCCGAATGCATGCATTATTTGGTCAGAGAACTGTATCACAAAAAAATTACAATCAGACATGGAAGAACTTGGAGACTCGCGATGGTCTCTCTCTTCTCCTTGAAACTAGTATTATGAGCCTCCAAGACTCATTCCCTTGCCTGAGCCTCACAAGCTTTGCCAACATCTCTACGAAAGATCTTAACAAACAGCCAAGCTCCACTGGGAGGAAGTGGTCCTTCCAAGATGCTGGTCTGGTCCCGGCCTGTTTAGAGCTTTATAGGTCAAAAAATAACCCTATAAAACAAGACAGAAGCCATAGAAAGTGGGGAGGAGTTGCACCATGTGTTAGAAATGTCCACACCTACACAGAAATTCAAGAGAATGAACAAGGTGGCCCTGTTGAAGGCATCTGGGTTAAAATTTGTGCTGTGCCAAATCCCATCCGGACTTTCACAGTCTCGAGGCAGCTGTTTTTTGGCTTCCTTTTTGCAGAGATGGTGAGAATTTTCTTAGTGTGCTTAAGGGACCGGGTTTACCTTACTGTAACGAGATGGCCGAGGGGTGTGTGTTCTTTTTGGGCTCTTTCTTTTTCAGCTTCAGCCCCATTCTCCCATGCTTTGCAGCCCCCCCCCCCATCTGCCTGAGCTTTCTGAAAAGCCCCCTGGAGGACTCAGCCCAGACTTCCTCCCTTGGGGCTTTCCAGCACCGCGGCCTCCTGAGTGAATGACAGCTAAGCACGGCGTCTTCGCTTTTGGTGTTAACACGACACAACCACAACCACAACCACACCACCTCCTCCGCATTTGGTTTTCAGGCACTCAGCAGTGCTGGGAAGCCCCAAGGGAGGAAGTCTGGGCTGAGTCCTCCAGGGGGCTTTTCAGAAAGCTCAGTGAGGTAAGCCCTTAAGCACTGCACACTAAGAAATTTCGCCAAAATTCTCACCCCTCAATTTTTGGATGTGATTTCCTTTCTGCTCCCCACCCACCCGCCCACCCAAATGGTCAAAAACTCAACACATTGAACAGTTCGGCACAGCACTAGCTAAAATAATTGGAGGAAAGAATAAAAGCAATACTGTGGTTGGAGTCTACTTTTGACCACTCAACCAAGGAGAAGATGTGGCTGATTGTTTCCAAAAGCAAATTGAAGATATTTCAAGGAAGAATGAAGTAGTTCTAATGGGGGGGGGGGGGACTTTAATTATCCTGATATCTGTTGGGAGACAAACTCTGCCAAGCATGGTCTCTCCTCCAGGACGTTCCTGACTTGCTTTGCTGACAACTTTCTCCCCCAACTTTCTCCCGCTCCTCCAGAGTGGAATAAGGGGGATCAGCCATCCTTGACTTGAATCTTCTCACCAATAGGGAAGAGCTAGTTGATGAGGTGAAAGCAGGAGTAACTTTGGGGAGAAGTGACCACGTAATTCTTGAGTTCTTGATTTTAAGGGAAACCAAAGCTGAGTGTACTCAATCGTGCACCTTGTACCTTGTACGAAGGCTGATATTAATCAACTCAGGACAATGATAAGTAGGATTATATTGAGCAGGGGGTTGGACTCGATAGCCTTGTAGGCTCCTTCCAACTCTATGATCTCTGAAATCTATGACAGGAAGACCTAACAAGAAGAGGAATTCAAGAGGGACGGATGTTCCTAAGAAGGAGACACTAAAGGTGCAATCAGAAACAATCTCAATGGGGGGGGGGGGGAATTGGAAGACAACAGAAGAAGCCAATATGGTTACACAAAAAGCTTAATGATGATCTGAAAATCAAAAAGATTATAGGAGGTGGAAGGAGGGACAGGTCACTAAGGAAGTGACGTGCATCGGCAGGCAGCCCAGAATTGCAGCGATAGTGTCAGGAAGGCTAAAGGTCTGAATGAGCTGAGGTCGGGGAGGGATGCTAAGAATATTAAAAAGGGCTTTTTCAGGTATGTTCAAAAAAGGAGGACAAAAGTAACGGTAGACCAGCTGCCCAGGGAAGATAGCTGCGAAATGTCAACAGGTGACAAAGAAAAGACAGAACTGATCAGCTGCTATTTTGTCTTCTCCCAAAAGAGGAGCAGCTGACTGTGTTCTATCTGGCATATGTGACAGGCTGAAAAGGTAGGAGTGCAGCTTGAGGTGGACAGAGCAACAATGGTCAGGGAATATCTAAGGACCTTAAATGAGTTCAAGTCCCCAGGTCAGGTGAATTGCATCTTGCATGTTGAAGGAGTAGATGGATAGACTCTTGAAACCTCTATCTCAGGGCTCTCCAACCTTGGGTCCCCAGATGTTGCTGGACTACAGCTCCCAGAATCCCTTGCCATTAGCCATGCTGGCTGGGCATGCTGGGAGCTGTAGGCCAGCAACATCTGGGGACCCAAGGTTGGAGAACCCTGCTCTATCTATTCTCTTTGAGAAATCCTGGAGAACAGGTGAAGTACCAGAGAACTGGAGGAGGGCAAGTGTAAGAAGTGTTGTCCCGATCTTCAAAAAGGAAGATCCGAGGAATTATAAACCAGTCTGACATCAATAGCTGGGAAGCTTCTAGAGCAGATTAAAAAGCACTCGGTCTCTACACACCTTGACACTAATGCAGCGATCACTGGAAGCCAGTAATGGATTTGTCAAGAACAAGTCCTGCCAGACTAATCTTACTTCATTTTTTGATCGGGTAATTTCCCTAGAAGATCATGAAAATGGTGTGGATATAATATATCTTGACTTCAGCAACAAGGCATTGGACAAAGTGCTCCATGATATCCTGATCAGCAGGCTAGTTAAGTGTGGGCTGAGTGGCCCTACTACTAGGTGGATCCACAGGTGGCTGGAGAACGGTCCTCAAAGAGAGCTCGTCAATGGTTCCTTGTCGAACTGGAGGGAGGTATCGAGTGGGGTGCTGCAGGGCTCGGCCCTGAACTCTTCAGCATTTTTATTAATGACTTGGAGGAAGAGGTGGGTGGGATGCTTCTCAAATTTGCAGATGGCACAAAATTGGGTGGGATAGCTAATATCTAAGAAGACAGAAACAGGTTAGAAAACTGGGCAGAAAATTACAATAAAATTTAACAGAGGCAAGTGCAAACTTCTTCATTTAGGGAAGAGAAATCAAATGGTATAAGATGGGGGATTCTTGGCTTGACAACAGTACATTTGAAAAGGATCTTGGAGTTGGAGATCACAAGCTGAACATGAGCCAGCTGCGTGATGTGGCTGCAAAAAAGGCAAATGCTATTTTAGGTTGCATCAATAGAAGTATAGTTTCTAAATCAAGGGAAGTAATAGTCCTACTCTACTCTGCACTAATCTCACCTCAAATACTGTGTCCAGTTCTGGACACAACACTGTGAGAAGGATTCAGATAAATTGGAACTTCAGAGAAGGGCAACGAAGATGTTCAGGGAACTAGAACAAAGTCTGATGGGGAAAGATTGAAGGAACTGGATATGTTTAGGCCTTGAGAAGAGAAGACTGAGCAGGGAGGGATATGATAGCACTTTTCAAGTACTTAAAGGGTTGTCACACAATCTGTTCTCTGCAACCTCTTCTCTCTCATACAAGACTGTAAGACATGGAATAATGCTTATCAAATTCGCAGATGACATAAATGATTGTATGATTCTTTTCTTCTGTGATTACATCTTTTCCAGCTGGAATTACTGCTGGAGGATTGTGTTTAAATGCTAATTCCTAATTGGCTCCTTTTTGTCCCCCTCTGGTTAGGTGAGGGAAGCCTACTTCCAATATATGATCACCATTGCCAAGATGATTAGGGAAGATATGAACATGTCCAAAGATGACAACTTTGTTTTCGAAGAAATGAGAAAAGTTATGGAGTTTGAAACAAATATTGCAAATGTAAGTACAGGATTTGCAGAAAGCCCAAGAGTGAATCCAGGGGGATATGTGGACAGCAATACAGACTCTCAAACATTTGTAATTACAGATTCCAGCAACACTAACTTTAATTCTTTCCTGCTTTTCCAGGCAAAAGCTTCCAAAAGTGGTTAAAACATAAACAAATATAAATGCAATGTGGACAAAAAAGCAAACATCATAAAAGCATTTTTTTAAAAAAATATAAAGCACATCTAAGAATATTAAAATAAAAACATACTAATCTAGACCAGAAAAAATAAAGGACAGAGAAGTAAAATTTTAAAACACCCGACCAACTTTAGCAATTGAAAGCAGATCGAAATAAAAAGGCATTTCATGTACACCACGTGGGAAGTTCTTGCACAATGATAGGGCCACCACTGTCATGCTCCATGTTTCGTGCCTCCCAATTCAACCAACTTTGCCAGGCCTGTGAGTGAGGCTTTTTGGTACTGAAGGTCACCGAGAGGTCCAGGAGAACTAAATGGGTTGGAATCACCTGCCTATTCGCTGGCGCAAGTCATCCACACCAGGGCTTTGAGTAGGATCTTCTCTGTTGGAAAAGCTTTCAGTGGAATTATCCAATGCACAAAAAATGGTGGGGCAGGTTGCCAGCCACCGGCTTAGAATGAACTAAAATCCAGGTCAAGTGCATACTGTGGTTGACTTGACTCTTGCTCCAAAACGCCTGTTGGCCGAAGTGAATTGAATTCTGCCAAGCTTTCAGCAAATCTGCAACATGTTCTTTCTGGCACTGGCACATGAATCTTAAATACTTATCATGTTTATATAAATTAGCATTATGTATTCTTTCAATATCTTCATTTTTATTTTTATTTGCAGTACTTGTATACTGTTCCATATCTAAGCAGATTTTGGAGCGGGGAACAATTAAATGACAGAAACAGATAAAGAATAAAGACAATGCGTAGAAAACAAGGTATCGTTAAAGCCATGGCTGGTCAGCAAGGAAGGCTTCCTGGAACAACAAGATGTCTTCAGCAGGCACCGGAAGCAACACATTGTCGGCACCTGCTGCTTGACCTTCAGAGGCAGGGAGTTCCATAGAAATGGAGCCACCACACCAAAGGCTCTTCTCCAGGTGGGCTCCAGTTGGGCCATAGGTTCATGTGGAACCACCAGGAGAATGTCATCTGGTGACCTTAGTGATGGGCAGGTTGGTAAGGGAGAAAGCACTCTCTCAGGTTTCCTGGTCCCAAGTTGTTTCAGGCTTTGTACACTGGTACCAGAACCTTAAACCTGGCCTGGTAGTGAATAGGTAGCCAGTGCAGTTCCTTCAGCAAAGGAGTTGCATGCTGAAAAGGGGCAGCTCCCGACAAAAGCCGAGCTGCTGCATTCTGCACTAGCTCCAGCTTCCGGAGCAGCCTCAAGGGCAGCCCCACATAGAGCACATTGCAGTAATCCAGTCTTGAGGTTACTAGCGCCTGTACCACTGTGGCCAAGCTATCCCTGTCCAGGAGAGGCCGTAGCTGGTGAGCCAAACAAAGATGGTAAAAGGCACTCTGAGCTGCTGCAGTCACTTGGGACTCCAGCGACAATAGCTTCTTGCACTCTTGTAACCTTTTGTTTCAACACAAATCCTGCAATATCACCTTGTGCAAGCAAAGGATGACTTGTTCTGATACTGCTCACCCCATGACGAAGTGTGTTATTGGGTAAAACATCCACACAGGACTACAAAGCCAGTGCAGCCACAATCAACAATGCATATGTGATGGCACATCAAACAACTGAGGAAAGCAAAGAATGATGGGAACACATCGGTAGAACTGGGTGAATTTTACAGCCTCCCTTGAGAGTTTATTCCATTTCTGAAGTGCTCTTACATTTAGGAAGTTCTTTCTGATGTTTCAGAGCTGCTTCTCTTACTCACAAAAGGGAGGGTAAATAACTATTGTCCCTCTCCTGCATAAGACACAAGTTCCAAATATTGAAATGTCCCACCCTCGCATTCTGGTTAATAGGTTAAGTATAACCTCATTCTTCTTCTCTCTCTTTTTTTTCTTCCATCTCTCATTAGTTCTAAAGCTGCCTACTTCTTTATTAGGAATGTGTAGAACCCCTCTGGGAAATGTGTGCTATCTTAACAAAATACCTTCGCTTCCCTCAAAATTCCCCAGGTGTCTTGTCTAAGCTGCAACTTCTAAGTTGTCCTCTGAATTTTGCTTTTGGAAAAAACCTGGTGGCGACTAGGGATGGATGAATCTGTGTGAGTTTTGCTTTTTCGCCACACTCAGTGTTTTTATATCGTCTCGAGTTCTTTCCCTCCTGTTTATGAAGGGATTTGTGAATTTTGGTAAGCTCTTATTATAAAAAAAAAAAAAGAAATCATACTTCATCTGCACTGACCAAATTCAACAGGTACAGCTATCACCACAGCACGGAGAGGACCGTGTTGTCTCTCTGCCTGCCACATAGCTATTAAAGATGAGGAGCCTGTCAGAAAAAAAAGAGGTGGCAACTTTAATTCAGCACCACCACAAACAGGGTTGAATACACTGCGATTCAAACCCAGACTCCATAAGAGTGAAGCAGCCAAAGTCCTGGGCCTGGCCTGGATGGATGCATCTGCCAGTTTCTCTTTCTACCACATTTGCTTATTATTATTTTTTTAATTGTAAGTTCTTTCTGTCCCTGTTTATGAAGAAATCTGGGAATTTTGGCAAGTTCTTCTAAAAAAAAATAAAATAAAATGAACCAAACAAAATTCTCACCCGTCCCCAATGCCAACCAACTGTGTTCCTTTCTTTTTAGGCTTCGGTTCCGGTGGAAGAGAGGCATGACGTCACTTTGCTATACAACAAGATGTCTGTTGCCGAGCTCCAGGAGAAGTTTGAGTTAAATGCGAGTATTTGAAGACACGATCCCTAACCTAGGAATGGGGGAGAAATTCATTCAGCCCGCATTTTAATTGCGTGCAAGACGATTGATTGTGTATATTGGGGGAAATGCCCGTGACGTCTTGGGAGAAATGTGCACAACAGGCTTATGAATTTGTATGCGAACTTATTGAAAACAATTCTCAAAGTCTGGGATGTACCACCAGACATGGTTTGTGCAAGTTGACAAAACCATGGGCAGCATGGCGGAAAGTCCATGATAACATTAATTTCATGCTTCGGTGTCTTCCCACTCCCAGCTCCCCTTTCCAATCCTGCCTGATTTCTTTTGCCCTCTTCTTAGGGATTCACCTTCGCTCTGCCTTCGTGATTTTGGCCGGACAGACAGCTTAGCCCATTCTGTTCACTAGTAGAGCACATGCTTAGGGGAGGGCCCTAAGCACCTCAAGGGTAGAGCACATACTTTGCAGGCAGGAAGTCCCAAGCTCAATCTTTGGCATCTCCAGTTAAAAGTACTGGGTAGCAGGTGATGGGAAAGGCCTTTGCCTGAGACCCTGGACAGCCAATCAGAGGAAACAGTCCTGGGCTAGATGAACAAATCAGCTGACCTGATATAAGGCAGCATCCTATGTTCCACTCTCTCACTGAGACAGTGTTTCTCAACCTTGGGTCCCCAGATGTTTTTGGCCTACAACTCCCAGCATGCCCCAGCCAGCTATGCTGGCTGGGGCATGCTGGGAGTTGTAGGCCAAAAACATCTGGGGACCCAAGGTTGAGAAACACTGCACTGAGAGGACCTGACCCCTCCAAAATGCAACACTGGGCCATTAAGAAGAAGAATTAAATTCATGCCCTAGGCTGTGTCAGGGGGACAGGATCCCAAGAGGACTATGGTGAGATGAAGATGTAAACTCCGAAGATCGTCTTGGAATCAAGACTTCTTTTGTGCTCATCCCTCTTTTTTTCTCTCTCTCTCCCAGAATTTTAATTGGACACTCTTCATCCAAGGCATAATGTCTTCAGTAAACATTGAGATCAGCGCCAGCGAGGAGGTGGTTGTGCATGGAGTACCCTATCTCCAGGAGCTAAAAGCCATCATCTCCATGTATTCGGCCAGGTAGAGACTTTGGATGTCTTGGAGAGCGAGAGAGAAACGGAAATGGAAACCGGGGGTGGGAGAAACAGAATGACTGGGTTCACTCCACGCGGCAACCTCACTGGCTTATAAGCCACGGGGGATTGTCATGTTGTGCAAACCCACCACGGGTTATTCGGGGTGGCTTATAGGCCCAGCTTCTGGGCTTATTAGCCAGCCCGACAGCCCGTGGCTTGTTGTAGGGTTTGGTAGCCACCCCTGGGGTTGCCGTGTCATCCAACAAACAAACCCGGATCGTGACATGACAACCCCTGGGATAACCCAAACAGCTACAAAGCCACTTGGCAAAGAGCAGCGAGAAATCCTTGCGACTCCTGCCAAGCGGCCGCCAGGCGAGTGCCTCTGTCAGCCGCCCCCCAAAGTGCCAAAGCGGCACTTGGGGGCAGCTGTCAGAGGTGCCGGGCAGGGCAGGGCGGCGCGACCGCCCTTGCCGACAGAGCGGGCTTGCTCGCGAGCAAGGCCGCTCTGCCAACATTGGCAGCGGCCGCCTGACATCTTTACCCGGTAAGGGATGTCAGAGATCCCTGCTTCCCCACCCCCTCAGTGCTCCTGTGGGGTCCCCTGGGATACCCGCAGGAGGACCGAGGGGGAGAAGAGGGGGCACCCTACCACCCATGTGCCCGATAGCCTGCCAGGCACATCCGGGGGTTTCTACGCAGTGTGGCTTATTGTGTCGTGCCAACTCTCTCCTTGAGTGAGAGGGAGAAAGAGAAAAGAAACACACAGAGATAAAGAGAGAAATGGAGCAAGGAGGAAAGAGAAAAAGAGAAAAACGGGGGGGGGGAGAGAAAAGAGTAAGAGAAAGCAAAACAGTACGAGAGAGGGAGAGAGAGAATGAGAAACAGAAAAATAGTAAGAGAAAGAGGCAGAAACAAAACTAGAACACAAGAGAGTGGGAGAAACAGTGGGAGAGAAGCGAAAGAGAGTGAAAGGGAGAAACAGTAAGCGAAAGAGAGCGAGATCACGAAACAGAAAGAGAGAGGGAAAATAAGAGAGAAACAGAGAGGTGTGTTCCATCCATGTCAAGTGGCTAACCTCTGCTCTGCCTCCACCCGCAGCACTATCCAGAATTACCTGGTTTGGCGCCTGGTGCTCGACAGAGTCAGCGGCTTGAGCCGGCGTTTCAAAGATGCCCGGGCAAGCTACAGAAAGGTAGCGCTCCTCGTCGTCACATCACTCACAGTTGTGTTTGTTTTTTCTGTTAGTAACTTGTAGGTGCTTACTGGTGTGTGTTCTATGTGATGATATTGTGTTATCTTCCTTGGAATCCGTGTGTGACGTGGAGCATAAATACACCAATTAAATGAAGGAACAGTCCATGTTTCAGGGAGGCTGTCCCTTCTTTAAATGAAAAATGTCAAGTGTTGCGTCTGTCTGTCTGTCTGTCTGTCTAAAGCTAAGCAGGGTCAGGCCTGGTTATGACTTGGATGGGAGAGACCCCTCCTCTAGTTCCCTGCATTGAGCAGGGGGTTGGACTCGATGGCCTTGTAGGCCCCTTCCAACTCTATAATCTATGAATCTATCTTGCCTTATAAATGAATGAATGAATGAATGAATGATAGATAGATAGATAGATAGATAGATAGATAGATAGATAGAATTGCCCCTCCTTGATCTTGAGGGGCTTACGATCTAGAAATGGACACATGGGATGCAGCAGAGGGAGGGAAGGGAAACTGAGGCAGGGGCAAACAGAAGAATATGTGATTGCTTCCAATAAACAATTGTATAGCACAGCCCTATGTAGGTATATGCCTATATCTGCTTAAAAGGAAGTCCCATTGAGTTCAGTGGGGTTTACTCCAGTATGTGTGTATTTCAGCCACAATTATAGCAGGGTGTTAGGAGCAAGTGGTTCTAGGCCATGGAGAGCTTTGGAAGGAGCTTGTGCTGCTGCAGAAGGGGGCAGGGAGACGGGTGCAGGGACGTCCGGAGGGGTTGCCACATGGTCTGAATGATGAAAGATGCGATGACACATTTTTTTTTCTCCCAAGGCGCTTTATGGTACGATGCTGGAAGAAGCCCAGTGGCGGGATTGTGTGAGCTACGTCAACACAAACATGGAGAACGCCGTGGGAGCCCTGTATGTTAGGGAGACCTTTGCTGGCAAGAGCAAGAGGATGGTGTGTTGTTGGCTTCTTTCCTTGCTTTCTTATGGTTCAGCCACCCTTGCTAGCTAGCCCAGACATATTTATGTATCTGCCTATGGTTCTTCAGTAATGGTTGGGATTAGCAGACAGCTATTTTGTCCCTTTCTTAATTGATTTTTGAGGCAGTGGTATGTTTCTTTGGGGAATGGCCACACTGACTGGCGATGTGTGGAACTAGGAGTTGAACTGAAAGTCACCAAAATTGGTAGCATCGTTTCAGGGGCATCATCATCATCATCATCATCATCATCATCATCATCATCATTATTATTATTATTATTATTATTTGCAGGAAGCAGCAGCTAGACTCCTGCCAAAATAAATGACCCCAAAATGACCAAATAAATTCCCTCTCTTAAAAATAGCGGGAAAACAATACCGAGATAGGGCAAATTGTGCCTGCCTGGCAAAACCTTCCCATCACTCTTGACCAGGGCTCTCCAACCTTGGGTCCCCAGATGTTGCTGGCCTACAGCTCCCAGCATACCCAGCCAGCGCATGGCTAATGGCAAGGGATTCTGGGAGCTGTCGTCCAGCAACATCTGGGGACCCGAGGTTGGAGAGCCCAGCTCTTGACAGTGGATGTCCCCATCTCTCCACCAACAGGAGCACCCCTGGGGATGGGTGGGGGGGGTGACCTCCCTCCTTTTCCTTTGAAAGGCACTTCCAAGGGGAGGTTGAGAAACCAGAGCTGTGTGCACAAATGTCCTCTTAACATTCTCCAGCTTATTTGTGGGCAGAGAAATCAGGAGGACCATTTCACTGAATTTCTCCAGCAGGAGGAGACATTTTCCAACAATTCCTTGGAGACTGTTGCTCTAGGGAAGTGTGTGGAGGGGGGGGGAAGTGAGGTGTGTGTGGCGGGGAAACAGGGGCCACCAACGCCATCACTGTCACTGCTTGCCTCCCTGTCAGGGTAACCCACCCACCCCTGGTGAAAATATTAACATACCTGGGCCACCCACCTCTGAAAACTGACCAAATCCCGCCCCCCATTCATCACTGGTGAATGTGGTGGCAATTTTTTTTTGTGGGGGCAGGGTGGGGGGAGACTATTTGTATTCAGCCCTCAACCTAAACCGGGGCAGAGAACCCCCAGATACTGTTGGACTCTAAATCCCATCGGCCTCAGCAAGCCTATCTAATTATCACAGATTATGGGAGTTGGAGTCTGTATTTCTCAGGGGCCTGCCTGGTCCAGCCAAGGCACCTCACTTTAGATTCGAGGAAACTCGGGGAGAAACACAGGACCACTTGTGTGGAAAGATAACATACAGTTTCTTGAATACATATAGTGATGAAATATGGGTGCGGATTATCAAGAAACAAGCAAGAGAAAGCTCACACACACACGTCCCTCCAGTAGTCGCGGCGGGGCTTCCTGACACGACAGACATTGCTCCGGGGCACTAATTTCTGAGCCACTCGTGTGCGCTCCTCGTGCTAAGCCGAAAGCCAAAGGGCAAACTAACAAGCTAAGGATTTTTATAGATGTCTTCCTACATTCTGGCAAGCTGCCAGAAGCTGGAGAAATTCGGTGAAATGGTCCTCCGGATTTCTCTGCTCCCAAATAAGCTGGAGAATGTCAAGAGGACATCTGTGCACACAGCTCTGGTTTCTCAACCTCCCCTTGGAAGTGCCTTTCAAAGGAAAAGGAGGGAGGTCACCCCCACCCACCCACCCCCAGGGGTGCTCCTGTTGGGGGAGATGGGGCCACCCACTGTCAGGAGTGATGGGAAGGTTTTGCCGAGCAGGTACAATTTGCCCCATCTCAGTATTGTCTCCAAATGCAGCAAATAACTTTCCCCCCTGTATGGCTTTGGCTGATTGGAGTTGGAGTGCAAACATCTGGAGGACACCGGGTCAAGGAAGGTTGGCATCCATTTGTTGTGCCCCTGGGTCACAGGACAGTGTGATAAACCGCTGATAAATTGCTATCCATGGATGATTGGATAGAGAGATTTTGCTAGCAAAGAAACCACTTCATCATTATCACACTTGATTCCTGCGCTGGATGCAACCAGCCGGCATAGCCCAACCCACGCGCCCAATTGATCTTCATTTTGAGCCTGTCGTTCTGTTGTTAGAAGCAGCATGAGAGAATCTTACCTCTCCGTCTATCTTTGTTCTAGGTCCGAGACCTCATCGAAAAGATCCGTGAAGTGTTTATCGAGACGCTGGATGAATTGCAGTGGATGGATGAGACATCTAAAGGGCAAGCTCGGGAGAAGGTCAGAGAACGTGGGCGTGTTCTCACGTCACATCCGCCCACCCTGGCAATAAGCCACGATGGGTTGGTTGTTCCGTGAACAACCCACAATATGCCCAACAGACAATCAGGCTCACCGTGGGTTGTTTCCCCCCCCCCTTCCTTCTCCCTCGGTCTTCCCGCGGGTACCCCAGGGGACAGAGCAGCAGGACCAAATTCTCTCCCTGGCACAATCACAAGTCATTTTCGATTTGGCATGGCATGGCATGGCTTTTTCCCATTCACCCTCTTCTTTTCTCCCCCCGAGATCGCGAAAGCCGAGTTGACAGCTGGCTGGCTTTCGCAATCCCCGTTTTGACAGGCACTTCAACGTCCCCAGGCAGCACCTCGGAGGGGCTGCCAGATCATTTTTTAAAAAAAAATGCGTACACAAAGTGTGCACATAGGTTTTCATGTTTTTATATTTTTAAAAAATTAGAATCATAGATCATAGAATCATAGAAAAGTAGAGTTGGAAGGGGCCTACAAGGCCATCGAGTCCAACCCCCTGCTCAATGCAGGAATCCAGGTCAAAGCATCTCTGACAGATGGCTGTCCAGCCGCACCTTGAAGCCTCCAGAGTGGGAGAGCCCACCACCTCCCTAGGTAGTTGATTCCATTGTCTTATTGCTCTGACAGTCAGGAAATTTTTCCTGATGTTTAGGTGGAATCTGGGTTCCTGTAACTTGAGCCCATTATTCCGTGTCCTGCAATCTGGGATGAACGAGAAGAGATCTTTGCCCTCCTCTGTGTGACATCCCTTCAAATACTGGAAGAGTGCGATCATATCTCCCCTCAGTCTCCTCTTCTGAAGGCTAAACATGCCCAGTTCTTTCAGTCTCTCCTCATAGGGCCTTGTTTCCAGTCCCTTTATCATCCTTGTTGCCCTCCTCTGAACCCTCTCCAGTTTGTCTATGTCCTTGTTAAAGTGAGGTGCCCAGAACTGGACGCAGTATTCAAGATGAGGCCTAACCAGTGCCGAGTAAAGGGGAATTGAGCCACAGTTGAAAATTGGAGGGAGGTACTTCCACATGCCACAAATTGAACGTTTTTAATACCAAGTTCTAGTTCTAGTGTGTAGCACGGAGTTTGTTTTTGTCCCAGTCTGAAGTGGGAGAGCTCAGAGACATGTGTTTACCACTTCAATGGGAGCTAGGTCTTGGTATGCTTTGGTTTGAGAGAGTATATTGTAACCCGTCCTAGGCGAAGCAAAAGCTAGTGTAAAATTAAAATACATTTTATGAAATTAATTGAGAAACATTGTGGTTGAAAAGTGGTATACAAATATTGGGTTGGATCCAGAGTAAGTTAGTGACGCTTAGCTCCCATTTGAAATCAATGGGAAGTCTTGACTAACTTGTCCCATTGATTTCAATAGGACCCAAATTCAATTGACCTAGTGTGGGTCCAAGCCATTGTATAAGAAGTAAAAGTAAATAGATGAATTGTGACAGTGTTTTCGTCCTAGCAGAAGACAAGAACTGAGGACTTCTGCAATTTTCTCATAGGTTATTGCAATTAAAGAACAGATAGGCTACGCGGATTACATTCTGGAAGATCAGAATGAAAAACTGGACCAGGAATATGCAAATGTGAGTGTGAAGTCTATATCCCTGGACACAGTCTTGTTATTTTTCATTATATGGGCAGCTGGTATTGCTGTGTTCCGTGTACAATTTAGAGCTGAGCAGAATTTCTCTCAGGGGAAAATGAGATTTTTCTTTTTCTCACACCACTAGAAAATGAAAGGCACTTTGGAGAATATTCTCCACCATTTTTATTTTTATTTTTGATGTGGTAACCATCATCCCCCCCCCCCACTCCATATACACACAGAGTGCCATGCAATGACCTTAGGTCTGTGGCATCGTGGAGGATGCTCGTGGAGGTGGCCAGGCTGTCAATACAAACATAAGAAAAAAATAAATAATGGTGAAATTTCTTTGCCCTCAAATAGGCTGGAGAATATTGAGGCCATTTGCACACAGTTCTAATACTGGCAGACACTTTGCAATATGAGTGATTTTACAGAATCACTGTAAAATCCTCCTTTGGTGCCTCCCGTTTGGTTCCTCCCAGCCTGTCTGTGTCTTCAAAAATATTTGTGTTTCTTCAGCTGAACTTCAGTGAGCATGAGTACTTCAAAAACATCCTGCAAAACCTCCAGGCCGGAGCACAGAAGAGCCTGAGGAAACTTCGGGAAAGGGTTGACCAAGATGTGTGAGTGTCGCAGTTGCGTTATCATCATCATCATCATCATCATCATCATCATCATCATCATCACCATCATCTCTTTGTTACAGCCATAAGACCCATTCAAGTTAAAATACAGAACAGAAATAATAGAACCCCGGGAAAGTCCATTTCTCCAGCTTAGCTAGTACAGTCCTTTAGACTCTCGTGGTAATTAGAAGATACAGTCATGCCTTGGACTGAGAGCATAATTCGTTCCGGAAACGTGCTTGTAATCCAAAACACTCTTATATCAAAACGAAATCCACCCCCCAAAAAAATTTGTACAGAGATTTTTAATTTAAGCCGTACTACAGTACTTGTATTGCAAGACGTCGCTTGTAAATCAAGTAAAAAAAAATAATTAAATAAATATTTAAAAATTTGCTTGTCTTGCAAAACGCTCTCAAACCAAGTTACTTGCAATCCAAGGCATTACTGTAGTTCGCTACTTGTTCAGCAATATGTGGGACCTTATCTGAGAGACAATGCATTTCAAATCTTTCATCTGGATGCCCGGGTAAAGTAGTCGGAAGGGAGAAAGTTGTATGACTTCTCAAATCAGAGTAGAAATTACAATATAAAAGTACGCGTCAGAGTTCCAGGCACTTTCGTTGTGCAAGGACACGCTCTACTTTGGAAAGGACTTTTCAGAAATCTGCCCTGAAGTACTACTGCTTGCAGAATATTACACCTTGCAAGCATACATGTTCTATGAGCTGGTATATTTTTAAGATAAATCAAATAAGATGGTATATTTTTAAGATAAATCAAATAAGATGCCATAACGGAGCAGAATCCCATGGGGGAACAAGTTCTACTAGCCAGAGAGTATAGATTTTGTCTTTCAATATCATATAATTCATAGATTCATAGATATAGAGTTGGAAGGGACCTACTAGGCCATCAAGTCCAACCCCCTGCTCAATGCAGGAAACTAGAGGAGGGGGTCTCCCATCCAAGTAATAACCAGGCCTGATCCTGCTTAGCTTTCCACACTCAGATCTTTGAGTCAAAACCTTAAAACTTGTGGTTGCTCAAGCATTAGAAGGGATTCGCACAACACCAATTGAGCTAATTTTATGTAATTTTTATGGGACTATTAATAAATAGTGAGTTTATTAGCATATAAGATGTACAAAGCTAGATATTGATAAAGTAAAATGAAGATGTAACCAAAACTGTAGTGCCTGAACCTGTGCTGTTGTATCCATAAATCCTAAAGTCCAGTTTCCAAAAACATGGCGGCATATCCTACACAGGTAGAGGCCCCCAGAATATGATGCAAGAAAAATGCCCAAGCTGTATCCGGAGTAGAATTGGCCTACTCAGTCTATATAGGGATACCATATAGTAACTGAGCCAGTGTGTTGGCTTTAAATAATAGCCTGAGCGCTGGAGGAATATTACAGCTGCCTTGAATATAATAAAAACAAACAAGTGCAGAGGGGCTGTCTCTCAGTGGCAGAGCACGTCCTTTGCATGCAGAAGGTCCCAGGTTCAGTTCCTGGCATCTCCAACATGTCATGACTAATTTAGGTCCCACTGATTTCAGTGGGTCTACTCTAAGTATGACTAAGTCTGGAACCAGCCCACTGTTTCTCACCCTCCAGGTATTGAGTTTGGGAGTTGGGGTACCATGTTGAAGCAAATGTAAGCCATTAGCAAGGTAGTTTGCAAGTTCAAAGGGAAGTTGAGAGGGAAGATCTCTGTTTCTTGGTGGAGACAGCTATCATTTACTGTTCCTTGGTGGAGATAGCTATCATTTACTGTTCCTTGGTGGAGACAGCTATCATTTACTGGCAGTGACATCCTCTTGTTACTGCACATTGCTTTGGTTTTCTGTCTTATTAAGAATGACCATCCTCTTTTGTTGTATCTTCATCCTTGCATCGGACTGCACCAGTTCTCAATTGGCATTAATACTGGTGTTGGCTCTTCTCTCCAATTCCTTTCAGATGGCTAATTGGCGCGGCGGTGGTCAATGCCTTCTACTCCCCTAACCGCAACCAAATTGGTAAGTCCAAAAGTATCCCAATACATTTAAATGCCAATCATAACCATTCCTATACAAAGAAAGTCCCAAAATAATAAGTCAGGGGGGACTTAGTCCCAAGTAAATAGCAGGTATATATAGGATTGCAGCCTTAATTCAGCAGCCCCCAGAAACACCAGCTTCCCTGATGGTGCAATGGTGAAGTCTCTGGCAATGAGTGGTTTGTTTGCCATATTGCCCACAGGGGAATGAGATAGGCAGGAGGGCCTCTGGGTACCACTGCTTGGGTCTTCCCAGAGGAACAGGGCAGGCAAAGGGCTTTGGAGAGGAAGGATTAGATCATAGGCCAGCAACCAGTTTGCCACAGTGGCCATCCAGTTGCCTCTGGGAAGCCCACAAGTAGGACATGAAGTCAATAGCTGTCTCCTGTTACTCCCCAACTACTGGTATTCACTGGCATCGTGCCTCTGAATCTGGCAGTAGCATATACCGTCATGACTAAGAACCACTGATAGATTTCTCCTCTTCCTCCATGCAATTGTCTCATCCCCTTTTAAAGCCATCTAAGCTAGTGGCCATCATCACATCTTGTGGCAGCCAGAGGCAGTGTTAGGGAGTGGCCCACTAGGGCTGGAGCCCTGAATCTTTCAGTTGGAGCCCCGAATCTCCGGGAGGCTACCTCTGCCCCACCACCCTGCCATCCATGGGCACTTGCTTGAAATAAAGGGACAGGGGCCCTGAGGATCTCTGTTGAACCCGATTCCCCTGGATTAGCTGGCTTTTGGCCCACATGTGATGCATCTCCTGCTGCCCCCCCCCCACTTGAATCTTTCTGCCTGAGTTCTTTTTTTTCTGAAATCAAATGCCCTCCTCTCCCCTGTCCATACACCCCTTTTAAACAAATAGGGGTGTCCTTAGGAGACAAGATCCTTTAAAGCAGGGCTCTCCAGATGTTGCTGGCCTACAGCTCCCAGCATACCCAGCCAGCATGGCTAATGGCAAGGGATTCTGGGAGCTGTAGTCCAGCAACATCTGGGGACCCAAGGTGGGAGAGCCCTGCTTTAAAGACATACACACAGAGAGACTTTACAGCATATGTAAATTAGCAGATGCAAATTTGTGCATTTTTTGTCCTGTGGTCCTGAGCCCTGGAACTTTTTGGTACCTAGCACACACCCCCCCCTGGTGATAGCAAATTCCATAAATGAATTACGTGTTCTGTGAGGAAGCCCTTCCTCTTCTCTACTATTCCCAGTCAGTTTCATTGAATGACCCTGATTTCTAGTATTATTAAAGAGGGAGGGGAAAAAAAGGTATCTCTACCCACTTCCTCCATACTCATCCCTCCTATTTCCAACGTTCAGGATGTTGCTTATGTAGCCAAAATGGCACCTCCCCTCACAAGAGAAAGGTATTACTGGGCTTGGGGTACTATTTATTATTTATTTATTTATTTATTATATTTATACCCGCCTTTTTTCCTGCAAGGAACCCAAGGCGGCTTACATAATCCTCCTCCTCCTCTCCATTTTATCCTCACAACAACCCTGTGAGGTAGGTGAGGCGGAGAGGCAGTGACTGGCCCAAAGTCATCCAGTGAGTTTCATAGCCGAGCGGGGGACTAGAACCCGGATCTCCTGAGTCCCAGTCCAACACCCTCACCACTACGCCACACTAAACAAAAAAAACCCCAACAAAACCCTAAGTGGAGGGAACCCCAAAACAGCTCAGTGAGGACAGAGCATTCTCAGAGGGCACGGAATACTGACAGACTCTGCAAAAAGGAAACAAATTCATATTCATCATGGGATCTAAACGGAAGGAGGAAACAAGTCGTGGAAGGCAAGTGCGTAATTCAAAGCATATAGATTTCCACATAAAGGCATTAGATAACAAAACAATGGGATTGCATCATCAAGGCAGTGGATGCAGTTCCTAAGCTTCCTTTAAAATAGATCGCACTGAACACCACAGGTAGAAAAGAAAAGAAAAGAAAAATGCTGTGTAGGCTAGAAATTCTTGCTTTGAGCCTACAGTGCTAAGAGATTGTATCATACACAGTCAGCCTCACCCGATTTCCTCTTTTCTGTTCTTCTTTGCAGTATTCCCAGCTGGTATCCTGCAGCCCCCCTTCTTCAGCAAGCACCAGCCGCAAGCGCTCAACTTTGGAGGGATTGGGATGGTAATTGGACACGAGATCACACACGGGTTCGATGACAATGGTAAGGAGAGGCCTGCCGGCCGGCCAGCATCTCAGCGGTGCCTCATAGAATCATAGAAAAGTAGAGTTGGAAGGGGCCTACAAGGCCATCGAGTCCAGCCCCCTGCTCAATGCAGGAATCCAGGTCAAAGCATCCCTGACAGATGGCCGTCCAGCTTCACCTTGAATGCCTCCAGACTGGGAGAGCCCACCACCTCCCTAGGTAGTTGGTTCCATTGTCTTATTGCTCTGACAGTCAGGAAATGTTTCCTGATGTTTAGGTGGAATCTGGGTTCCTGTAACTTGAGCCCATTATTTCGTGTCCTGCAAACTGGGATGATCGAGAAGAGATCCTGGCCCTCTTCTGTGTGACAACCCTTCAAGTACTGGAAGAGTGCGATCATATCTCCCCTCAGTCTCCTCTTCTGAAGGCTAAACATGCCCAGTTCTTTCAGTCTCTCCTCATAGGGCCTTGTTTCCAGTCCCTTGATCATCCTTGTTGCCCTTCTCTGAACCCTCTCCAGTCTGTCTACGTCCTTCTTAAAGTGTGGTGCCCAGAACTGGACACAGTACTCTAGATGAGGCCTAACCAGTGCCGAGTAAAGGCGAATTATCACTTCCCGCGATTTGGAAGCTATACTTCTATTAATGCCGCCCAAAATAGTGTTTGCCTTCTTCGCAGCCACATCGCATTGCTGGCTCATATTCAGTTTGTGATCCACCACAATTCAAAGATCCTTCTTACTCGTAGTATTGTTGAGCCAAGTGTCCCCCAAGTGTGCCTCGATGCTGCAGAGGGTGGGAACGTCCACTTCAGGGACGCCATTTGCGCAGATCTGAGCCTCCACACGCGGAAGCTCTCTGCGTGGCCAGTGTGATCATCACAGTGTGATGGTTTTCACATCTGATGGGTGCCCTCTGCACAAGCGCCTCAGGAGTTCTCCGTGGCTTCCTCACTCAGAGGCACAAAGAACAGAACGTGGGCCTCCCACAGGGGTGGGGGTGGGGGTGCAGACACGGCCACCATGGTTGTGTGTGCTGTGGAGGCCCTTTTCTCTCTTGCCACGGTCGTGAACATGTCACATGGGGTCATGTATTTTACAAATCCCCCTGCAGCAGTTCAGTGGCTGGGGGGGGGGACTCCACACATGCTCAGGGGCACTGTCTTATGCTGGTTTCATAAGCTCTAGGGCAGAAACGGTGGAAGGGGGGAGGGGTAAGGCTATGGAAACGAGGCCCTACGAGGAGAGACTGAAAGAACTGGGCATGTTTAGCCTTCAGAAGAGGAGACTGAGGGGAGATAGGATCGCACTCTTCCAGTACTTGAAGGGTTGTCACACAGAGGAGGGCCAGGATCTCTTAGTTTAGATAATCTCAGTGAGCTTGAGCATTCCTGGTTCTCCGATTCCCAACTTCTTCAGATCGTGGCAGTTCCCCAGGCCTGCTGATGCCTCTCTTTTGCATGGGTGGCAATGTTTTGGCTATTTAAAGGGTTGCCACACAGAGGAGGGCCAGGATCTCTTCTTGATCATCCCAGTTTGCAGGACACGGAATAATGGGCTCAAGTGACAGGAACCCAGATTCCACCTAAACATCAGAAAACATTTCCTGACTGTCAGAGCAATAAGACAATGGAACCAACTACCTAGGGAGGTGGTGGGCTCTCGCACTCTGGAGGCATTCAAGGTGCGGCTGGACAGCCATCTGTCAGGGATGCTTTGACCTGGATTCCTGCATTGAGCAGGGGGCTGGACTCGATGGCCTTGTAGGCCCCTTCCAACTCTACTTTTCTATGATTCTATGGTGATGAGATTAGCTTGTGCTGAGGTCTTAAGAATAAGCCCTCTTGTATTTTCCAATGTTCCCCAAAGGACATTTAGTACCTCAGAGGTTGCCCCTGGCCTCTGGAATGCCCTTCTGGGGAAAAAGTAATCTGGCCCCCTCTTTAATGCCCTCTGCTGGATTGTTAAGATCTTCCTTTTTAGGAAGGCCTTGAGTACCATGGATGGCTTTTAAAACTCTCATCGGAATTATTTTAGCTTGCCACTAGAACAAGGCTCTCCAACCTTGGGTCCCCAGAGGTTGCTGGACTACAGCTCCCAGAATCCCTTGCCATGAGCCGTGCTGGCTGGGTATGTTGGGAGCTGTAGGCCAGCAACATCTGCGGACCCAAGGTTGGAGAGCCCTGCACTAGAAGGTGCCTGAAAAATAATGCTTTTTAATAGCTGCTTATATTTTTCTTATCTTTTTTGACTCCAGTGTCTTTTAGTGTTTTATTCTTGGATTATAATTGCTTTAATTTCCGTGTCATTAAAACTGGCGTGAGTTCTGTTGAGGAGAAGCAGGATGTAGATGTTTTAAATAGCTAAATAGCGCTGCACCTGGGATCGGTCAGGACAGCCAATGCCGGGCTGTTGCGTAATCAGAATGGCAAAAGAGAGGTACATGATTTTGGCAGCAGAGAGCTGGACAATTCCTTTGTGCACTTACTCAGGGGTAAACGTACTTCTGAGTAAACATGGATAGGATTGCATGCTAGTCACGGAGAGAGAGAGAGAAGGCTGACACTGACAGAGATAAACAGTTGGCAGATAAAGATAACCAGTAACTTGATGATTGCCTCTAGGGCAGTGTTCTCCAACCTTGGGTCCCCAGATGTTTTTGGCCTACAACTCCCAGCATGCCCCAGCCAGCATGCATAGCTGGCTGGGGCATGCTGGGAGTTGTAGGCCAAAAACATCTGGGGACCCAAGGTTGGAGAACACTGCTCTAGGGTTTTTCTGCATGTCTTGATCATTCTCTGCAGTCAGAGCCTGGTTTATATAGAAATGCAATATGAAGTGCTCTTGTTCAGGGTGCTAGCCAGGCAGCCGTGCCCTCTTCCAGTATACACCATTCCTTCTCTCCCTTATACCCACTCCCAGCTCCTCACACAACAGTGTTCTCTTGTCACTGAGCATGCTGAGTCTTCATGGGGCTGTTTCTAGTCTCCTCCCTCCTTAGGATTTTTTCCGAAAGGTATACACCCCCACACACACACTTCTGTATGAGAAGTCTGTTTCTGTTTACAGAACATGAGAACGTGAACCATTTGCAGCCCGGACACAAGTGCATTTTCCTGAAAAAGTTTGCCCATTCTGAAACTTGCAATTGCATTTTTTTAAAAAACTGCATTTTTTTTTAAAAGCACTTTAAAATGCACATTTCTCAAAAACAAACGCATTTTTACACTTCAGCCAACGCAGGAAAATTGCACACTTTTGACAAATACAGAAGGAAACGCGCACTTTTCCTGTCCGAACTAAAAGAAAAACAGGTTGCTAATGAAAATGGGAGTGAGGTGAACCAAGTTTTGAAGTGGAGTTTAGATAATCTCAGCGAGCTTGAGCATTCCTGGTTCTCCAATTCCCAACTTCTTCAGATCGTGGCAGTTCCCCAGGCCTGCTGAGGCCTCTCTTTTGCATGGGTGGCAATGTTTTGGCTACTTAAAGGGTTGCCACAAAGAAGAGGGCCAGGATCTCTTCTCGATCATCCCAGTTTGCAGGACACGGAATAATGGGCTCAAGTTACAGGAAGCCAGATTCCGCCTGGACATCAGGAAACACTTCCTGACTGTTAGAGCAATAAGACAATGGAACCAACAACCTAGGGAGGTGGTGGGCTCTCCCACTCTGGAGGCATTCAAGGTGCAGCTGGACAGCCATCTGTCAGGGATGCTTTGACCTGGATTCCTGCACTGAGCAGGGGGTTGGACTCGATGGCCTTGTAGGCCCCTTCCAACTCTACTTTCCTATGATTCTATGATTCTATGATAGGCACTTGAAGAATGTGTTCACCATTACTATATAGAATTTTTGACATGATAAATGTCCCATGTAGCCAGGCCCTAAGCCAGAACTAGAAGCTTTCGTAAGAGTTAGGGAGTACAACCTGATCAGGTCTGATCTGAAGTGTCCTCCTTTCAGGGAGGTTGTTTGCTCCTTTGGCCTTCAGGTCCCCACTTAAAAACCCACTCCAAGCTCAAGTCCTGATACCAAATAAACCTAAGGCTGTATAGAATGTCAATGACCACCATGCTGGTTGGGGATCATGCGAGTCTAGGACCTCTAACTTGGGAAGTGGTCCTCATGTGGGTTTTTCTGTTTATCTTTTTCCCCAAACAGGCAGAAATTTTGACAAAGATGGCAATATGCTTGACTGGTGGAGCAACTTCTCTGCTATGCATTTCAAGGAGCAGTCACGCTGCATGATCTACCAATATGGGAACTATACATGGGACCTGGCAGGGGGTCAAAATGTGAGCGCCATCATCTGAACAAGGAAGGGATCTGGGCTAATTTCTCACAGCCATTTTTTTAAATGGAGAGTTGAACCACCCTGAGCTGTATGATCTGTATCAGAGGCCCTGTTCTCCACCCCACCCTTGATTAAGATCAGATTGGTGGGCACCAGAGACAGGGAATTCTTAGTGGTGGCACTGTGGTTATGCAACTGTCTCCCTGAGGGGGGGAAAAACACTAACCTCCCTCTCTTCCCATTTTTTGATGGGCTTTGAAAACCTTTTACTTAATTCCATCAGGCTTTTTCTGATTGATTTTTTTCTTGTTTCTAGCTCTTCAATTAGATTTTAGCTGATGTGTACCTTAATCTGTAATTTTTAATGGTGTTGTTGATTTGCTTTTTTTTTTTTGGTGAGGGAAAATATTTTTTTTAAAGTAGGGTTTTTTAAAATGTCTAAGACAAGATGAACTCAATAATTGCGGGAGGGCAAGGGTGACTTGCACAATCCAGTCTGACTTGTGTGGATTCTCTAACCTTCACCACAAGCATGGATCACCTAGGAATGCAAACTTTAACTGGTTGAGTCATAGATTACCCAATGAGAAGTTTTGTGTGGACTGATTTTAATCGGTGGGGTGACAATTTAAGGGCACAAGTTAATTCTTGAGAGTTTTGGGGGGAAGTTCTAGAGTATCACTCAACTGTGCATTGGATTATAGCCAAGGGCTGCTACACACTATCCATGGTTATAGCCATCATGAGGTAAAGGCTTAACTGGCTACCATGTGGTCAGCAGTAATCTAAAACAGGTGCAGGCAAACCTCAGGATTGTGAAATGTAAAACGGTGGTGCATGTCGGAGCCAGATTTTAAACAGTGGCTCAGTGCACTGGAGTCAATTACCTACTGCAGGGCTCTCCACCCTTGGGTCCCCAGATGTTGCTGAACTACAGCTCCCAGAATCCCTTGCCACTAGCCATGGTGGCTGGGTATGCTGGGAGCTGTAGGCCAGCAACATCTGGGGACCCAAGGTTGGAGAGCCCTGACCTACTGTATCCCATGAGCTGGGTTGACCTGCATATACAGATTTGCATCTGTATCACTACAGATCAGGATTCTAGCAGCCTAGTGTATTGGGGATGCTGGTGTCTTTGTTGTTGTAGCTATTGTGAAGCAATTGGGAGCCAGAAACCCTTGCTGAATCTACCGCAAATCATCTGGAGATCTTCCAATCGAACCTTATCTACCTTCTGCCCAATTTCTCATGTGTAACAGTCATCATTTTGGTTGTGGCAGGGTTTGGTCTTGTAGTTCAGCCATCAACTATAGGACATTAACTATTGGGATATCAAATATCAGGCTGGATATTTGATTACTAAGCCAACTATGGACGATTTTACAGGGGGGGAATTAATGGAAGCAAAAGCATGTACAATGACTTCTGTCCATCAGTCAGATTCATTCATTAATGTACAAGCCAAAGGCTATGATGCCCTATGACTACTTCAAAAGTGAGCTATATGACTACAGGTAGAATCAATAAGTATTTGCTGTTACAGGTCAGTGGAATCAACACACTGGGAGAAAACATTGCTGATAATGGAGGTGTCCGTCAGGCCTACAAGGTAGTTTTTAATTTAGTTGTGTGAGTTTTCCTTAAGATGTTTTGGGAGTTTACATAATCATTTGCTAGAATCTGTGGGATGAATCACATCCTCCTTCAAAGCATTCACATAAAAGAAAACTTGCACATTTTAAATAGGGATGGTGGAGAAATTTGCTTCACCAATACACAAACCAAAAGGAGGTTTTCCTTCGGTATTCACGATGCAGACAAAAACTGTGTACAAAAATGTACCTATTAGTGGAAAGTGTGCATAAATTATGTGTCAGTGGAAACAACATACAAAAATGTGTTGTATTAAGGAAAATTATTTGCAGAAATGTGCATATTAGGCAAAATTGCATTGAAATTGCATATATTAGAGGTAAGCTGCACAGAACTGCATACGAATTTCATACAGACCTAAAGGGTCTGCTCTTTTATCCATCTTAATCCAGGAAGCTCACTTGCTGAGTGATGCTTTATTCTTCTTATTGTTCCTCTCCTACTGGAGGTTGGACATCATCATGGCTAAACAGTCTTTAGATATGGCCGCTCTAAACAATGATGTTGTATTGCCCCCAAACCATTCCTCAAGGTTTTTCAGCCAAGATGCTCTTCTTCTTCCTACTTCTTTTCCCATTTATTTACCTTGTATAATCAGCTGCAGCAGTCGATATTTTTCATTTCTCATTATATAACCAAAATATTCTAGTTTTCTGCGTTTTATAATTTCTTGATCTTTATACATTCTCTTTAATACTTCCTTGTTCAACATGCGTTATCACAACAAACACTGCTAGTAGTGACATGTGTTGGATAGGGGAACAGGTTCTTACACTGAGAGATCCTGAGTCCAAATCCCAGCTCAGTGATGTCACTTGGTGGCCTAAGGTGAGCCACTGTCTCAGTGGCCGCTAGCTGAGGTATGCCATTTTGTTTTCCCAGAATGCCCTACATATAGCATCATTCTGGGGTGAGGCGAATGGTCTCGCAGCCACCATTTCATTTCCCCCCAGAATGCCGTGGAACCGACCTAACGTCTGGGGATTTCTGCGGGGAAATGGAAGGACTTTCATGCCCCCAAAACCTGCCCAAACGGTCCTCTATTTCACTCCCTGTGAACTGAGTGGTGAAATGTGAGAGGGGTGTTTTACCCTACGCCCTTTAACTACTTATAAACTACTTCTAACCTACCTCACAGGGTTGTTGTGAGGATAAAATGGAGAGAAGGAAGAGGAGGATTATGTAAGCCGCCTTGGGTTCCTTTCAGGAAAAAAGGCGGGGTATAAATATAAATAAATATAAATATAACAAATAAATTATATGTGACAGGCACCTGCTATGCCCGAGGTTGCAGTAGGAGAGCTAGAACTGGGAGGCTCTGAGACAAGGTTTCTAGACTGACAATCCCACACAGTCTCCAGAGTTATCTCTCGTATTTGGGAGGGCCCCCTACCCCCCAATGTAAGGAGGAGGGAAGGAAAGCGCTCAGAAATTGCTGGCACAGAGGCACATTACGGCTGTTCTCCAGTAATAGCAACAGCCATAAAAAGTAAAATTGGCCAATTTAGCACCAAGCAGTCCTAGGTAATGGGTTTGACATTGTGCAGGGTTATTATCATTTGAAGGAACCGATCGAGACAGAAAGACATCACCCCGGGGGCGGGGGGGGGGTAGTTCACTCCCAGCTTTCTTTCCTGCTGGGTTTTCCTCACCATTTAATGCAAAATGTCACACTTGTCATCTTTTGATGGCCATTTTGACAGGATTTCCCCCCCCCCCCAAGTTGAGGACTCCCAAGTTGAACCAGAAATCTCACAGTCTGAGGATGGAGTCTAACTGAAGAAAATACCAGTTTATTAATACCAGGGTGGCCGGGTGACCGGCCAGATGGGCGATTAAAAAATATAATAAATAAATAAATTATTTTCAAAAACAGCAGGAGGAGTCTATTGTTTTGCACCCCACTTTCCAGAGCATAAGGATGCTCTACATCAGACGCGCCCCACCAGATCAGACTAAAGACATTCTAAGTCCAGCATTCTGTTCCCACAGTGGCCAACCAGGTGCCTCTGGGAAGACCACAAGCAGGGCATAGATTCACAGATCATAGAGTTGGAAGGTCCATATAAGGCTATCGAGTCCCACCCCCTGCTCAATGCAGGAAACTAGAGGAGGGGTCTCCCATCCAAGTAACAACCAGGCTTGACCCTGCTTAGCTTTCCACGCTCAGACAAGCTGAGCCAGCGTGAGCCACAGGCCTGTCTTTTCTTCACACAGTCAGTAGGGATTTGTGAAGAATCCCACAGGGGGGTGAGAGAATCCGACCGATGTTATCAACTCGGCCCCATGGATTCTGTTCTGTGAACCCTGCGCCGGTACCGACTTGATCTGATGCAAGTCGAGCCACCATGCAGACTTCCATTTTTAAAAGGGGCCATGATGATTTGCGTAATATATATATTTTTTAAAAAGCTGGGGAAGTTTGTGCAGAATTCGGGCCTCCACTCTGCAATTTGCGCAAATTGTGCTAGAGATCCACAGTTCCTGCCTCCAAATTTGCACAAATATTCTGAGCAATTTCGTGGAAGCTGGGGGGGCGGGGGGGGTAAACATACAACTCAACCCCTTTTGGCTGTCAGGTCGGAAATGTGTTGAAAGTCCGTCGGAACGAGTTTTCCAGTGTCGCATATCCCTACATAAGGGCAATAGCCCGTCCCTGTGGCTGTTCCCCAGAAACTGGTATTCAGAGGCTTAGCACCTCTGAACCTGGAAGTGCATATAGCCATTATGACTAGTAGCCGTTTGTAGCCCTATTCTCCTCAATGACTTTATCCTCTTGAGAGTGAACTCCGTAGTTGGACTATGCACCGTTGGCCACTGTGAGAAACAGAATGCTGGACTTGACGGACCATTGGCCTAATCTGGTAAACGATCTCCCAATTTGGAAAGAACAATGGTTTAACAAGTACATACGAGTCTCCTTACATCTGATAGTGCTGTTAGGTACTTTTAGATTCTGGACTTAATGGCCTTATTTGGGGTGTGTGCCCTACAGTGAAGTAATTCACAATGCCATCTAACTTCACAATGTGGTCAGCCAACCCTGCTGCGTTTGCGCCCCCCCTCGCCGGTGCCACTCATTCTGCTGGGCAGGGCCTGCCGTAAAGGCGCCACCGTTTACATTAGTGGCATGGTAGAGGATGTGTCCCTTGACGCGGCTCATTTGTTCTTCATTTTTTTTTTTTTTTAAACAGGCCTATTTAAAATGGGTGGAAAAAGAAGGAAAGGAGCCAAGATTACCTGGGCTGGATCTGACCCACAAGCAGCTCTTCTTCCTCAACTTTGCACAGGTTTATTATTTAATTTATTTGAGATGTTTTTATGCCGCTCCTCAGCCAAAAAGGCTGACATATATAAGCCAGTTAGCAAGAAGACAGTCCCTGCCCGCAGGCTTACAATCTAAAAAAGACACGACACACAAGGAAAAAGGAATGGAGAGGGAAGAAGGGGGGAAATTAATTCTGGTAGGGCTGGTGGAATGGCCCTGCACTCCCTCTCATCTCTATCTGCACAGCCCGCTGGAAGGTTGTTGCCTGTGGGGAAAGGCAGTCTTTATTGGGGGGCAGGGGAGGATAGGACCTCATTACCTAATGTTCCAACTTTGCATGTCTGCCTACTTTCAGTCCAGAAGCTCAGAGTGAACCCAATTTAATAGCCTCAGTTTGGTCTTCCCGGCATGTTTTACCTGCAAGAAAATCCCTCTAAGTGTGTTCAGCTATGGGGTAGAAAACCACAACAAGGATACATATCCGCATGTGTACACAGGCTTTCAGTGCCTTTGCACACACAGGCTTTCTGTCTGTGCACCCGTTAAGGCACCTCCTCACAACCATTTGCATTAGCACAGCACCCGTGGCTAACTGACATGTAGCTGCTGTGCAGACCGACCACCATTCCAGCACCGCTCCTTTCAAACTCTGCCTGGCCACCAACTGGCCCTCACCTCAGATTACGCATTCTGCAGCCTATCCATAGGCTGTATGCAACCTCCAGGTTCAGAGAGGCAATATGCAATATGCTACTGGATGCTATTTGCTGCGTAGCCTAACCTACCTCACAGGGTTGTTGTGAGGATAAAATAGAGAGGAGGAGGAGGAGGAGGAGGAGGATTATGGAGGAAGAGGAAGAGGGTTATTGGGTTTCTTGCAGGAAAAGAGGTGGGATATAAATATAATAAATAAAAAAATAAATGAGAGATGTCTATTGCATTCCTATGTCCTGCTTGTGGATGTCCTGGAGGCTTCTGGCTGGCCATTGTGGGAAAGGGGAAGCTGGATTCAATGGGCTTTTGGTCTGAGCCAGCAGGGCACTTCTTACAGCCATACGTAGTTCCTCCTGGATTTCGAAAGAGAAAAAGGTGGGCGCCATTCAGGATACATTACAAAGATTCCTGTCCGTAGGCTAAATGTTTATGCGTTGTTCCCACAGATTTCCTGGATTTACATTGCTGCAGGAAAGATTAAGTCTTTAACTTACCTTAACTAACTGAAACCTGAAATCCATTCTTATTCTGATCCTAACAGCCTGGGGGAAACATTCAGTCAAACAACAGCCTTTCATATGCACAATTTGCCTTGCCTGCGGCACTGTTTTGGGTGGGTCTGGCTGGACCCAAATGCAAGGAAAGCTAGGTTGCATAAAAACTCAGGCTGAGGGTTCTGAGGGCCAGTCTCACAGGGCTGTATGGTCCTTGCCCTAGAAGTCTTGTTCCTAGAGCATCTTCCTGGAAGCTGTGTGGTTCCTGACACAGAAGGCCCATTCCCAGAGCATCTTGCAGGGGGGCGGGGGGATGGTGATTTGCAATTGCAAAGAGGCAGCGGTGAGCTGCAGATTACTGCTGGTGGCTAGGGGGTGGGGGCACGCAAGAGGGCGTGTGGAGCTGGCTGCACCCCTGTGGGCCACAGGTTATGCTCCCGTGTGGGCTGCAGGTTATGCACCCCTGCTCTGTAGTATACATGGATGGACAACAGGCAGTAAAAGGAGTCCTTCCGGATTGTGGTCTGGAATTCCCACTACAGGACTAAGAAAGTGTAAGGAACACTACAAAATTAGAGTCTGGGCCAGAGGTGAATGTAGGACAAGCTGCTTCAAGGCACTCTGTTTTCTCTGCACAGAGCTTCTGAGACCAGTATCTTAAGATTCAAGTCAATGACAACTTTAAATGTTTTTATCTGGGTTACTGATATATATATATATATATATATATACATACATATATCTTCTGGGCTCAGGTACACTCAATTCATTTTCCGTATCTCTCAGGTATGGTGCGGTTCCTACAGGCCAGAGTATGCCAGCCAATCTATTAAGACGGACAGTCACAGTCCACTGAAATACAGGTAACGCCCCCCTCCCCATTCACATGCCCACTCCCACACACACACCGCTGACCCGGCATCACAGTCGACTGCTGTTGCCATACTGCTGCCTACTCCCTCTGACTTCTGCACCCCTTCCCACAAACAGCACTATATACCTCTAGGCCTTGTGCACTGAATGTTTTCTTTAAAAACAAAAACAAGAAAACGCAACACCAACACCTGAGCTGTTAGAATGTTCATAAGCATTCCGTAACACCTCAACAGCTGAGCCAATGGCTCAGCTTCCCCTTCTCCTCCCAGCTGAGCCAATGGCTAGAGAGGACTCATTTTAATCCACTAGAGCCAGAGCTCTCACAGCCAATAGCAAGGAAGAATTAAAAAATTACAGCCTGCATTTATATCTCATGTTATGGGATGTGTGTTTTTTTTTTGTTGTTGTTGTTAAGTTTATCTGATTGTTGTTGCTTTTTCAAACAAAAAAATTAAGCTGCAGTCATATTATATACACCAATCCTATTATATACGCACTAACCTGGGAATAAGTCTCATTGGACTCAACATGATTTCCTTCTGAGTAGACATGCAGAAGATTGTGCTCTTAAAACTATTTCTGTGTTCAGAGCAGCGGACAATGGCAGAGGGGAGGATAAAACTACAATAAAAACCATTTAAAAAAAACAAAACAAATAAACAACGTGATCAGGAATGTTGCTTTAGGGAGAAATTTCTAAGGCCTCTGCAAAAAAATAAATAAATATGGAGGCATTCCAGAATGTGAGTAAACAGGAATAATCCCAACACCCTTGGAGCCGCCACTGAAAAGGTCCCGTGAAAAGGTCACATGACTAGACAGTAACTGAAGCAGGACCTCATTTGATGCATGAAAATGCTGTGGGGATTGATATAAGGAAGAAATGGTATTTAAAAGCTATTTTAAAGAGAGGTTGTGTTGGGATCATGGCATGTGAGGAGGGGGGGGTTAGACCTTTCCTCCCCACACTGCACGCATGCGCACACACACATGCACACACACCGGATTTTTATCAGTACTGTGATGGTTAGAAAAGTGTTAAGCTGGCCCCCTCTGCATGCCACAGTCCCAACAAGAAACCTCGGTGCCTGCAATTAGCAATTTAAAAACAAAAAAGGCGATTTTTAAACAAACGAAACAAAAGGCACAACAGCAAGTGACACACGTGTCGTGCCAGTCTCATTTGGCCCGAAGGTATTTAGGTGGCAGGTCTTGGGGGTAAATGAGGGGGTTGTAAATTGCCACAACCATCATGTTTCTGCACATTCTTTGCTTTGAATCCGATATACCTCGTTTCTCTTTCTCTGACTGCAGTGAACAAATTCATAGTTAATAGCAAGCAAATGTTGACTTGACAAACGGACACGTGGCCATTGAGTGGTGGAGAAATAGATGCTGGGGTGCTAATCACAGCTAGAGGATTTTAACAATGCAATCTTCTACATGCCTTCTCAGAAGTAAGTCCCGAGTTCCATGGGGCTTACACCCAGGTATAAGGATTTTTTTAGGTATATGACTTCAGCCTGAGTGCAAATATACAAGAGGCTACATCCAACAGGGCAGGGCTCTCCAACCTTAGGTCCCCAGATGTTGCTGGCCTACAGCTCCCAGCATACCCAGCCAGCATAGCTAATGGCAAGGGATTCTGGGAGCTGTAGTCCAGCAACATCTGGAGACCCAAGGTTGGAGAGCCCTGCAATATGCAGTCTTATGACGATTTTATTTATTTATTTATTATTTACATTTATTTATCGCCCATCTGGCCGGCAACCAGATCGTCATAAGCAAGTGCCTGTACCAATGCCCCAGCATTGTTCGCTTGTCCTAGATGTATCCAGCTTTACGGTGTTTTTTTTTTTTTAAATTTAGCTTATTTCTTTTACAAAGTGCAAGTCCTGTTGTGGTTCTCACAGCTCATCCTCAGTTTCCGATCCTCACTTTCTTTCCCTCTTGTTCTTTTCCCAGGGTGATGGGCTCTTTGCAAAACTTTGAAGCCTTTTCCGAAGTGTTCCAGTGCAAGAAGGGCAACTTCATGCACCCCGTAGAGAAATGCAGGGTCTGGTAGCCCCCGCCCCCCCCCAAAAGACTCGAGCTTTCTCGTTAGACCTTGGGCAGTCTGAAACACTGAACTCATTCGGATTTCACCAACGATGTGCCTGGTGCTTTATTCCCCGCCCGCCCCCCTTCTCCTCCCAGTTCGGTCACAGCCACAGTTTACAGTGCAGCTATACTGCAGCTATCGCAGCAACTACAGGTCGAGCTACAATTCTGACTTTGGTGGTCCAAACTGGAACAGGGACCAGTATTTTGGAAAATGTCCCCTGTCTTGTTGAAAGCGACAGGATGCTTCAGGAAGAAAGAAAGAAAGAAAGACTGTTTCTAAAGACGTTGACTGTTATTAAGATTCATCCGTTGTTGTTTTTTTAAAAAAAAACGGTTAGCTATTTAGAACAAAGACGACCGTTCTATTTTTCATCAAGGAGCATTAATTCATCAGTGTGTCTTATGCTTTTGGGGAATTTGGCAAAGCCTCTTTGAGGATTTTCTTTTTTTTTAATTCCCACTGATTTTGACGATGATGGGATCAGCCCACCCACCCACTCACCTGGGCAATCTCGTTTCAGCCTGATTTGTGCTTCTCCCACCCACTTTTCTTTGAACTCCTTAAGAACAGCCTTGCTGGACTGCACCACCAGTTCATCTAGGTCAGTAAGTCTGCTTCCAGCATGGCCCAACCAAATGCCCTCGAGAGCTCACAAAGAGGGCACGAAATAAATGGCCTTCCCCGATGGCGTCCTGCCTGGAAATCCTACACTTAACTAGAAACTGTTGGTACTCGCCCAGCTATATGAAGTGTTGACAGTAAGAAGGGCCTTCTGGATATCAGGGGTGGGCAGCATCCTGGGGTCCTGTTGCCAATCCCCGCCCCCCCACGAACCCACTGGGGATGGTGCCCCTGCCGTACCACCAAAATTGCCGCTGAAATTCAGTGGCGTCTCAGTAAATAAGGGATGGTTTTTCTTGAGGGGGCAGGGCAGTGGGAGTTGAGTAAAAGGCCATAGAATCATAGAAAAGTAGAGTTGGAAGGGGCCTACAAGGCCATCGAGTCCAACCCCCCCGCTCAGTGCAGGAATCCAGGCCAAAGCATCCCCGACAGATGGCTGTCCAGCTTCACCTTGAATGCCTCCAGAGTGGGAGAGCCCACCACCTCCCTAGGTAGTCGGTTCCATTGTCTTATTGCTCTGACAGTCAGGAAATTTTTCCTGATGTTTAGGTGGAATCTGGGTTCCTGTAACTTGAGCCCATTATTCCGTGTCCTGCAAACTGGGATGTGTGTGTGTGTGTGTGCATGTTGCCCACCCCTGCTGTATAAGATCAGACACTTTTGCTAACATCTCTGCTGCCGCCTCCCCCTGGATTCTCATGAGTCCCTCTTTTGGCCACGGAGCCATTATAACAACACAGCACCCGGGTTTGCTTATTAGCAGGTGTGAGCGTGCATTTGCACGCGGGGGCTCCATGTAGTCGTTATTGTGGCTCACACACAGCTTTTGATAAGACCTGTCCTCTGTAGATCTGTGCCGAAAACAAGTGTGTCCTTGGCAAAAAAAATACACAGATGGCGGGGTCAACTGCAGATGGTGTATGATCCAGCACAAACGCCCGTCGATGGGGATCTTTGGCGATTTCAGCATCCATTTTTATTGTGGGGAAATTTGGCCGTGTGTGTGTGGGTACAATTCATGATGGTTGGCCGGCCTGGCACGTGGAACTCCCTAAATCTTTTCTGTGCAAACTCTTGACTTGTGCCCAGAGCGCCCTGACGGAACACCTAGAGCAGGGCTCTCCAACCTTGGGTCCCCAGATGTTGCTGGCCTACAGCTCCCAGAATCCCTTGCCATTAGCCATGCTGGCTGGGTATGCTGGGAGCTGTAGGCCAGCAACATCTGGGGACACAAGGTTGGAGAGCCCTGACCTAGATAGTATGGATTTAATGCTTACCATCTGCGGCCAACACTGTTCAACCATAGATTTCCCTTGCTCTGCATTAGCTTCCATTTGTCTGCAGTGATATCATCACGCAGCCAAATAGGATTGGTCTGTGTGGCAAGTCCCCCAGCTCTGTTGTTTCTGGAGAGAAACGGACCTACTGTATTTTTCCGTCTATAAGACGCCCCCATGTATAAGACGATCTCCACTGGACAGTTTCACATCCGTGAGGCTCTCTCCTTGGCTTACTTCCATGTATAAGACGACCCTCAATTTTTAGTCTTAACAATTTTAGGAAAAAGTATAGTCTTATACATGGAAAAATACTGTACTGTGCATGTTGATATTCGTCTTAAGGGTGCTGTAGCAGCACTTGATCGGGGCTCAAAAGACACACCTGCACTAAAGTGCAATCACCTGAATTCCAGGTACCAAGGAAGGAGATCTTGAAGGTTGGGGAGGGGGCACAGGTGCACAGCCATGCTGCCAACACTTTTATCCATTTTGATTCCCGTCCTTACGAATTGCTGAAGGGGGTGGCTTTTGCAGCCAACATTTGGGGGGGGGGGCTGTTTCGGATCGGCTCTCCTTTACAGAGCCCGTCCCGATGCCAGCGTCCGAGTACGTCTACCTGAGCTTTCTTTGGAGCTCACTTTCCGAGCAAGTCCAAGAGAGCGGGCGGGCGGGCGCGCACCTGCAGCAGTGGGTGGATTGTGTCCCTTTCTCTTTCCTTGCCCGAGAGAGCCGTTTTCCAAGTGACTCCCGTGTGTTGCCAGAATCCCAGCAGCATTGTGTGACGACTTCGTTGTGAACGGTTGCAAATTGTCTCCGCCTTTCGCGTGCGCCGTCTCTTCGGCCTGCCAGCTACTGCTGTTAAAAGTGACACTAAAACCCATAGGTTCTCGGCACTTTTCGCCCGCTTTGGAATCCTTCTCATTTGTTCTTTGAAAAATATCGGCCTCTATGGAATCTCCTCCATGTCGAGTCCCTTGATTATCTGTGCGGTGGGTGTGGGTCCAAAGGAGTGCTTTTGTGTGGCTGAATGGGTACACACGCCCCAGCCTGCTGGGCAGGTATGGTTTTAAAGTTCAGTAACTCACTTTGATCCCCTGGTGAACCTGGTCTCTGCTCCACCCGCCTACGTAGGCACCAACCGACGGTTGTTGTGAAGTTAAGAGGTCTGTTGTGTGCGGGCCACTGGCCTCAGAGGCACCGCACTAGTCTAAATTAATATTGGAAACAAGGCCGCAATCCTACCGACACTTACCTGGGGGTAAGTCCCATCGAACGCAATCTGACCGGCTCCTGAGTAGGCACACACGGGCCTGTGCTGCTGTACGATGTGTGCAACCCCCATGCCATGCGTGTTTACTTGGGACACACTTGGGTCTGTTTATTCATTTATTGCATTCAGCCAGAAAAGGCTCTCAAGAGTGGCTTACAAAGATTAATAAGAAGACAGTCCCTGTCCTCAGGCTCACAATCTAAAAGACACGACACAAAAGGAAAAGGAATTGGGAGGGAGGAGGAGGAGGAGGAAGAATGCAAAACTCAGGCACCAGTTCTTAGTTAAAAAGGTTCTTAGGGGGGGGCGTTCTTTTGGGGGGCGGGGCAGGGAAGGGCAAAACAAGCTCCCTGCAGCTGCTCCCTCTCCGGCTGATGTATGGGGCCAGGTTGGTCTCCCCCTTGCTGTGATGCTACTTCTGGGAGGCAGGGGGTGCATCCTCCCAGTGGCCCTTGGTTCTCTGGCCGATGGATGAGCCATCAGTATACATCGCACTTTACGGAGTATGAGAGCTCAGGTTCCCTGCCCCAAGGAGCTTACAATCCAAAATTCAATGCAGGGGAAACGACAGAGGAAGAGGAGAGATTTATTTATTTATTATATTTATACCCCACCTTTTTTCCCTGCAAGGAACCCAAGGCGGCTTACATGATCCTCCTCCTCCTCCTCTCCCATTTTATCCTCACAACAACAACCCTGTGAGGGAGCTTAGGCTGAGAGCCAGGGACTGCCCCAAAAGTCACCCAGTGAGTTTCATGGCCGAGTGGGGGAACTAGAACCCGGATCTCCCGAGTCCCAGTCCAACACCCTCACCACTACGCCACGCTGGCGTAAACCGGGAAGCGATATGTAGTTGCTGCATTTAAACTTGCTTAAGTTCAGTTATAGGCAGAGGAGGGCACGGGAGGCAGGGGACTGGCTAGGGACGGGCGAGCATTTCATTTCATTTCATTTCTGATCCAGGAATTTACCCAAATCCACAAAGTTCTCCATGTTCAGGAAAAAAGGAACGTGAAGTGCTTAGCGATTCAAAGTCTGGATTTGTATTCCTGTGTGTATATTCGGCGATGCTAGTGCTGGATTAGAGTGACCACCTCTCCCCCCCCCCCCCCCGTGAAGCTCCTCAGCTTTAACAACTACATGGCAGGGGGAGGCACACTATGTCCCTCTCCATGCTGGGAATAGCTGCACCGACTGAATTTGGCCCGGTGCGGATGGGCGAGAACGTCGCATCGGTTCATTTCTGATCAGAATCTGCCAAAATTCACACACAGTTCTTCATATTCAAGAGAGAAAGAACTTGAGGTTAAACAAACAAACAAAAAAAGTTCAAATGCTTGAGAAAACGAAAACTGGCAGGTATGCCCATCCCTGGACTTAAAACCAAAGGCCTCACACAAAAATGTGGTTTTTGAGGAGGGATCTGGAGGGAGGGAGGGTGGGTGGGTGGAGATCCAAGAGTATAGGTAACATGGGAGAAAGGATAGTGGGTTTTTTTTTGAGGATATGGCTATTTTTTATTGTAATCGTGCGAGGGTTAAAAAAAAAAAACAGCTATGGTTTGACAAATGAAATGTTATTCGACAACCTCCAATTTAGTGTAAACGTATGAAATACATGTTTCATGTGGGGTATGAGGTACAACTATCCATAGATAGTATCCTAATCCTTAATGACCCTCAGTAATAATTCCTGCGGGGGTCTCAGAGACCCCGGATACTTTACTGATGCATTTTTTCCCCTTTCACTTCTAAACCTCCTGGAGCAGTGTTCTCCAACCTTGGGTCCCCAGATGTTTTTGGCCGACAACTCCCAGCATGCCCTGGGCTGGGGCATGCTGGGAGTTGTAGGCCAAAAACATCTGGGGACCCAAGGTTGGAGAACACTGCCCATCAGTGTTAATTGTACTGTTAATATCACGGGTTACACATGGGCTCAGGCTGGTTCTCACAGCCGTGAACCTTAGCGGGTGTACTTTGGGCCAGTAACTGTTTCTCCGCCGAACCTACCTCACAGGGTGGTTTGTAAGGATAAAACGGAGCACGCGCGTGCAGGGGGGGGGGATATACGTGTAATAAAATAAATGTAGATCCTCCGATCATTATAAATTCGCTCCCCATCCCCAGTCCCATTTAATCTACGCTCATTTTCGTACAGAGCGCTGCTGCAGCCACCTGCCGTCCCAGACTCCAGTGGGAGGGGAGACGCGGGAGGCAGCAAGACCTACGCCCGCCCGACCCGAGGAAGTCGCCCTCCCAATCTCATCTGATTCAGAGGACCCTTCCTCAGAACTCTCCACGCACCCCTTTCGCCATGACGCCACGCCCAGGGGCAGCAGGGAGCACTGCGGCGCCACTGGAGCCGACGCTTGAGGAATACGTCGCAATGGTTTCCTCAGAGGGTGCGGGGTCTGAGGCATTAACCCATCAGCAGGAATGGGGGGGGATGCATTGAGCAGGGGGTTGGACTCGATGGCCTTGTAGGCCCCTTCCAACTCTACTTTTCTATGATTCTAGCTCTGCCCACTGCCATCCTGCAGCCCTTGGTGATTACTTCTGAGGGACTCCAGCCCTCAACATTTTTTTTTAAAAAAAAAAAAGCTTCCCTGCCCCTCTTCTAGGCCACTGCTGGAGCAACATCCACACCTTCATTTCATAGATCGTAAGAGTTGTAAGGGGCCTACCAGGCCATCGAGTCCAACCCCCCCCCCCTGCTCAATGCAGGAAACTAGAGGAGGGGGTCTCCCATCCAAGTCATCGCCAGGCCTGACCCTGCTTAGCTTTCCACGCTCAAGACAAGCTGAGCCAGCGTGAGCCACGGGCCTGTTCCTTGCTGCTCTTCAGTCCCTGGTATCCAGCCGGCTGCGGTCTCCGGCTCTGCCGTGAGCCGGCTGCACTCTCTGTGCTAGCCTGGACTCCAGCCGATCTTCACCCGTACCCCCCCCCCTCCAGGCACCAGCCTTGAACAGGATGCAAGAGAGATCTCCCTGGCCCATTTCTGCCCAGCTTAAAAGCCTTTCTGGCAGGCCTCTCGCATGCCACCGTCTCTGGGGCTCAGCAGACAGCAGCTCCCAGCACCACTTGCCTTGTGCCCTATCTTTCCCACTGCCTGGGCATCCGGTGTCATACTGGCTGAGTGCACACAATACCTTTGTGGCCAGTCTCCCAATTATGGTCATGATTTCTCAAGAGGTTCAGTCTTGTGGCAACACTCTTGGCCAGCAGAACCTGACTTCCCGAGAGTCAGGGCAAAGAGTCCCAATAAAACCTTTTATTGCAGTAATTCCAGTAATTAAGTTTTCAGCCTTTACAGTTGCAATAAAAGATCCACTGAAAACAGAGTAAGGCAAAGCCCCAAGTGATAATCATGTCAGGAACATCACGGACACAGAGGCAATCACCCAGAGTGCAGCTTCACAGGGGAAGTCCCATCAAGTTCACAGTTCGAAAGAAGGCAGGAAGCTCTCCAGGTTTTCAGTGCGCCGCTGTTCTCCTGCAAAGGCTACCGGAAGCTGCACAGGTTTAAATGCAGGGGAGTGGCTCAGGATCCCTCTTGGACATTCAATCCTCGCAGTGAAACCGGGCCCTCAAGCGGCCGCTGCGCTTGACCGGGCATTTCTGCCCTGCCCCTCTTCTGCTGATGACCGACCAAAGGAGACACCCCCGAAACACCTTCTTTCTCCTCCAGAGACCTCCTGCTGCTGCCCTGTTCCCAGGGATGATGTCTCTGGCTGAAACGCAGGGGCCTCCATCAAGGTTGAGTCTTCCAGCTATGGAAGATAGGCCCTATCAGTCTCCAGCGTCTCACCCCCCTCTCTGTTCGCTAGGCAGTGGGGGGCCGGGCAGAACCGAATTCTCAGGCCTCTGGTTTCCCACGGCTGGGCCCGACTCTGCCGCTTCTCCCTCCGAGTCAGAATTGGTGTCTGAGGCCACAAGCTCCACCCACCCACCCCGGGCTGGGGCAAGCTCCCACAACTCTCATAAGATCAGACCACCTGACCCAGACCAGCTTCGTTACGGACCTGGGTGGGTATTTTCCGTCTATTTTTGTAGTGAATCTCCTGTGTCCAAAACAGTCTACCTCTTGTCCTTTTCTCACCAGAAATGTTGTCCCTTCTGCCTTCATCTGTACTTCAATATGCATTTTCACGTTCTTCCACTTCCCTCTGTTTAGCCATGTGGAGGAATTGTTTCTTCAAGTAGAGCTCCAAGACGTTCAGGAAAGGAGAGGGTTCCATGTCTACTGATGGGGTTCCCCCCCCCTAAAAATGCTACCATATGGTAAGTTAGTGGCTAAATCCCATCACGAGGCATTCCCAACCAAGAGTTTTGGTTACTCAAGCAACTGTGTAAGTTGGCTCTCCACGGTTTTGAGCAGTTTCCTGCATAGGTTCCACCATGTTGTTGTCGTTCTCTTGAACAGGGTGATACGCTCTCTTTGCTTCTTCCTTTTGGGGGAGGAAAGTAAAGGCAGTGTCATCCTCAAGAACGTAAACTCAGAAGTAACCTTGAATAAGGAGAATTAGTTTAACAGTCCGTCCGTCCCCCAACCCTGTGGATTCCAGTTCTGGATAACAGCATCGCTGAGGGTTAAGGTGCTTTACTGAATAGTCAAGTGATATTTTTAAGAGTTCTGTGCGAGTGGCCTCTTGAAATTCTCCACCCTATTTACGAGGAAAGAAATTGGGCGGACCATTTCATCCAATTTCTTGAGAGGGAGGAGAAGGTCTCCAAGAGGTTCTCAGGGGTAGGCCGTCGCAGTAGCACAGCTTCTCTCCCCACCCCCCACCCCCAAACCTGGCCCAAGGTTTTTGCTTTTGCGGTCTCTGCAAATGACAACAGCAGCAGTTATGCTGGCTCAGCTTGTCTGAGTGTGGAAAGCTAAGCAGGGTCAGGCCCGGTTGTTACTTGGATGGGAGACCCCTCCTCTAGTTTCCTGCATTGAGCAGGGGGTTGGACTCGATGGCCTTGTAGGCCCCCTTCCAACTCTATGATCTATGAAATCTATGAAACCTTGGCCACCATTTTGTCTTCCCACGCACAATGCCCCAGACCTCCTGTCATTCCAGTGTGTTGTATGTGTGTGTGTGTGTGGGGGGAACTGGTGGCCAAAACACACACACACACACACACACACACAACCAGTGGAGAATATTTAGAATTGCAAAGTGGGGTTGGAAAAAAGGAAAGAAAAATTTTCTCATAAAAATGTCTTCTGAGAAATATCAGCTCAGCTCTACATTTTTACACTACAAACCGTTTATACTGGTTTCATACCAATTTAACTCTTGCTTCCCCCCCCCCCAATGAATCCTGGGAATTGTAGTTTGCTGGGGAGGGAATTGAGAATTCTCTATTTGAGACCCCCAGTTTCCCTCACAGAACTACAATCCCCAGGGGTTTTTTGGTGACTCTGTACCATTTGGAATGAGTACTGTTCCAAACACTGATTTACTACACCTGATATCTGGCATAAATCGCGATAGTTAGGCTTTGTAACTATTGGGAAGATGGACTAGGAAGCTGAACCAAAGGCTTTGCAGAACAGGTGGGGGGGGACTGAGGAGAGATCTGAAGGAAGAGAGGCTTAGAGGATCATTAGGAAAGGAATTGAAAATAAAACCACCAATATCATAATGCCTTTATATAAATCTATGGTGCGACCACACTTAGAAGACTACGTACAGTTCTGGTCACCGTGCCTAAAAAAAAGGATATTGTAGAGATGGGAAAGGTGCAGAAAAGGGCAACCAAAATGATCAAGGGGCCAGTCTGAGACTGTTTAGTTTAGAAGACATGACAGAGGTGTACAGAATTATGCATGTTGTGGAGAAAGTAGACCGTGAGAAATTTTTCTCATAATACTAGAACCCAGTGGGGTCATCTCAAGAAGCCAAGTGACGGCAGATTCAGGACCGATAAAAGGAAGAGTTTCTTCACACACACAGTTAAAGCTATGGAATCCACTGCCACAACATGTCATAACCGCCACCAACTTAAGAGGGCAATTAAAGGGGGGGGGGGTTAGACAAATTCATGGAGGATAATGGCTGTGTAGTGTCCAATGTTGGTCCTACACAGAGTGACTGAAATGAATCGCCCAATTTTAATGGTCTCTGTAAGCTGCCTTGAGTGCCATTAGTGTTACGAATTAAATAAATTAGTTCATCCCAATGGGTTTACTCCAGTGTTTCTCAACCTTGGGTCCCCAGATGTTTTTGGCCTACAACTCCCAGCATGCCCCAGCCAGCTACGCTGGCAGGGGCATGCTGGGAGTTGTAGGCCAACAACATCTGGGGACCCAAGGTTGAGAAACACTGGTTTACTCTAAGTGGGACGAACACTGGATACTACCCAGGGGCTGCTGGTCATGGTGGCTCTATATTGCCTCCAGTATCAGAGGGGGCGCACCTGTTACTGGAGAACACAAGCCGGAGAGCGCTATAATCGGGTTCGGGCCCTGCTTGTGGGCTTCCCATCTGGGGCATGTGGTGGGGAAACAGAATGCTGGCCTTGAGAGGCCTTTGGTCTGATCCAGGACAGCATCTTCCTATGTTCTTGAGTTGAGAGGGGGCGGTATCGGCAGATGTTCTGGGCGGGCGTTGCATAAGAGAGTGGGGAAGTTCAGCTTGGTATCGCTGGAGCTGGGCCGCAACGGGAAACCAGGGCAGAGAGAGAAAGCGACCCTAATATACGTATGGGCAGAAGTGAGGAGCGTTTTTAAAAAGGGCCTTATAGTGGAAGGGAGGGCCGTCTAGGTGGCCGCTTCCAGGCTCTGGAACTCTCTGCCGAGGGGGAGCTAGGCTGACCCCTTCTCTGCTGTCCCTTATGCCACCTGGCACAGGCCACTTTTATTTAGGTAACCATTTGGCATATAAGCGGGTCTGTTCCTGAAGGGGGCTTCAGTTGGTTAGTGCTGATTATTGCTTTTATTGCCATGCTTTTTAGTTGTGCTTTGAGCTTATTTGGTTCGATGCTGTGTTTTTAATTAAGATTCTGTTAAGTCTGGTTTTTACTGTTAGCTGCTTTTGGTGGAAAGGCGGGATAGAAAATAAAAAAAAAAAAAACATTTATATGACTCTGATCACAAGTCCACTCACCTGGTCTTCAGCAGCACCTGCAAACAAGAAGGAAAGAGCTTTCTCAGAAACATTCCTCATGACATACCAAAGCTGGACTCGAGCATCAAAGTCAGGGGAACCTCGGGGCTGGTTCACACACATGCACATTTGCGCGCTACACGTCGCATGTGGGTTATCAAAGGGCCGACTTGCTTGTATGAATGAGACGGCACAGATGAAACAACACAGGGTGATTGGCGTCTGCCACGCCAGGTAGACAACAGTACTAGGACTGCATCCAGTTCTGGGCACCACACTTTAAGAAGGATGTAGACAAACTGGAAAGGGTTCAGAGGAGGGCAACAAAGATGATAAAGGGACTGGAAACAAGGCCCTATGAGGAGAGACTGAAAGAACTGGGCATGTTTAGCCTTCAGAAGAGAAGACTGAGGGGAGATATGATGGCGCTCTTCAAGTATTTGAAAGGTTGCCACACAGAGGAGGGCCAGGATCTCTTCTTGACCATCCCAGATTGCAGGACACAGAATAATGGGTTCAAGTTACAGGAAGCCAGATTCCTCCTGGACATCAGGAAAAACTTCCTGACTGTTAAAGCAATACGCCAATGGAACCAACTACCTAGGGAGGCGGTGGGCTCTCTAGCACTAGAGGCATTCAAAGTGCAGCTGGACAGCCATCTGTCAGGGATGCTTTAACTTGGATTCCATTGAACAGGGGGTTGGACTCGATGGCTTTATAGGCCCCTTCCAACTCTGCAATTTTATGATTCTGCATGGTAAAGGACCCTGTTCAAAGTAGTTGCTAGTTTCAGAATTTGGCTCTAAATTTGTTTCTTTTTAACTACATATAAAGTGTGCTTTTTAATTCATTTTTTTTACACTTAGAATCATAGAAATACAGTAATACCTTGGATTGCAAGTAACTTGGTTTGAGAGCGTTTTGCAAGACAAGCAAATGTTTAAATATTTATTTAATATATTTTTTCACTTGATAGACAAGCGCCGTCTTGCAAGACAAGTACTGTGGTACGGCTTAAATTAAAGATCTCTGTACAAATTTGGGAGGGGGGGTCGTTTTGATATAAGAGTGTTTTGGATTACAAGCACGTTTCCGGAACGAATTATGCTCTCAATCCAAGGCATGACTGTAATAGAATCAAGGAATCGTGATTTATTCTTTTTCAGGGTTAGGGGGGTTGCACATCTACCATTTCTGTCCCGCTTCTTCCTTCTCCATATTATGAAGCCAATACAACCGACAAGAAGCAGAACAGGAAGGAGAACGGCAGCAACTAGTTGTGTCGTGGTCAGCTGCTCTGGCTTGGGAGGTGTACAGACTGCATCCAGTGTTGCACTGCCGGCCTGAACTTCTGTTATGCCTTCCTTGCTGCTGCAACTGAAGTGGAGATTAAAAGAAAGACGAGGTTAACGGCAAGACAGGAATGGACGAATCAGACTCGTTCGAGTCTGTGTCCCTCTCACATGTGTTCACTCCTAAATCTGTTTCATTTTTGCATGTAATCTCTGGTTCTTCTTACAACTTTCGGCATACAATTTCTGCTTGAAATTTCACAATCGAATACGTATTCTCCCAAAATATTTTATTTTTTATTTGATTTGATTTATATACCCCGCCTTTTTTCCTGTAAGGAACCCAAGGCGGCTTACATAGTGCTCCTCCTCCTCCTCCGTTTTATCCTCACAACAACCCTGTGAGGTAGGTCAGGCTGAGAGTCAGTGACTGGCCCAAAGTCACCCAGTGAGTTTCATGGCCGAGCGGAGACTAGAACCCGGATCTCCCGAGTCCCAGTCCAACACTCTCGCCACTAGGCCACGCTGGCTCTACCCTTCTGCATTCTCTCTCTCAAAATACTCACTTATAAAGATATTTTCTCTTGAAACAGACATATGTATTTTGTACCACGTGTGCCTGCCTGAACCTTGAGGCCATCTCCACTGTTCTGAGCGCCCCACAGGATGATGAATGGCAGGAAACCACCAGGCCTTTTTGGTAGCAACTCCCCAGTTATGAAACAGCTTTATAAACTTTTTGGCCCCAGGTGAACACTTTTTATTCACTCAGGCCATTTAAATGAATTGTGTCTTAAGTGTCTCGCCCTCGTTTGCTTTTTAAATAAAATAATAAATCTGTTTTAATTATATTTTTTTAAGTGGCTCTTATCACCTTATATTGTATTTTAATTGTTGTATTTGTGGTGGGAATGTAGGCAGGTAAACAGGTTCTGGTGTAAGATATTTAAAGAAATAGAAAAAATTACTGAAGAAGAGATATGTAAAACACCAGAATTAGCTTTATCGAATAGGTTTGTGAATGAAAAGAGAGAGGTAAAAGAGAAAACGTTAATTGGCTATTTGTTGACAGCTGCCAAGGCAATTAATAGCAAACAACTGGAAGACAGCTCAAATGCTGACACTATCTAGTTGGAAAAAGAAAATATGGGAAATAGCAATTAATGAAAAGCTGACACAAAAGTTAAGAATGTATAGAAAAATAAAGAAAAAAAGATACTTTTAAGAAGGATTGGTGAAAGTACATAGAGTATATGTAAAAAGATTCAAATAGATTAACGTTGATGGAAGCGTATAGAAAATTGTGGGATTCATGAAAAGAAGTTTATAAAGAAGTGAAAAAAGATAATTTAATGTGGATTAAGATGCGGGAGGGATTGGGGTGAGTTTACGTATTAATATTGTTAGGCTTTATTGATTATTGTTGTTCTTTTTGTATATATTTACTCTTGGAACAGTAATAAAAATTATTATTATTATTTTTAAAAATTGTTGTACAGTCATGCCTTGGATGGAGAGCATAATTTGTTCCGGAAATGTGCTTGTAATCCAAAACACTCTTATATCAAAACGAAATCCCCCCAAAAAAAATTGTACAGAGATTTTTAATTTAAGCCGTACTACAGTACTTGTATTGCAAGACGTTGCTTGAATAGCAAGTCAAAAAAAATTAAATAAATATTTAAAAATTTGCTTGTCTTGCAAAATGCTCTCAAACCAAGTTACTCTCAAACCAAGGTATTACTGTATTTGTTTTGTGAGCCGCCCAGAAAAGCAATATTATGGGTTAGCATTAAAGAAAAATAATTTTAAGGATATATGGGGACCATGCTTAGATTATGTTTTAGTAAAGGGAAAAGGGAGTAAGCCATGTCAAGATATGATGTATTTTTGGAATATAGATTAATAATGGATTATGTGGATAGAATTATTTTTTTTTTGGCCCCGTGGTGACGGGTGCACTTTGTAGTTATATGGATCTGTGGGTTTATTTTCTTTTTGTATGTGTGTTCCATTTAAAAAATAAAAAAATATTAAATAATTTTTTTAAAAATATATATATTATGGGTTAGCTTATATACCTTTAGGGCACAATCCTATGGCCGCTAGACGCTGTCTAGATGGACGTAGGAAAAGTCGGGAGCCCCAGCTCCGAACTCGGAAAAGCACTCTGACCGACCTCGGAGTGCCCGCCCTCCGCCCTTGCAGCTGGCGTGGTTCTTTCCACGCTGGCTGCGGCTCCGAAGTCGGAAGACCGACTTCGGAGCTGGGGGGGGGGCGCTCCAGGCGGCAGGGAGAGGAGGAACGAGGCACCTCTCTGTCCTACGAGGAATCCTGGCGGTGCCTCCAGTTCAGTGTTCTCCAACCTTGGGTCCCCAGATGTTTTTGGCCTACAACTCCCAGCATGCCCCAGCCAGCGTAGCTGGCTGGGGCATGCTGGGAGTTGTAGGCCAAAAACATCTGGGGACCCAAGGTTGGGTATAAAACACTTAGATGGCCGAAATCGGACGTCTAAGTGTTTTGGAGGGTGAGGGAAGCATGGAGTTAGTCCTTGCCTCTGTACTCCTCCCGGCCTCCACTGCATGCCCATAATCCTCTGAGCTCGTCTCTTGTTTGTCTCTGTTTTGGAAGCATTCTGAGACTGAAACTCAGGACCTGGCTGGGATTGAACGGGCCCCTAACGGCTGTGTGTTGGCAAGTGTGGGACAGTTGCCTTGAGGTGAGAGAAACGTGAGGTGAGAGAAACGTCAGATGTATCTGAGGGATGTATCTGAAAAATAGTTGCAACTTGTCACAGCAACAGTGTGGCGTAGCGGTGAGAGTGTTGGGACTGGGACTCGGGAGATCCGGGTTCTAGTCCCCGCTCGGCCGTGAAACTCACTGGGTGACTTTGGGCCCAGTCACTGACTCTCAGCCTGACCTACCTCACAGGGCTGTTGTGAGGATAAAATGGAGGAGGAGGAGGAAGACTATGTAAGCCGCCTTGAGTTCCTTGCAGGAAAAAAGACGGGGTATAAATATAATAAATAAATAAATAAATAGATAGATTCCTCTCAAAATATACCCTTCAAAATGCATTTGCATACATTTTGGAGTGGAGAACTAGGCCGGATCTGTTCTCCGAACAGATGTTACCCGAGCTCTTAAACCTTAGGGCCTAAAGGAAACAGCAATGGCAAGAACGGGAGGAGGACGCAGAATTTAAAATGACGTTTGTGGCACACGGCCACGAGAGAAGCTGGCACCTACTTGGTCCAATGTTTGCAGGAGGAGGACATCTCAGTCGCTGAAAAGGTTCCAGGCGGGCAAGGTTCAAACTTGGTGTCACTGATCTCTGTGCCTGTAAAAAAGAATGAACGAGACTGAGGGTCTTTTATTCTTTTACCATTATGGGCATTTCTCACCAAGGGCCGGAACTCCACGTGGAATGTTCTCATTAGTATAAAGGGTGGGGGCCTGATAGATCAGAAATAATCTCTCTCTTTTAAAAATCCTACATTCCTATTTCTCAAAGTTCAGGAGATTTTTTAAATTTATATATATGTGGCTAGGAGAGGTACTTGGGTATGAACCTGCCTCATACTGAACCTGCCTCTTTCCCCTGTATTGAGCTAATCTGATCTTTGTGAGGATGTTGTGTTTCTTCTTCTTTCTCTTACACATTCCTCCATCACTCTGCAGCAGGGGTGAGCAACTTTGGGAGGTCTGGGGTGGGGGTGGGGTCCATTTTTACCCACCCACCCCAAACCTCTGCAGCCTCCACTTTGCAGGGTGCTGGTGGAATTCCGTGGGGTGCACAAAAAGGCAATTTGCTGCCGATTTTCAGCGGTAAACTGCCATGGGACGCTACGACGGCCAAATCTGAAGCGAAACTTAAAATGGTTATTATTCTGCCACCGCTACCAATTTTGGCACAGCGGTGGTGGTGCCAGGGGGGGCTGCACGCTACCCCTGCTCTGCAACCTTCCCGACTGCCCACGCTTCCCAATCTGAAAATGCCCCATGGGAGGAATTACTTCATGTCATCTTCCTCTGGGTTTTAGTTGAAGTGTGGGAAGCCAGGGGGGCTGCAGGCCATTGGGACATATGATTATATCGTGAAAGGATCACACAGACCCCCTCGGCCACCCCGTAACTTAAGCGAGCCTTCCTTCGCCCGTGAAAGATGTCTTTTCGATCAAATTACCGTAAATGGTCAAAATAAAATGGAGAGGGCACGTTTGGCACAGCACCAGATTTGACTTCGGACAAAATGTATGGGGCAGCAGTCAGGGGTGTACAGACAAAGCGCCTTCTGCTTCGTTGTCCCTGAGATGCTCAACTTGAACCCGGGCTGTATCCCTTCAGGACGGGGCTGCCCATGTAGAGCTGAGGCAAACTTTCTCAGGAGACTTTCTTTTTTTCTTTCTGAGAACAATTCTGAGATTCTTCTTTTACCTGCTGCCTCCCACCTCACCCCACCCTACTACCCCCCCCCCCGAAAAAAAGAAAGCAACTTTGCAGAATGTTATCTGTATATCCTCCACCAAGTTTTTGGGTGGCCGCCATTCTCCACCGCCGGAATGCCATTAGGTCTAGGGCAGTGTTCTCCAACCTTGGGTCCCCAGATGTTTTTGGCCGACAACTCCTAGCATGCCCCAGCCAGCTACGCTGGCTGGGGCATGCTGGGAGTTGTCGGCCAAAAACATCTGGGGACCCAAGGTTGGAGAACACTGGTCTAGGGCACTGCAGAGGGTGCAAAATGGTGGCCAGGCTGCCAACACAGCTGCTGTTTCAGCCACTTGCAGCAGCCGCAACACAGACAGACACACCCCTTAGGAAAAAGGAGAAGCTACACTACTGGCCACTGTTCATGATGACCCCACCCCACCCCCAAGAAACTCTAGAAGGATTTCCCTTCCCCTTGGGAGAGATTTGGAGAAACGGTCAACCCCCTCCCTCAACTTCTCCACTAACCAGTCGGGCGGAGAATTTTGACGGGCCACCCGCACACAGCTTTTAGCAGGGAAGCGGCGGCTGGCATCAAAATCGTCGCCACCAGCGCCACGTTTTGTCTTACCCGCCTGTGTGACCCTGTGGCCAGGTGGGGCGACCGAATGCTTCTCACACCGCTCGCAGGATTCCCTGCCAATGGGATGGACACAGAAGTAACCTTCCTTGCACGCGCACACAGTGTTCTTGGTGTAGGTGCATCTTCCTTTGACTCTCAGCTGGGCTCCTGTAGGGCACAATTACAATTGAGGATTGGCAGAGGACCAACACGTTGCAGCAGAGGACCAAAATCAAAGAATCATAGAATAGCAGAGTCGGAAGGGGCCTACAAGGCCATCGAGTCCAACCCCCTGCAGGAATCCAGGTCAAAGCATCCCCGACAGATGGCTGTCCAGCCGCACCTTGAATGCCTCCAGACTGGGAGAGCCCACCACCTCCCTAGGAAGTTGCTTCCATTGTCTTATTGTTCTGACAGTCGGGAAGTTTTTCCTGATGTCCAGGCGGAATCTGGGTTCCTGTAACCTGAGCCCATTATTCCGTGTCCTGCACTCTGGGATGGTCGAGACGAGATCCTGGCCCTCCTCTGTGTGGCAACCCTTCAAGTACTGGAAGAGTGCGATCATATCTCCCCTTAGTCTCCTCTTCTGAAGGCTAAACATGCCCAGTTCTTTCAGTCTCTCCTCATAGGGGCTTGTTTCCAGTCCCTTTATCATCCTTGTTGCCCTCCTCTGAACCCTTTCCAGTTTGTCTGCATCCTTCTTAAAGTGAGGTGCCCAGAACTCAACGCAGTACTCAAGATGAGGCCTAACCAGTGTTTAGTAGAGGGGAACTAGTACTTCCCGCGATTTGGAAGCTATTAATGCAGCCTAAAATAGCATTTGAGAGCCAGCGTGGCGTAGTAGTTAGAGTGTTGGACTAGAACTCAGGAAGTCCAGGTTCTAGTCCCCACTCTGCCATGAAGCTTCACTGGGAGACTTTGGGCCAGTCCCTGACTCTCAGCCTAACCTACCTCACAGGGTTGTTGTGGGGATAAAATGGAGAGGAGGAGGACTATGTAGGCCACCTTGGGTTCCTTGCAGGAAAGAAGGTGGGATATAAATATAATAAACAAACAAACAAATAAATAAATTTGCCTTTTTTGCAGCCACATCACATTGTTGGCTCATATTCAGCTTGTGATCTACAACTGTTCCAAGATCCTTCTCACTTGTAGTATTGTTGAGCCAAGTATCCCTCATCCTGTAAGCATTTGGTTTCTTTTTCCAAGGTGCAGCACTGGGCATTTATCCCTATTAAATTTCATTCTGTTGGTTTCAGCCCAGCACTCTAACCTATCAAGATCACTTTGAATTTTGTTTCTGTCTTCCAAAGTATCAGCTATTCCACCCAATTTTGTGTCATCTGCAAATCTGATAAACATTCCCTGCACCTCCTCATCCAAGTCATTAATAAAAACTTTGAATAGCTCTGGGCCCAGGACCAAGCCCTGCGGTACCCCGCTCATTACCTCTCCCCAGTTTGAGAAGGTACCATTGAGAAGCACTCTTTTCTGTAGCCAATTGTGGATCCACCTGATAGTTGTTCCATCTAGCCCACTTTTAGCTAGCTTGCTAATCAGGATATGATGAGGCACTTTGTCAAAAGCTTTGCTGAAGTCAAGATATATTATGTCCACAGCATTCCCACAGTCCACAAGAGAGGTTACCCAATCAAAAAATGAGATCAGATTGGTCTGGCAGGATTTGTTCTAGAAAAATCCATGTTGGCTTCTAGTAATCACTGCATTGTTTTCAAGGTGCTTGCAGACTGACTGCTTTATAATCTGCTCCAGAATTTTCCCAGGAATTGATGTCAGACTGACTGGTCTGTAGTTCCCAGGTTCCTCCTTCTTGCCCTTTTTGAAGATAGGAACAACATTTGCCCTCTTCCAATCATCTGGCACTTCACCTGTCCTCCACAATTTCTCAAAGTTCATAGTCAGTGGTTCTCAAGAGTTCTTCGGCCAGTTCCTTTATTACTCTAGGATGCAGTTCGTCAGGCCCTGGAGATCTGAACTCGTTCAAAGTAATCAGGTGTTCCTTGACCATTTGCCTATCAATCTCAAGCTGTGATCCTGCCCCTTCAGCTTGTATTCAGGTTTGCCATGGGGGACACAGACCCTCTTTCGGGAGAAGACTGAGCCAAAGTAGTCTTCTGCCTTTTCTTTCTCGTCTGTTATCATTCTGCCGTCCTCACCGTGTAGCTGAACCACCATTTCTTTCCTCTATCTTGTTAGGCTTTTGGCCTACAACTTCCATCATCCCTCACCATTGACCGTGCTGGCTGGGGCTGATGGAAGTTGTGGGCCAAAGCATCTGGAGGATGCAACCCCTGATCTAGAGGGTTATTGGGTTGGGAAAGGCTGATTTAGTTCATTTCAGGATAGCTGGCTGGTCATGCTTTGCTAGAACTGCACCACTCCAGGCTGCAGGAAAGGACGGCGTGTTTTCACGCTGGCTCAGCTTGTAATAGTGATTTATTTCATAGATCATAGAGTTGGAAGGAGCCTACAAGGCTATCGAGTCCCACCCGCTGCTCAATGCAGGAAACTAGAGGAGGGGGTCTCCCATCCAAGTAATAACCAGGCCTGACCCGGCTTAGCTTTCCACACTCAGACAAGCTGAGCCAGCATGAGCCACAGGCCTGTATCAAGCATCACCTTTTACTCATGATTACTAGAATAGTTACGGTATTGCTTTCATCCGTGATTTAAAAAGAATTACATCTTCTTGTTGCCTTAACGAGCATTATCTTATGACCAGACCTGTATGATGACACTACAGAAGGGCAGAAGTTAGTGTTGGATGCAGAATCCTCAAAATGAAAGCTTTCGTTCAAGAAGGGAACAAGCAACAACGACAACGAAACCCTCTAGCTCTTAGAACTGTAAAGATTGGTTTTAAGGCACACTTGTTAATATGCTCAGAAATGTTACTAGCTTGCTTTTTTTTCTTTTTTTTAAACTAGCCTGCTTTCAGTCTAGTAGCCTGTATTATATACAGGCCTGTGGCTCACGCTGGCTCAGCTTGCCTGAGCGTGGAAAGCTAAGCAGGGTCAGGCCCGGTTGTTACTTGGATGGGAGACCCCCTCCTCTAGTTTCCTGCACTGAGCAGGGGGTGGGACTTGATGGCCTTGCAGGCTCCTTCCAACTCTATCAGACTCTATGAAATCTATGAAAATAAAATCCCTGCCTAAATGGAAAAAAAAAAAAAAAAAGCCCCTGGCATGTCAGGAGGAAGGACTCAATCTTTTCTATCGACGTGGCATTTTACCCATAGGGAAGTATTCAACTTCCCCACATGCAACATCCCCATGGCTGCCTGAACAGACTGACCACCAGATTCACCTAATATATAAATGAATTTTATTTATTTATTTATTTATTTATTTATTATTTTTATTAATCACCCATCTGGCCGGTTACCCGGCCACCCTGGGCGATGTACAATTAAAACAATACAATGAAACAATACAATAAAATATGATAATTAAAACAGTATAAAAATTCTTTTAAAATCCCAACCCACCCCATAGTGAGAATGAATGAATGGATGAATTCAATACAATACTTTCCCCTCAAGTTTGAAACAAAATAGGGCCTGTCACCCAATTTGCTCACCCGTCACCCAATTTGCAGCCTCATCTGCAGCCCAAAGAAATTTGGTTCTGCCGCCAGAGCTCCTATCCCAGGGCCGAGTGGCTTAAAATCTGAGCCAGGCACGGACTTTGGACAGGGCTCTCCAACCTTGGGGTCCCCAGATGTTGCTGGACTGCAGCTCCCAGAATCCCTTGCCATTAGGCATGCTGGCTGGGTATGCTGGGAGCTGTCGGCCAGCGATATCTGGGGACCCAAGGTTGGAGAGCCCTGACTTAGGAGGATGGAGGGAAAGGACTTGCACTGGACTCATAATGTACCCAAGCCATAATGAGCTGGGAAAGCTTAGGAAGCTGCCTTTTCCTAAGTTAGACACCCTGCTCCATCTAGCCCAGTACTGATTGGCAGCGGCTTTTGTTGTGATATGTATCACTTTACAAGCTTCAGTACATTGTTTACACATGGAAGGCACGGTGTGGCTCTGTAAACGGGTTTATAATGTCTAGACCACCGAGTCTATTCTCAGAGGCACGAGAGCCAGAACTGTGGGAAAGGAACGAGCTAGTCACATGGTTTGTATGTCCTGATGACGTACTAGCTTTGTTCCGGCAGAAGCCATTTTTAGGGGAAGGTTTTCTTCTCCACCTTGTCCTTTTCCTTTGTTCCTGCAACAACGTAACGCCTTTGCCGAGGTGGAGTGAAGCTCAACTTACCACACTGGACTTAATGCTTGCTATGCATTTATTTATACTCTGCACACGGACTGTAACTAGGAAATGTATACTCTGTAGAACTTTACTTGACAAGTAAATAAATAGGTAGATTTAGAACCTGTGGTGTTCCACCAGAGTGTTTCCTGACTCCATGGATTAATCTGCAACGGGGAAGCTGGAAGCGAGTGTCATTACAAGGGCAGGCTGGGCTGATAAGGCTGGTTCTGCACGCTGCAAGCTGCAAGGGGAGGTGAGCTCTGCTAAGATCTGTGTGTGGAAGTCCAGGCAGTTGATAGCACACAGACTGGATTATAAAATCTCCCAGCAACACACCAACTGCTTTCCAGGGTTTCAGACGGGGTTCCTTCCTAGCCGATGCCCGAAGTGGAGATGCCGGGGCTTGAACCTGGGACCTCCTGCATGCAAAGCAGGCTCTGCCAGTGAGCCATGGTGCCCCCTGGACAGTTTGTATTCTGAGTCAGGTACATATGAACTCTGGCAACGTCACTCCTTCAAGATTCCTAGACCCGAACAGAGACTGACATGCAAACCACAGATGTGCCGGCAAGGATCCTTGCCTCCGGGCTCAGCATCTGCACCTGGCTCCCTCAGGCAGCTGCTGGGCCCCCAGTGCTCTGGCCGGGCCCGCTAGTGATGAGGGGGGGGCCCACACCTGGTGTGCGGCAGTGGCAGGCAGTCATTTTGCACGCTTTGCGCCTCCCGAAGAGCACGTGGATCTAGCGCGGTTTCCTTAAATCAGCCCGATTGAAGCAAGTCGCGCCGGATCCACGTGCTTTTCGGGTGACGAGTTGCACGAGACTTGCACAATTGCGCACCCTGCGCCATTTGTGTAGATCTACGCAAACTGCGTAACGTTATGCAAATTGTGCAAAGAGTACCGGTTGCGCAAATTTCCTTGGCGTCTTAAAAAAAATGCACAGACTGCAGCCTGTCTTAAGAGAGGGAGGTCCATGAGCACCATAGCGAGTCGGCACCAGCACAGGGCTGGCGAACCAGGATCTGGGGGGGGGGACGGGACGACAACATCGTGAAGATCCGTCAGATTTCCACCCCCCTATCGGATTCCTCACACACCCCTCACTGTAAGTAACACCGTAGGAGAGCACGGGTCAAAAGTTGATGCCCTTTGATTGTTTACCCCCCAGGTCTGAAAGACTATAGAACAATTTCAAAAAAAAATCCTTCCTTTGGAGTAAACATTTAAGCACGGTGTAGAACAGAATACATGCATTCCTCATCTTCATCTCTCTCTCTTTTTTTTACCTGAATCACACACACGACATCTAAAGCATCTTGACAGTCCATTTGGATGGTCTGTGTACGTCCCATTTGTACAAGGAACACAACTGGTGCTTGACGCGGCAGTGCAGTGATGCGACACTCTGTACCCTACAACAGAGAGATTCAAAACGGAATGGGTAATGTGGCTGACCATTCCTTTTGCGAAGGTAGATTGTTCGGTGGGTTGGTTCATGCTCCCTCAACGGGGGGAGCTCACGGTTAGGGTGACAGCCGGGAATATCTCCCCTGTGTTGGACTGAGAGACCCATCGCATCAAAGCTTGCGGAAGCTATGGGGAAGAACGCGGCTTGAATTACAGGTGTCAGGACCGATGATCTTGGCACCTGCACTGCCTGATGGAAGACCTGGAGGAGGATTCATAGATTTCATAGACCATAGAGTCGGAAGGGGCCTGCAAGGCCATCCAGTCCAACCCCCTGCTCAATGCAGGAAACTAGAGGAGGGGTCTCCCATCCAAGTAACAACCAGGCCTGACCCTGCTTAGCTTTCCACGCTCGGACAAGCTGAGCCAGCGTGAGCCACAGGCCTTAGAGAAGGGATACAGGAAGCTCCACACCGGGGTGGACCTTCTTCAGCACCTCCTCTCAGGCCCTCCCAGTCGCCAAGCAGCGGCAGCCTTTTTTTTCCAGAGTCGTTGAAGAAAACGTGCTGGAAACTGATGGGGGTGAGCTGGGAAGGGGGCACAAGCTAGCCACCCAGGGGGTCAGCACAAGTCTTTAAAGGAGTATCTGCCCACCAAAGCAACGGCATGCCCTTGGAACAGCCCTCCCCAAGGCTCAAGCTTCCCTGCCCGACGCAAACAAGACGCAGGCATTTTTCTCCTTTCCGGCTGCAATCTAACGGCCAACTCGACTGCCTTACGGCAGATGTTGTGCCCATTTAGTAACTCCCTGGTCTTCCAAAAGCGGATCGTGACTTGGCCCGAGGTTATTTGCAAACGCGCCGAGTTCTTGCCGTCACACGGTGGAGTCTCCTCTGCTCCTCTCCCCTGGCGAGGGCGTTGCAAGTGAAACCCAACTGCGGTTCTCTCATACTATACATACCTATTCCACAGGTGGGGCAGCATTCACCAGCAATCTCATACTCCCAGTCATGGCAGGCAAAGGCTTCCTGGTGGAGCAGCAGCCGAGTTGCAAGGAAAAGGCGAAAAATCTTTCAGAAAAAAAGGAAGAGAAGAAGGAGACTTGTATGTATGTATGTATGTATGTACTTATTATATTTTTTAATCGCCCATCTGGCTGGTCACCTGGCCACCCTGGGCGATGTACAGAGAATAAAATACAATTAAACACAATTAAAACACAATTAAAACAATATAAAAATTTGTTTGTTTTTTTTAAAATCCTAACCCATATTCCCGCCTGAAAAACCATGTTTTTAAAGCACGGCGGAAGTTCATCAAGGAGGGGGCATGGCGGTCACGGGGGAGGGAGTTCCATAACTTGGGGGCCGCCACAGAAAAGGCCCTCTTCCTAGTCCCTTTGTTTTATGTATTTATTACATGTATATCCCACCTTTCTTCCATCATGGAACTCAAGGTGGCTACAAGCAGTTCTATGCTCAGAACCACCTTGCTGGTGCTAGGCTCAGCTCAATGAAGCTCAACAATCACTCTTGGTGGACTTATCCTATCCCCTAAAACAGGGGTGGGCAACTTGTGGCCCTCCAAATGTTTTGGCCTACAGCTTCCATTGTCCCTCACCACTGGGTGTTGGCTTGCAGTGACAGTTTACTTATTTTATTTATTATATTTATATCCCACCTTCTTCCCTGCAAGGAACCCAAAGCAGCTTACATAATCCTCCTCCTCTCCATTGTATCCTCACGACGACAACCCTGTGAGGTAGGTTAGGCTGAGAGTCAGTGACTGGCCCAAAGTCACCCAGTGAGCTTCACGGCCGAGCAGGGACTAGAACCCAGATCTCCCGAGTCCCGGTCCAACACTCTCACCACTACGCCACAATGGCTTCCACGAGTTGTAGGCCAAAAATCTGGAGGGACACAAGTTGCCCACCCGTACCCTAACAGGGCAAGGAAAACGCTGGACAATTCAGATCAGGGGTACCACCACCCCAAACAGGAAGGTTCTTGAAGAAATCTACCTCATCTGAATTTCTTCCCAGATGTTGAACTGAATGTATACTGAGTAAGTCAGTATTCTCCAACCTTGGGTCCCCAGATGTTTTTGGCCTACAACTCCCAGCATGCCCCAGCTGTAGTTGTAGGCCAAAAACATCTGGGGACCCAAGGTTGGAGAACACTGGAGTAAGGCCTTAAGTCCATCGAGACCAGGAGTGTCTGCTCTGACTCTAGGGTTTCAGGCCGAGAAGGTCTCCCCAGTCACCTGTTTCCCAAGATCCCTTTTAACTAGAGGGATCTAGTTAAACTAGAGTTTAACAAACTGGCTTGTTTGTTTTGTGCTCGACTGGCACCAAGTCACAGACAACGCAATAAGACCAAGGTGGATGGTGGGTGTGGAACATACAGCGGCAGAGGTGGAAAGCTTTGAATATCCATCATTTTCTAGGCAAGCACCCCATTCCACACTTTCCCAGGTCCCACCAAACCGCTTTTAACATCCCTGCTCCTGGGATAGAGAACTAGCAAAGCACACTGAACACTGGATCAGCTTCGTGATATATTTTATTTATTTATTTATTTATTTTATTATATTATATTTATACCCCGCCTTTTTTCCTCCAAGGAACCCAAGGCGGCTTACATAATCCTCCTCCTCCTCCTCCTCCTCTCCATTTTATCCTCACAACAACCCTGTGAGGTAGGTTAGTTACCCCGTATTTTTCCGTCTATAAGACGCCCCCATGTATAAGACGCCCCCCACTGGGCAGTTTCGCAACCGCGCGGTTCTCTCCTTGGCTTACTTCCGTGTATAAGACGACCCTCAATTTTTAGTCTAACAATTTTAGGAAAAAGTATAGTCTTATACATGGAAAAATACTGTACTTCAAAAACCCTCCCCCAGAGCACTGGGATTGGAGAGTCCTGGTAAAGCCATTCACTGTGGTCAGAGGCTAAATCTGCCAGTCACAAAACTACACCACCACCCCCTCTCCCCACCCTGGAGAGCTTGAGGAGAAGCATGTTGATTTTGGAAATCTGTGTTCTTCCTTATCCCAAATGTTCGCCAGCGTTCAGATTTGGATTTCTGTTGCAAAGGAGCCTCACTTCGATTCATACGTCTCCTGAATCTGTTCTGAATCAGCCGGATTTCATTCCAGATCCATCCAAGTCCAAAGCACTAGTTCATAAACATTTTTTTTTAAAATAAAAATAATAATAATAATAATAATGAAGAACTGCAATAACGCAACCTTGGTGTGATTGTATGGATGAGTGCATCAAGTTTTGTTTTTTAATAGTGTTGTGTACATGCAATGTGCATGTAGGCCTCTGGAGCACTGAATAAACACTGGCCCGCCCCACCCAGGGAAAAAAAAAACCCAATCTTGATGATAATGCATGTGCGGCCTTCTCTGCCTGGTAGCAAGAACAGCTACTGGTAATTCTTAGTGTCCCATGACAGTCACAAGGCCATCGCAGTTGCTCACAAGCCCCAGCTGCTGATTACAAACAGGGTGATTATTTAGTTCTGCAAAAGGAGATCACTTGGGAGTTTTAAGTTTTCTACTCGGGGGAAACCAAAAAGCAGTGATACACAGAATCACTTCAAGCCACCGTGTTACAGACATACAGTAATACCTTGGATTGCAAGTAACTTGGTTTGAGAGCGTTTTGCAAGACAAGCAAATTTTAAAATATTTATTTAATTTTTTTTTACTTGACATACAAGCGACGTCTTGCAATACAAGTACTGCAGTACGGCTTAAATTCAAAGTCTCTGTACAATTTGTTTTGGGGGGGGGGATTTCGTTTCGATATAAGAGTGTTTTGGATTACAAGCGCGTTTCCGGAACGAATTATGCTCTCAATCCAAGGCATGGCTGTAGTAGGACCTTTTGGTCTTCGGGCGCACTCATAATTCCATGGAAGGATTAGGGATGAAGCAAAATGCCCGCCCCCAACGCCAACTATTTCACCGTGGCATTTACGGGTGGTGAAATGCAGGGAGGGTTTTGGTGATGGGGGAAGTGAACTTTGGGGCACACTGATCCCCGTGGCAGCTGCCAATTCCCCCCTCCCAATACACACACACACACAGAGAGAATGCCGCTAAGAACATAGTGTCATGGAGCATTCCAGGAGGAAATAGCACCCCTTAAACAGGAAAGGCTATAAAACATTCCCTGTTCGGGGCTGGGACTCTGCCTGGGCAACAACCATCTTCCCGGCTCTGATGTATTTCAGCGTGTTCCTCATCTCTGAACGGTTTCTCCGTTCTAACTCCACCCCAGCGCGAGGCCTGGCTCCCGTCTGATGGTGGCTCAGCCCTGTCCCCCAGCTGGGCGGGAGAAAGTGACCAGGCGGGTGATCCACGATCCTTGGATTGGCTTGGGAAATGGGCCGAGTTATTTCCAATCTTGTTAAGAGATTCCTGGGATTGTTTCAGACTTATGCTGAGCGGGGGATAAGCTCGCCCGTCTCTAGTTTGAAGGAAGAGAGAAGAGATGGGGACAATTTTTAGGTGGCCTCTGCGGGAAGTCCAAGCAGAACAGGCAGTAAAGGAGGGCGGGCAGAGCGGCTTAACGGACCTTTGAGTCAGGGACAGCATCAGCATCTTTGGGGACCCGCCAAGGGCCACATCCCAGGAGGGGGCCCACTTTCACAAAGGGGGGGCACTATTGTGACCCCCCCCGGAACGTCCAGTGTGCAGCAGAGGATTCTGATGGGGACACAGACCGCTTTCCTGAGGGTAGGACGGTCAGTGCCTCATTCGGAGCCCTCCCAGCCAGAGGACGCAGCCCCGCCACTGCCCTCTGGCTGAGGATGAGCCCCAGCCGCACCTCCGTCACCCCAGCCTTGCAGAAGTCTCAGGCTACAAAATCAGGCGAGGGCCCTTTAAGGGTCCAGTCAGCTCCTCCAGGAGGGCTAGAGCTGACCACACTACAGACCTTGTCAGCCTATATAAGGCTTCAGTTGGCTTCAGCTCCCTGCTGAGACAACATCCTCCTATTGTTTTAGCAGGAGAGAGTTCCAGCCAGTGGGGCCCACTTGGGAGCTATCCAAGGTCCTGTTTTCTTCCTGCCTTGATCTGGTCATCATCAAATGCGAACGGCTTCCCCTGCAAGCCTCAAGGATCCACAGAATGAGAGAGGCACTTAGGGTATCCAGTAGAGCAGGAATGCAGGGGAGCCGTCCTGTGACTTTTTTCAGAGCGAGAGCAACGACATCACTTGCAGAAGTGCCGGGATAATTTGACGGGCCCTCTCTGCTTTGGCAAGTAAGTGAAGTAATAAGTCTTTCAGTTTTACTATTGTTTCTGACATATCAACACAGAGGCGGAGGGAAATGATCAAGCAGAGGTTGGACACTTTGCTAGTGGTTTGGTTACACTTCTTTGCAGGATTATTTGCATTTCTAATTAAAAGCTAAAGGTTGCTGAAGAACACTTGTCAAACCTCAATGTGTTTCACAAGTTGAACCTACGCCGTCAGCCTGAAGTAAGCCCCACTAATTTCGGTGGGGCTCACTGCTAGATAACAATGCATAGGATTTCAGTGGCGCGTGTGCTACATGCGTAACTGTGAGATTTTATTAACGGTTTGTTTGCTTTGGATGTCTGTATTTTAGGATCGAATTCTTAACTGGAGAGTTTTGCTCCTTTGACTGTAAGTAATTGTGTGTGTGTGTGTGTGTGTGTGCGTGTACACACACACACACACACGGATTCTTCTTGTGGATGAGGCTATGGGAGCTCTCACAATGAGCTCCTGCATTTCAAAATTTACACTATGCCACTGAGTGTGTCTTGCCCACTCCCTCGAAAAAGGATCTGGCTTCAGGATTGCTTTGGGTGGCTCCTCAGTGGCAGAGCTGGAGGAACGAACCTTCGCTGATGACCTCATGTTCTTAACCAGAGGTCTTCAAACTAAGGCCCGCGGGCCACATCCGGCCCGCCTTGCCTTTTTATCCGGCCCGGTAGCCGATCGGCAGAAGCAGACTTTTTTTTAACTCTTTCGCTTCAAGCGCCGATTCTTTTGTTGAGTATGCTCATTTGTGTGATGGCAAAAACAAAAAGTATATTCGTGTTAGGCATGAAACAATTGTGCAACTATATATGTAAAATACCACCAGCCCTGCCAGGAGTATTCATTAATATTCCCCCTTCTTCCTTCCCCATTCCTTTTTTCTTGTGTGTCGTGTCTTTTTAGATTGTAAGCCTGCGGGCAGGGACTGTCCTGTTAATTGCTGTAAACCGCCCAGAGAGCTTCAGCTATTGGGCGGTATAAAAATGAAATAAATAAATAAATAAAATAACTTTCCATTTAAGGGAAAAAAATTCACCCCTATCAAGTAAAAAAAAAAGGGACCCGGGTCCTTTTTTTTTTTTTACTTGATCCATTCATTCATATTTTTTTCAAACTATAATCCGCCCCCCAACAGTCTGAGGGACAATGAACTGGCCCCCTGTTTAAAAAGTTTGAGGACCCCTGTTCTTAACAGAAATCCATGCAAAGAAATCTGATTTCCCCCCCCCCCCATGTTCTTAAAGTAATCTGATGAACTGACTGAAGCAAATCCATGCGATGACATCCACGCCAAACCATAAATGTAGGCTCTGGAAACGAGCTGCTGGAACAAAACACATAGAGAAGATGCAACCCTATGCAGACTTCCTGGGGAGCAGGCCCCATTGACCACAGTGGGATTTACTTCTGAGTAACCATGCACAGCACGCCAGAGAAGGCTCCTAGTTTTTACAGTGGGGGGTGGTGTTCAGAAAGATGCTGTACAGTAATACCTTGGATTACAAGTAACTTGGTTTGAGAGCATTTTGCAAGACAAGCAAAATTTTAAATATTTATTTATTTATTTTTAACTTGATATACAAGCGTCGTCTTGCAATACAAGTACTGTAGTACGGTTTAAATTAAAAATCCCTGTACAAATTTTTTTTGGGAGATTTCGTTTTGATATAAGAGTGTTTTGGATTACAAGCACGTTTCCGGAACGAATTATGCTCTCAATCCAAGGCATGACTGTACTACTCTTTTTCCACCGCAAGATGGAGCTCAGTGTCGTCTAGCAAAAATTAAAAAGAAGAAGTAAACAGAGATGACCTCTGTACTGGGGAATTCCTGGAGCGAACTCAGAGACCTGTTTTTTTCCAGGAAAACAGGCAATAACATTGTGACAGCTTTATGGCTCTTAAAAGCTCACTTCGTCGGATGCACGAAGTTATTTTTCAGCTGGTAGATAGATATATTCACAGATGTGGAGAGAGAGGGAGGAGGAGAGAAATGTACGCACCCGGGGTGAAAAAGCAATGACACACATAAGAAGCAGCAGAGCCTACATACAGTGGAAGAACAAGGCCCAAATCATCACTGTTAATATCATCTTTCGAGCTGCGCTGTGCTGATTTAACGCCCATATGGCGAAAGCAAAGCATGGTCCCAAACAAGGCCAAAGTGATTAGGAATGAATTTCCTGGTAAATTCCAGTTCAGCGATTTCATGTTGGAGTCCTTGACGTTTTGTTTGTCCAGTTTTGTTGACTTCGAGGTCAGCAGCACGGCATTCAGGCAGATAGACATATTCCTCCCCTGGCTGCCTCCTGCAACGTTGCCATTTCAGAAGCTCGATTCGGCAGCAAAGCCACTGCTATCTTACGACTTCTAGTGTCGGGGATGTGCTGAGTATGTTCCGGCTGGGGAGGTCTTCTCCCTTGTGTCTCTGTTCCTAATAATCCCAAGAAGAATTCTCCTTTCTGTCATTTCTGACAGGGAGTAGGACCTTCAGCGTTGTGGACATCTTAGGATTTGAGAAGTAAAGAGCACTTTGTCCAAAATTGCCTGGTGGGAGATGTCCATCTGGTGTTGTAAAAGATGTTGTCATTTCAGAATACCTACCACATGAGCTCGTGGAAGTGCGACTCATCTCAAAAACCCACAGTATGACTGAGTCACATTTTTCCTCCCATGAGCAATATCCTCCAAGTCCCCCATGTGTGGATTCCACTTCATGGGATTGAGATCTAGCTGGGGAAGATGTCTTGCTGGGGAGGAGAAATCCTTTCTCTTCTCCCAACTAAGCTTGCTTGGGTTTTAAGATCTCCATCACCATCGGAAGCACTTTCAGTGGAACAGGAGAGAAGGCCTTCTTGGGACTCTTCAAGTACTTGAAAGGTTGTCACAGAGGAGGGTCAGGATCTCTTCTCGATCATCCCAGATTGCAGGACACGGAATAATGGGCTCAGGTTACAGGAAGCCAGATTCCACCTGGACATCAGGAAAAACTTCCTGACTGTTAGAGGAATATGGCAATGGAACCAACTACCTAGGGAGGTGGTGGGCTCTCCCACCCTGGAGGCATTCAAGGTGCAGCTGGACAGCCATCTGTCAGGGATGCTTTGACTGGGATTCCTGCACTGAGCAGGAGGTTGGACTCAATGGCCTTGTAGGCCCCTTCCAACTCTACTTTTCTATGATTCTATGACTCTCTCAAGCTCTGGAAGTCCCTGCCGAGGGAAACTCGGTTGGCCCCCTTTATGTTGTCCTTCCGCTGGCAGACAAATACATTTTTATTCAGGCAGGACTTTGACATATAAGATGGTCCGTTGCTGAATTGGGTTTTAATTGGTTGGTGCTGTTTATCTCTCTTATTTTGGTGTTTTTAAATGTGTTTTTAATTTAACTGTTTTTATGCAATGTTTCAAGTGAGATTTTGTTTTTGTTTTTTATCCTGTATGTTATTGTTAGGAACCCTGAACTCCACTTTTTGGCAGAAATGCAGGAGATTAATTAAATAAATGATAAAAATAGGGCTTGGGTGGAGAACCTGCAGCCTTCGGCGTCACTGAGCTCTTCGGATGCTAGGGGCCCACACTTACTCTACAGACCACCCCTCCAGGAATTGCTTCCACTTCCTGTGTGTGTGAGAGGAAGAGAAGGAATGGGGCAAGGTGGAAATAGGAAGAGCGGTGCAATTATGTTGAAGTCATAATTATGTTGAGAGCCAATGTGGCGTAGTGGTGAGAGTGTTGGACTGGGACTCGGGAGATCCGGGTTCTAGTCCCCGCTCGGCCATGAAACTCACTGGGTGACTTTGGGCCAGTCACTGACTCTCAGCCTAACCTACCTCACAGGGTTGTTGTTGTGAGGATAAAATGGAGAGGAGAAGGAGGATTATGTAAGCTGCCTTGGGTTCCTTGCAGGAAAAAAAGGCGGGGTATAAATATAATTAATAAATTAATAAATTAAATTAAACCTTTGTTGGTTAGTGATATGTTTAATTGGTTTTTAAATGTCACAAGCAGTTGCCAACTTGTGACATTTAAGCAATCACACAGGAGTACTGTTTTGCAGTCAACCCACGAGCAGAGGGGAAAAAAATCTTCCTCCTCCGTCTCTCTGAACTACATAATTTCCCACCACAACTAAAGAAGTACGCAGAGGAAGGGTGTCTGTGTCTGGATCCTACACGATGACAGTAACAATGGTGTCATCGTTACATTAAAAGCAGATGCCAAAGACGCACGCACGCACGCACGCAAACAATAACCCCTAACAATTAATTTGGTGCACCCAGCAGGGCTTTAGCATCTCTGTTCTTGAAGAACAGACACAGACACACACACACATCATGCCATGGGGCAAAAAACCAAAACCCTTTTTTTTTACAAGCAATTCCACATCACAGCATTGTGGGGCTCTGCTGCCCAAAGGCTATATGTTTGGTGGGAGAGGCATGTCTGCTTCTGGACACCCCCGAAGTAGTCCTTTGGATATTGCCATAATCTTGAAAGGCCATATTATATTTCTCATGTTCATGCAACCTAAAAACAAGCTTCATTTTCACATCCTAGGGCTGTCGGGGCGGCGGCGGGGGGGGAATGCTCTGAGGTTGCAATCCAATACCCACTGATCCGGGAATATGCCCCACTGAATTCAATTGGATCGGCTTCTGCGGGTGGGGGCTGCAGCTGCCCGCTGATTGAAACAAATACTGCAGGGAGCGCCACTTCCAACGTAGTAAGACTAAGCAAAAGCTTGCAAGTCCTTACTAGCGGGAAAGGTCCTATTTAAAACATTTTCACTTTCATCTCCAATCACTGGGATACCAAGCACCCAAAACGAACAAGCGGGGACTACTGGCTCTGCCCGGTACGCCCGTTCCTGTTCGCTCGCTCCGCGGCCAAAAGCCGAAAACTGGAGCCGAGTTCTCAAAAGTCGCCATCCGATCCTCGTCGTGCTCCTTCCTGCCACTCCCTATCAAAATCCTAACCATGGGCGAGCAAGACAGGAAGTGCCTTTGTGAGAACCCGACAACACCCGTGCAGTGCGTGGCCTCCTCTCTCTCCCCCCCCCGCCCGCCCACCTACCCCACCCCTTCCAAGATCGACCCATTGCACCCCCTCTTGCTAAGATAGGTCGCCCGGAAAGGACTGCACGAAGTTTCGGGGATCTCTCACTCACTCACTCACTTACCAGGCACATGATCCCGATCCGGGACGCCGGGAAGAGTCCAGTTGCAGCCGCCATCGGGCAGGCCCGTCCCCCCCGTCGACGCGCGCCTCGCGTTTGTTTGTTTTTTTACCTCCCTCCCCAATCGCTCCGGATCCAGGCCGTTTCCACAGGATCGACACGCCGCATTCTGAATCTGAAGTCCTTCCCACCCGGGCGGTTGCCACTGCAGGAGGCCGAGGAAGCCTTCCAACAAGCTGCGCAAAAATCCCCGCGTCTCGTGGAAGGTACGCAACGCTGATTCCCGAACCTGGGAAGGGAAGAGTTCTCCGCGCGAGAGCGAAAGCGAAAGCTTCTCCTCCCCGTCCAGGTTTTCCCCGGGGGCGCCGAGCGAAAGTTTACGCCCCACCAGCTTTACGCTTTTTTCCTTCGTGTGCGCTCCCCTTCTCCCTCCCGCTGCTGCCCCGATCCTCTTTTTTCCCCCCAAGGCTGACTGCAGTGGAAGGGAGTTCAGCAAAGAACGACAAGTCAGGACAGGACTTGCGAGAGAGGAAGAAGCGGCCGCCAAGCAATTCTCGGAGGGGGGGAAAAAAAAGTACCTGGCAAAGAAAGCCTCGGCTCCAGCTGCCTGGAAGAGGAAATGCATCACCAAAAAAAAAAAAAAAAAGAGGACGTGCGTGTGTGGGGGGGGCGGGGGTAACCTGCATAAATCGTGCCTGTGCCAAGTTTATCTGTATAGATGCAAATCCAGAAATTATAGTAATTGAGTCAATCTCGCCAAGGTGCACAAGACTCTGACCACAGGTGGGCCACCTGTATGCCTGCCTGTTCATCATCGTGGTGCGGTCCAGGTGATCACAGTGGGTGCTGGTTCTTTAAACTGGGCCCGGGCCTGGACAGCCCTTCTTCAAATCGAGGACTGTCCGCTGTAAAAGAGGGTGGTCATCCCAACGGTGATCTCTCCCCTTTCCAAGTGAGCCCTTCGGCCAGAGTGTTTTCTTCCCTCCCCCCCCGGGTTTGTGTTCCCCCCCCCCTTTATCAAAATAGAGGGGCTTCCTTTTGAGAAAGAAGAGGGTCGCCCTGGAAGTCATCAGGAGGAACCTTTCCGTTCCCATCAGGGGTTGGGTGGGGAATTGCAAAGTGAAAAGGTGCGCACGGACTAAACATTTTCAAAACAATTTTAAGACTAGTACTTAAACTAGCTAAGACAAGATATAAAAGGCGGCATCACCACCACCCTGTGTACTATTTGGAGCTGTTAAATGCCTCGGCATAGAGGGCAGTCTTGACCTGGCGCCGAAAGGATAGTAAAGTTGGCGCCAGGCGGGCGTCGGTGGGCAGCCTGTTCCACAGTTGTGGGGCTACCACAGAGAAGGCCCTCCCCCTTGTTGCTGCCTTCTGAGCCTCCCTCGGGGGCAGCAGTCGGAGGAAGGCCCCAGATGCTGAGCGTAGTGTCCGGGTAGATTGTGGTTGGGAGAGGCGTTCCGTCAGGTATTGCGGTCCCAGGCCGTCAATGCATTTATTTATTAAAGAATAAGTCTGCCCTGCCTTTCAGCCCCGTGCAGCCCGGATAAAAATACAGTGACAAATCAGTAATAAAAGAGAGAACTAAAAGTACGGAGCCGCGTGCAGCAGAATCCTTCTCTGGAGGAGGAAAGCCGCTGGACCTGGCGAACAAAGACCCAAGCTGCAGGGTCCCCTGGCTCAGAAACACGTGCCCTGGTCACTGAATTGCAGTGTCACTCGCCGTTATCTCCGGGTCTTTTTCCCTGACTCCCAGAAGACATCGACGGGACACCCTGGAGTAAGAAGCCACACAAAAGCGAATCAGCACAAGCCGAATCTCCACCGTGATGAGAAAGAACGCCAACAACTCTCCCATGTGAAGAGAGTTTCCTTTTAGGATTGCCGACTTTTGTTTACAAAAATCTTGGGGCAAGTGCCTCTGAGCATGTAGAAAGTCACTTCAGCTCTTGGTAAAGTCCTTAAAAAAAAAAAAAAAAAAAGGGACGTACAGAGAAGGATACCCCTGAGCATGTGTGGAGTGCTTTTCTTTTTTTTGCGGAAAGGGAGAACATGCTTCCTTATCCAGAGATTGTGCTGTGGAATTTATGCTGCAGTTTTTACACACCAGGGAGTAAGTACAGTACCATTGAATTAAATAAGACTGACGTCTTCCAGTTAGGCCTGATCATGGCATCGCACCGTTGGAGTGAGGGAAACGCTGCAGGCGAGAAGAAAACACTGCAACGTTTTCTTGCAGGTCCTGCTTACTATTACAGACAGTAATACCTTGGATTGCAAGTAACTTGGTCTGAGCGCGTTTTGCAAGACAAGCAATTTTTTTAACATAAATTTTGACTTGGTAAACAAAGCGACATCTTGCAAGGCAAGTCACTCACGTAGGGATGTAACCGCTCGCCTTGAGCGGGCGTAGCAGGCCGAAATCGGGCCCCGCTCACGCCCGCCAGAGACTCGCTTTGATATAAGAGTGTTTTGGATTACACGCACGTTTCCGGAACGAATTATGCTCACAATCCAAGGTATTACAGTAATACCTTGGATTGCAAGTAACTTGGTTTGAGAGCGTTTTGCAAGACAAGCAAATTTTTAAATATTCATTTAAATTTTTTTGACTTGATATACAAGCGACGTCTTGCAATACAAGTACTGTAGTACAGCTTAAATTAAAAATCTCTGTACAAATTTTTTTGGGGGGGATTTCGTTTTGATATAAGAGTGTTTTGGATTACAAGCATGTTTCCGGAACGAATTATGCTCTCAATCCAAGGCATGACTGTACTGGAAACCTATGGGGCTTGATTGAGGTGCTCTCTCCCCCCTTTTGTAAAAGTCCTATCAAGTATCAGGTAAGCAGTAAGATATTAACCTGCCTCCGTCAGATGCGGTCAGTAGCTTCAGCAGTGAAGTTAGAACAATTATAAAACCTTGATAAAAGCCCAAGCTCGCTAAAATCAAACTAAAACAAACTGGAGCAACCTGCCTCCATTAGCTGAAGTTAAAACAGTTATAAAAACCTTGATAAAACCCAGTCTGGCTGGAAACAAACTAAAACAAACTCAGAGCTCCAAGACTGGGTTGTTGTTGCCCCTTTGTCCTCTCCCCATTCACGTATAGGGGTCCAACCCAGGCTTCTCAGAAGGCACCCCACAAATAAACCAAGGAATGCTGGCCCCTCCCGCTCGCCAACTCTTCCCAGATGGTCTTCAAACTTTCCAAAGGCATAAGTCAGATCGCTTGCAGGCAATAATCAAAAACGCTGAGAGAGATAGCAGGCAACACCCACACCAAAACCAAAACACTATTCAAATGTCCAGATAATTAAAGTCTGGCACACTGAGATTCGAAGGTTAAAACAAACTAAAATATAAACTCATTAAAATTAAACTCATTAAAAATATAAAGTTAAAACAACGCTAAAAACAAATCGAAAGACAGGAGCAGCAGCGGCCGTGACCATCGCCCCACTGCCCAAACCGGAAGTCTATATCTTATATCTTAATGGCATATGAGGAAATGGACCAGACTGCCTGGATCTGTGCAATTGGCAACCTTGTATCGGAACTGGGCCTTTCGGCGGGCCACTTGATAGCTGGGGGCTATAATGGAGCTCGGCGGGTGGTTGCAAGGCGATTAGTTGAAGTGGATTTCCAAGACAGCATCTTGTTGATGATAAACTGCCGCTCCAATACATTCTATAAATACTTCCCTGTCTTGCCAGGAAAGCTGCCTGCTTACTTGATTTCTGAGTGCCCGTATGACCTTAAAGGCCTTCTAACTAAATGCAGGTTGAATGTTATCCAGCTTATGGAAGTCTTGGGACGGTACGATGGGCTCCCTAAAGCAAAAAGACAATGCCCTTATGGCTGTAGACAAGTAGAGGATTTGTACCACTTCCTTTTAGAATGCCCCCAATATACAGATTTGAGAGCCCAATATCTTCTTCCTCTCATTGGTGTTTTAGTAGATGCTTCGCCGTTAAGTAAACTTGTTTTTCTGTTAGCTGGAACGGATTATTATATATCCTATCGAACTGCAAAGTTTGTAAAACTGGCCTTGATAAGGAGAAATAAGCCTTTTTAAATTTGCTTACGAGCCTCGTAATTTAATCAATTTTAATGACCATTTTAAATAAATAACAATTTTTTTTAATTTTTTTTTTTTTTAACAAAAGCATTTGAGCCTTTTACGTTTTAACTTTGTATACAATTTTAACATATATATTGCTGCTTAAGGATATATGTGCATGTAAATACATATGTATATATCCATTTTAATAGTGTGTTTTGAATGTTCTTTTTAATGGTCACTTTTAAACTATGTGTGTAGTCTGTTTTATCTATGTGTGCAACAGCCTGGTCGGCTAATGCAGAAATAAACTTGAACTTGGGTATTACAAAGAATGATAAAACCAGCCCCGGCACCAAGGGGCTTATGACCTAGAACTAGACACAAGTGAGAAAAGGACAGAACAGCGGCCGAGAAATGGAGGCAGGGATGCTCAGGAGAAGATTCCTGCATTGAGCAGGGGGTTGGACTCGATAGCCTTGTAGGCTCCTTCCAACTCTATGATCTATGAAATAAGAATATGTCATTATGACTTGCCATTTTTTTATTAGCAAGGAATGTGAGTATGAGAGCCCAATCCGACGTGGTGAGGACGGCCAGACTTGCTGTTCATTTGCCCGCCCTGTTCACACAGCAAAAGGAATGTGTGTGTGGCTGAGGAGTGTGGAGCATTTCACCCTCCGGCGGTTGACCTCCCTTGCCCCCAAACTGGTTCCTCGTCCCACCCAGCTTGGCCCTGATAGCACCTACCTAGAGATGTGTGGATCAGCAAAACCTGAGCTCCCTGCCGCCCTCCAAAATCCCGCCTCAATGCTTGTTCTGACTCAATCCGTATCAGATTGCAAGCTTTGGGTTGGGGTGGGGGGTCCTGTTTGCATGAAAATACATGCATATTTCGGTGCACATTTTGGAGCAGATTTTCCAAATGTACGCATCCATTGTGCACATTTTTTTACATGTATACATTTTTCTCCCATTGATTATGTGTTTGTGCATATATATATATATATATATATATATTTAAAGCGTGCATATATATTTTTTTTAAGCATGCTTTTTAAAAAAGTGTGGAGAAAGCCTGACACGAGTATACATGCAGACGCACACACCAGTCTCCTTCCAAGGGGGAGGGGGGCGAGGAAGGGAGATTGGGTTACAGGGAAGCAGCCAGACGGACCGGCATCCCAACAATGGAGAGTATCGGTTGGAATCCACAAAACCCAGGAAAGGACCATCAAGACCATCAAACTAACAGGGCAGTCTCAAAGAGCTGTAAAGTACCCAACACGTCACCTTCTTCCCGGGCAGGAATAAGCCCACCTGACCCTTGAGGGCGGGGAGAGCGGGAAACCCAGGGGTAGAAAACCTCCTTTTGTTGGTTGTTGGGAACACGGGGTGCTTTTGATCAAGATCCATCCTCCAGCAGCGGCTGGAGTAAGCTGTTCTCCCGGGATCGGACAGACCCGGAGCCAGGCTGAAATTGACTAGCGTGAAGTCTTTAGTCTAAGGTAACTGACTAATCCCACTGCGCTAGCCTGGGAGCCTGTTCATTGATAAACTTGGGGGTCACGTCAGGTCATATTGACGTTGTAGTATTCCTAGAAAGCTGTTAGTTCCGCTCCATATATTGTGTAAATAAATAAAGCCTTATTTAGTCATTCAAAGGGCTCTAGTTTCCTCTTGTGTGTGCAAACCTCCTAGTCGGTTCCACTTGCTTGTACGGGCTGTAACTCAGTGCCGGTTAACCCGTTAAGCGCCGAACTCATGCATAGGACCCGGGTGCTGGTCCTTCACAAAAAGCATGCATTTTTCAAGTGTACACATAGGGATGGGAGAATCAATGAGTTTTGACTCGTCAAGGTTCTCCAAAGCTGGAACTCTCTTCCCAGTGACCTCCGCCACGCCCCTTCCTTGATTAGCTTCGGCTTGGCATTAAAAACATGGCTTTTCAGGTGGGAATATTATAATATCCTCCTTCCGTAGCTTGGCTCTCACTTGGCCAATCAGGATGAATTCCGTCGGGGCTAGGCAGGGGAGGGTTGGTTCCCAGGTGTCAGAAAGGGTGAACTCCTGACTATGACGAGTGCTTGGGGAACATTTGCATGCGAATACATCGGAGACGCTGAGGCGGCCACAGGGCCATCAGACGGGGAAACTATGTACATTTGCAGGAGGTTCCCAGACTCCGGTTGGGATGTACACTTGTTTACACGTGTGTGGTGGAGAAGGACACTGAGGGCCCGCTCTGCTTTTCTGCACATAAATAATAAAATTAGGCACATGGATAACGTGCGGCTGCTCTCACGGCATATATGGGTGGGTGGGTGGGTGGGGAGAGAAGTACTGTGCCCACTAGCCATGTGCCGGATGTGGGCCTGTCAACCGCCCGTGCCTGCTGGCCAAGAGCCACTTGATGTTGGCGAGAGTGTGGAAAGGGCCTGCAGGCGGACAGATGTAGTTGAGAGTCCACACCAGCGTGAACCCGGACCAGAACCCAGGTCACCCATGAGGTAGCTCTATTTTAATAATATTTGCTGTGTTTTTTAATGACTTCTGTATTTTATGTTATGGTTGTTCCCCGCCTCGATCTGAGAGGCGGGTAAGAAATAAATTATTATCATCATCATCATCATCATCATCATCATCATTATTATTATTACATCCATATGTGCATGGAGCTCAAGCGTGTGGCTGCCACTAGTGTGGACGAGCAGGTGTGTAACCCTGTGTAACCATGTCCTGTCCTCCTCACATGTTCACTGGGGTGATCTGAACAGGACCTGTATCATGCCTGAGAACATATGACTTTCGCAATCAGTTTCCTGATAGTTACATCACGCTTCCATCATTATGCAGCAATGCTTTTGTCACTTGTTGTGGGTGGAATACGTGATTTCGCAACATCCTACCGAATGGGATGGGTCTCCGGCAAGCGCTGGCTTGACCCGGTCTTGCCCTGGTATTAGATGTCAGCTTCCAGTCGCTCATTCGGAGCTTGGACGCCATCGACACGGCAAGGTGTTGTTCTTGAGTTCCATGGGGGATTTTTTTTTTTTTTGCTTTGGCTCAGATCTGTTTTGCGCCAACAGATCTGAGCCAAGGCAACAACAGATCTCTTGTTGCACGATCATTATCTTTTTTCCAGGAACTAGGACTCAGGGGGGCGGCAGCCACAATTCTGGGTGGTGCACCCTCTGCAAATTGTCCTCTGCTGGGGCCCCTCCCACATCAGTGGGTTTACCTGGCAACCGCAATGGGTTCTGCCCTGTTTCCGTATTAATCTCTGCATTTTTGTGTAAAATAAATGTTGCACGAAAATACCTGTTTTTTAATATTACTGAGTATTTTTCTCACGCAATACACATGTGTAAATGTAATCTATTAGTGGCGGCTGAAAGTCCATGCCCCATTTCATGGGACCATTTTGCCCACTTGCAAAAATGTTGCCCCCCCCCTAAAAAAAACACAAAACCTTTATTTATTTACAGTATTTGTGTATACTGCTCCATATCTAAGCAGATTCTGGAGCGGTGAACAATAAAAAGATAAAAACAGATAAAAGAAACAAAAACAATACATCGGAAATAAGGTATCATTAAAATGGTGGTTGGACAGCAGAGAAGGCTTCCTGGAACAAGGAGGTCTTCAGCAGGCACCAAAAGCAGCACAATGTCGGAGCCTGCCTGACCTCCAGAGGCAGGGAGTTCCACAGAAATGGAGCCACCACACTGAAGGCCCTTCTCCTGGTGGACTCGAATCAGGCCAAAGGTCCATGAGGAACCACCAGGAGCATGACATCTGATGACCTCAGCGACCGGGCAGGTTGGTATGGGAGGAGGCGCTCTCTCTCAGGAAACCTGCTCCCGAGTTGTTTCGGGCTTTGTGCACTAGTACCAGAACCTCTTCCTGTGCCAGATTAGGAAGAGGGACTAGCTACATTCCTGGAGTCCTCTATGGTGTGAATAAAAGAAGACGAAATAAATAATAGATACAAATTTATAATTAATTACTATAATTCAAATAGAGATCATAGAACCATAGAAAAAGTAGAGTTGGAAGGGGCCTACCAGGCCATCGAGTCCAACCCCCTGCTCAATGCAGGAATCCAGGTCAAAGCATCTCTGACAGATGTCTGTCCAGCTGCACCTTGAATGCCTCCAGACTGGGAGAGCCCACCACCTCCCTAGGTAGTTGGTTCCATTGTCTTATTGCTCTGACAGTCAGGAAATTTTTCCTGATGTTTAGGTGGAATCCAGGTTCCTGTAACTTGACAGGAAAGTGACAGATACAGTACATCTCGGCATAGTGGGGAAGACTGCGGCCAGGTGACCCATGTGCCTGCCTGTTCAGGCTGTTGTTCAGGGGCTAAGTGCTGATGGACACCTTCAAGACACCCACCCACCCGCCCCGCTCTCCCTTCTTTATCTTTAAACCAGACTTGGACTGGACAGTCCTTCTAACAGAGGACTGTCTTCCGTAGAGCAGGACACACGGCCACCCTAGTCACAGCAATGGGTGTGTGTGGCGGGCTGATCGGGTTCTGGTCCTTCTCCCACTTCCTACTCCGTTGCTGGGAGAGCCCAGTAAAAGGATGGGGCACTGGGTGCCCCTTCTTCAGCCCTACTGGGGTGTTGCGCGCTTGAAAGTTCGAGTGAGGGTGAATCGGCTTCTGCAGCTTGATAGTAGCAGCTGTCCCGGCCGCACTCAGGAGCGCAGAACGACCGGCACCGGCACCCACAACTCTTGTCAGCGCAGCGGCGATGGCGCATGACGTTGCACGACTCTCAGGGCTTCGTTGACGGGAATTGGGTTCTCTGCCAAGGAAACTTTTACTTTTTGCTTCGTCTGCTCTTTTTCATTCAGAAGGGGGAACATTTTTTTTAAAAAAAGTTGCCGACACAGCCTTTTAGAACCTGGAAGAAAAAAAGAAGAAGAAGAAGAAACCCAGCCTTTTGCGGGGCTGCTACTTCTTCGCATAATCGAAGCATGTGCAATCCTGGGATTCCCCGAGCGATCCCCGCCCGCCCCTGCCCTTGCTGCGTGTGCAGCGCAGACAAGACAGCAGCGTGCCAGGCTGCACCACCACCAAAGACTCCGTTTAGACCTCATTCACTCACACCGACAGTGTCGAGCAGGAATGGCCCAAATGTGTCCCCCGGCACGGCTGCCCTTATCCGATGGCGCAGCTGTGGCAGGAGTGCAGCCCGCAGGGGATCGGGGGATCGGGGGTGTGTGTGTCAAAAGTGCCCCCACCCCTAAAGTTGCTCATCTGTGATATATAGGCTCCCCTGCCTATAAATATACCAATTGGCCCTGTTGGCTATGAGCCGTTGATGCAGCGTGAAAACGGTGGAGCTCGCGTGCCGAATGGGCCCCTCCGAGCGCCTCGCCCTGCAGACTGTGGGTGCCAGTTGCTCGACGTTTTTGTGTGCCACATACCCCTGGCTTCAGAGCCATCGCTCGGCGGTAGAGGCCCTGCTTTGCATGCAGGAAGGTCCCCGGTTCGATCCCCGGAGTCTGCAGGTAGGGCTGGAAAGATCCCGGCCTGAAACTCTGGAGAGCCGTCGCTGCCAGTCAGTGTCGACAATACTGAGCCTAGACTCTACCGGGGCTCTCCGATCTTGGGTCCCCCAGAGATGTTGCTGGAGTACAGCTCCCAGGAATCCCTTGCCATGAGCCATGCTGGCTGGGTACGCTGGGAGCTGTCGGCCAGCAACATCTGGGGACCCAAGGTCGGAGAGCCCTGCTCTAGAGGGACGAAGAAGGGTCTTGACTCAGTATAAGGCAGCTTGCTCTCTTCCTATGAAAGGGGAACTTGGAGTGAGTGAGTTGCTTTGCAGGCAGAATCCCCTGCATCTTTTATTTGATGGAGGCAAAAAGAGGGGGGGTGTAACCCAAAAGTTTCAGTTAGCTCAGTCCCTGAACCTGTTCCATCACGGGCCTCTGAGGCGTGTGGGAGCGAGAAACAAGAGAGAAACGAGAGAGAAAACTCCGCCCCAAAGACCCGGCGCCGCCCCGGCTATTACTCAAGTTCGTTTGTCCGAAGGATGCTCATCCGCACAGCTGCTGCTCGCTCGGGTGGCTTCTCACCGCTGGCCGTGCCTTCGCCAGCTCTCTCCACACAGGGCAGGTGGCAGGCAGGAGCTGCCACCCATCTTCCCCAGGGTCCACCACAGTGCGGGGTTTAGTCCAGGCTGGCAGGCAGCGGCCTCCTCGAGGGATCTGCCAATCAGCAAAACCCGAGCTCATTCAGCTTCTCCAGATTCCGCGTCAAAGCTACAGTCTACCCGGACACTGCATTCAACATCTCAGGCTTTCCCCCAACTTGCCTCCTCTGAGGGAGGCTCGGAGGGTGACGACAAGAGAGAGGGCCTTCTCAGCGGTGGCCCCCCCAACTGTGTGGATTTCATAGATCATTGAGTTGGAAGGGGGGCCTACGAGGCCATCGAGTCCAACCCCCTTGCTCAATGCAGGAAACTAGAGGAGGGGGGTCTCCCATCCAAGTCATAACCAGGCCTGACCCTGCTTAGCTTTCCACGCTCAGACAAAGCTGAGCCAGCGTGAGCCACAGGCCATTTGGGCTCATTTGGACTATCAGTTCACAAGCTTTGCTGTCCAGTTATTTTTCTTTTTGCACAAAAGTGTGTGTGTATTTTCATGCACATTTTCCCAGATGTGCATATCAATTGCCTACATTTTTTAAATGTACACATTTTTTCCTCCCATTTATTAAAGCATGTTCGTGGGCATTTTTCAAAAGTGTGGTAGGACTTTGCCCACAGATTGGAGTTTGGGTCGGCATTCAGGTGCTAACTGGGCAAATTCTGGTCAAAAGTGAACTAGAACAAAATTATTAATTATTATTATTAATTTCATTTTTATACCGCCCAGTACCCGATGTTCTCTGGGCAGTTTACAACAGTGCCTATTCAAGGCCATAAAACAATTAAAATGATAAAATTATTTAACGATACAGAATTTAAAACCGTTTAAAAAAATTAAAAACAATTCAGCAACAAAAACACTATTTAATACAGAATAGACCTGTTAAAAACACCTGACATGGGTGTCCCCTATCAAGCCATTAAAATAACCCTAGACATCCTTAAAAAATGCCTCAGCATGGAGGACTCTCTTAGCCTGGTGCCAAAAAGATGACAAAGTTGGCGCCAGGCGGGCCTCAATGGGGAGATCATTCCACAGTTGCGTGGGGCCACCGCTGAGAAGGCCCTCTCTCTTGTCGTCACCCTCCGAGCCTCCCTCAGAGGAGGCAAGTTGGGGGAAAGCCTGAGATGTTGAATGCAGTGTCCGGGTAGACTGTAGTTGGGAGAGGCGTTCCGTCAAGTATTGCGGTCCCAATACGTCCCCCGTCTCTTCCTGGCACTCCGCAGCAGTCAGGCTCTCGGTACTATTTTCCGAATGAAGGAATTCGCCTTCGACTGCCGCTATTCTTAAGCTACGTATCAGGCAGCGCCTGGCATGCCTGAGCTGCCGCCGCTCTCCCAAGACCCGGTGCAAGATGCTGAGGATCGGTGAGCAGACAAAGCTGCCTAACTGTGGGGCCTGCCCTGTTTCCCCCCTAAGTGATCCCCTAAGGGAGCCGGCTGCCTTCAGGCGCAGTGGAGAGCGCTGCCCTGTTGCCAGCGTTGAAGTAAGAGATCGACAGCTGGTTTTTTGTTCATGGCATGGAGGGAGGCGCCAATTGGTCCTTTGCCTCAACAACAGAACATTCTGAACCAGGCCGCCTCCGCCTCCTCCAGCTGCTGAAGCTTTCTGGGAAAGCAAGGCCCAAAAGGCGCCATGACTGCCACCTACTGACGTCTAAGGCGAAAGATGCCTCTCAAACTCATAAACAGCCAACTAGATTATGCCATTATGGGCCTGTTAAAGGCACCAAAAGGGCTGACGACCACAGCGAATGCCGAAGGTCACCATCACGCAAAAGGGCTCCCGAGTGACCCTCAGGAAACTCCCCTTGGTAGCAAGAAAGCACAGAAGGGATGCGCGCTCATATCCCTATGTAACCTCAGGCAATCCCAAAGGACGGGATCATTTGTCTCTTGCATCCCACACGCGCTCCCTGGCTGTGTACGTAGGAGTATAAAAAGGTAAATAAAATATAATAATAACAACTATAAAAATACAAAATGAGAGACATGTTATCTATACAAGAGTTCTCCAACCTTGGGTCCCCAGATGTTTGTGGCCTACAACTCCCAGCATGCCCCAGCCAGCATAGCTGGCTGGGGCATGCTGGAAGTTGTAGGCCACAAACATCTGGGGACCCAAGGTTGGAGAACACTGATCTATACAACCAGCAAACAAACGAATGGGGGGGGGGGAGAAATCAATTACAGTATTTTTTTAAAATTTTAAATTCCTGGGCAAAAAGGAACGTTTTGATTTGGCCCCAGTCATCCAGTCAGCCCCTTGATATATTACGCTCAGGAGGACATTCCAGACTATGTCAATAATAAACTCCCTCTCCCTTTGTCCTTCCTCCTTGGGGGTGTTGTGTGTTCAGGGTGAGATTCTCCCCTCTGTGACCTTGGCTTGCTGGATAGATTTCTCTCTCACTTCTTCCTCTTTAGAATGACAAGAATCCGTGTGAGTTTCAGTTTCAGCCTTTTCACGGTCATGCCCTCAGTTATTCCGTCACTCTCATAAGAATGTCAGGAGCGCTTTGGCAGATTTAGGCCAAGCTCAACTGTGCAAGCAACCCACTCAGTTGACTAGCAAGGGTGTTGGGGTTTTTTTGGTACCAACAAAACAATGTGAAATCCAAGAGGAGTCCCCCGGCATCTTTTATGACATCGCAAGTGAACGGGAGGTCTCTGATCATGAGGGATAGCTGCTTGAAGCAACCGGCAGCGCAATCCAATGTGACTAGAATAATAGAATCATAGAAAAGTAGAGTTGGAAGGGGCCTACCAGGCCATCGAGTCCAACCCCCTGCTCAATGCAGGAATCCAGGTCAAAGCATCCCTGACAGATGGCCGTCCAGCTGCACCTTGAATGCCTCCAGAGTGGGAGAGCCCACCACCTCCCTAGGTAGTTGGTTCCATTATCTTATTGCTCTGACAAGTCAGGAAATTTTTCCTGATGTTCAGGTGGAATCTAGGTTCTCAGAGGATTCAGTTCTGAACTCAGAGGATTACGAGCATCCTATGGAGGTCGGGAGAAGCTCAGAGGCCGATTTTGGCCATCTAAGTGTTTTGCCCCTGCTCGCAAGGAGGCGGAGCCTCACTCCTCCCCTCCCCTTCGCCCTCCCAGTGCCAGCTCTGAAGTCAGTCTCGCGACTTCGGAGCTGCAGTCAGTGCGGAACGAACTGCGCCAGCTGGGAGGGCGGAAGGAAGGCGCTCCAAAGTTGGAGTCCCAACCTCGGAGAGTTTTTCCAAAGCTGGAGCTGGGACCTTTCCTATGGCTGTCTCGACAGCGTCTAGCGGCCATAGGATTGCACCCAAATTTTTATTTATTTTATTTACTTATTATATTTATACGCCGCCTTTTTTCCTGCAAGGAACCCAAGGCGGCTTACATAATCTTCCTCCCCCTCCTCTCCATTTGATCCTCACAACAACCCTGTGAGGTAGGTTAGGCTGAGAGTCAGTGACTGGCCCAAAGTCACCCAGTGAGTGACCTTTTGGCCCGGTCTCTTTGATTCCCAAAAATGATCTTTGAGAAGCTCTTGAGCAAGGACGTGAAGGCATTTCTCCCTTCCCTGCTCTTTTGTCCTTTGGTTGGCATGCCACCAATTATTTCATCAGGGTCAAATATTGTCAAAGGCCACTTCTCATTAGAGTCAAACTAGGACCAGAGAGACCCGTGTTCAAATCCTCACTCAGCCACGAAGCCATTAAGTGATGTTGAGCCGTTCAGCCGCTCCCACAGGGTTACTGTGTGAGGATAAAATCATCACCTCATCATCACCTTTTATTCGTATGCCGCTTCTCTACAAAAAGTGTGCCCAAAGCGGCTCACGACATGGCAGATAAATAACAGTAAATATAATATACAAAACATCAAAGAACACTAAATATAATATTCAAAAAATAATTTACAAAGTATCAGAGAATGGTAAATGTAATTTACAAAATATTTTAAAAAACCATAATATTCAAAAAATACAATAGAAATAATTACAGATAACCATAAACAATTCAATAATAATTATACTAAGGTAAAAAAAAAAGAAGAAGAAGAAGAAGAAGGCAAAAGCTTTTGTAGCTGGAATCAGTCAGGGGGGAAGTACACGGAATAAAAATGTTACCAATTTACAGTCTGCATTTGACTCATAGAAGTCCATTCTAGGTTAGCACATCTCACTGTGGAAACCAAAACACCCTCTTACTTGGTTTTGGTTTTGGTTTGGTGAGGCATCCAGAACAGTTTCACTTCTTACCACAGCCTACTGGGTGCGTTTCGAGTTTACTCATACAGCAAAAAGTGGTGGAAATTGTTTGGAGTCGGACCCACTCCAAGATGAGGTGGAGGGAGTGACGTAAGAGGGAGTGAAGTGTGGTGTAGTGGTTAGAGTGCTGGACTAGGAACAGGGCGACTTGAACTCAGATCCCCACATATCCATGAAATTTCATGGCCCAGCCCAACCTACCTCACAGGGTTGTTGTGAGGATAAAGGGTGGAGAGAACCATGCATCCTCCTGCCCCTGAGCTCTTTGCAGGAAGGGGTGGCATAGTTTTATTATTTGAAAAGTGGCAAAAGGCCCCCCACGGAAATGGAAGAAATCAGGTTTAAGATGCCAGCACCTGCCACTAGAGGGCAGCATTGGATCTCCTTTAAAGAAAGCATGTTGTTGTTTATTTCATTTCTATAACCGCCCAATAGCAGAAGCTCTCTGGGCGGTTTACAAGAATTAATTTTTTTTTTTTTACAATAAACACAATTTTACAATAAACTACAATAAAAAATACAAACAATAAGACATCAAAAAAATTTACACTCAGCATTTTAAAAAACAATTTTGGAATAGTTGTCCGTGACTGCCTTTGCAGCACCGGCTGATCTGGGTCGAAGGCACAAAGTAAATTGGGACTACTACAGGAGCAGGGAGTTGGTGACCTGGGATTCAGTTTTGCAAACGGGATCACGGTATGCTTTGGTACAATGCAGCGTTGACATTTTGGAACGCAAAACCGAGAATGAAAGCTTTGCCTGGAGAAGGTAGCCCAGACTGCAAAGGAACTCCAACTTAATGACTTGTCGCTCCCCTGCTCAGGACATCTTCTCGCCTCCCACAAAGCCGGCTTATACTGAGTCGGACCATTGGCCCATCTGGCACCACACTTTCAGAAGGACGTAGACAAACTGGAGAGGGTTCAGAGGAGGGCAACAAGGTGATAAAGGGACTGGAAACAAGGCCCTATGAGGAGAGACTGAAAGAACTGGGCATGTTTAGCCTTCAGAAGAGGAGACTGAGGGGAGATAGGATCGCACTCTTCCAGTACTTGAAGGGATGTCACACAGAGGAGGGCCAGGATCTCTTCTCGATCATCCCAGTTTGCAGGACACGGAATAATGGGCTCAAGTTACAGGAACCCAAATTCCAGCTGAACATCAGGAAAAACTTCCTGACTGTCAAAGCAATAAGACAATGGAACCAATTGCCTAGAGAGGTGGTGGGCTCTCCCACTCTGGAGGCATTCAAGATGCAGCTGGGTGGCCATCTGTCAGGGATGCTTTGACCTGGATTCCTGCATTGAGCAGGGGGTTGGACTCGATGGCCTTGTAGGCCCCTTCCAACTCTACTTTTCTATGATTCTATGGTCCAGTATTGCCTACTCTGACTGGAGGCAGCCAAGCAACATCTTAGGCCAGATCTGTGGAATCCGTGACCTTGCAGAGGTTGTTGGACACCACGTCCCATCATGCGCCATTGGCCATGCTGTCTGAGTCTGATGGAAGTTGGGAGTCCAACGGCATGTGAAGGGCCACGGGTTCCCGAACCCATTCCCAAGAGCAGGTAGCTGCACTATTTTTTGAAGCAGGAGCTGCTTGCTTCGGCTCCAGGCATGGCCACCGAGGCCACTGCTGCAGCTGGCCAGCCATGTTTATTCATTAATTATATTTATACCCCGCCTTTTTCCCTGCAAGGAACCCAAGGCGGCTTACATAATCCTCCTCCTCCTCATCTCCATTTTATCCTCACAACAACCCTGTGAAGGAGGTGAGGCTGAGAGTCAGTGACTGGCCCAAAGTCACCCGGCGAGCTTCATGGCCGAGCGGGGGACTCGAACCCGGATCCCCCGAGTCCCAGTCCAGCACTCTCGCCACTACGCCACGCCGGCTCTCTTTGCCTCTTGAATTCTCCTGCATTCATTCTCCTCTGCCCCGCCCTGAGCTCCTGGCTCCTCACCCCCCAAAGCTTCCTCCAGTAGCCCAGTCCACAGCAGACAGGCCACGACCAACGCGGACAACAAGGCAGAGGCAGGGAACCCTTGCTGAAGGTGAGCGGCTACTGGAAAGAGAGAAGGAGCGAGCAAGAGAGAAAGAAGGAGAGGTGGAGAGGAGCTACGGCCGCACCCACAGGCCTATATAACTGCAGCCGTTGCAGATTGGTTCCCTGTTTACTCCAGCTCCTCTGGTTCCCTCCCCTTCTTCTGTCGTCTCTCTAGTACCAGGGCTCTCCGTCCAACCTTGGGTCCCCAGATGTGGATGGACTACAGCTCCCAGAATCCCTTGCCATTTGCCATGCTGGCTGGATATGCTGGGGAGCTGTCGTCGGCCAGCAACATCTGGGGACCCAAGGTTGGACGGAGAGCCCTGCTCTAGACTGTAAACTCCTTGGGGCGAGGACCTGTCCTCTTGTACTCTGTAAAGCAGGGATTCCCCAGCCTTTTTGGACCCATGGGCACATTTTGGGAATTTGAGAAAATGCCTAATCAGTGGATCGCCACTTTGGCATGTGTACCTGTCACGTCTATTTTATTTTTTATTCATTTTATTTATTATCATTATACCTTGCCTTTTTTTCCTGCAAGGAACCCAAGGCGGCTTACATAATCCTCCTCCTCCTCTCCATTTTATCCTCACAACAACCCTGTGAGGTAGGTTAGGCTGAGAGTCAGTGACTGGCCCAAAGTCACCCAGTGAGTTTCATGGCCCAGCGGCCACCCGGCCAGATGTTAGTCCATGTTTTGTAACTATGGAACTGTATAGCCAAACAAATTTCAGCCAAACTTGCCTTTTAGTTTCCAGAAGCTAAGTTTGATGTTTGGGAGTGGGGGAGCATTTATTTATTATATTTATACCCTGCCTTTTTTCTTGCAAGGAACCCAAGGCTGCTTACATAATCCTCCTCCTCCTCTCCATTTTATCCTCACAACAACCCTGTGAGGTAGGTTAGGCTGAGAGTCAGGGACTGGCCCAAAGTCACCCAGTGAGTTTCATGGCCGAGCGGGGACTAGAACCCAGATCCCCCGAGTCCCAGTCCAACACTCTCACCACTATGCCACACTGGCTCTCTATGTGTAATCTATGTGTAATCTATGGATCTTAGGCTGCATCTTATTCAGCAAAAACTTTTGTTTCATGTCTTTTGGACAGCGCAACATCTCTTTAATAAGGGACTGTCTACTTTGGCTAATTGCTGCTGGTGCGATACAGCTAATGCTTCTTTAAAACATATGTTTTGGCAATGTCCAGTAGTTGCTTCTTTTTGTGGGGAGGTTATTTTATGACACAGATAAATTTTGTACTGGAACAGTCTTTAATATTCACCGATGTACACACTCTTTAAAATTATTTACCTGCTTCATCATGGACAAAACGGACGGGGAAATGGATTCTCCGCTCCCTTTTGACAGCTAAAAGACTGACATTACTACAACATTGGAAAGAGAAACATTCACCTCCTACAATGTAATGGATTGAGGACCCTACAACACTTTCAATATTTGAATGGGTGGCATACAGATGCCACCCTTCAAATGAATGATTATCTGGATATTTGGTCTGCTTTTTGTTGAAGTCTATGTGTATAATCGCTAGAAAGTTGTATGCATTTCATACAAATCCATGCATGGATATTTTAAAAAGGTTTTTTTTAAAAAAAATAGTTTTAAATTTGGGGGGGGGGGCGTGGGCACCATGTTGGGGACCCCTTTGCGATCGGAGGTGCCTGTGGGCACCGGGTTTGGGCACCCCTGATGTAAAGCATCACACACATTGATGGTGTAGTGGCACATAGGAACATAGGAAGCTGCCTTATACTGAGTCAGACCCTTGGTCCATGCACTGACTGGCAGTGGCACTCGAGGGTTTCAGGCAGGGTTTTTTCCAGCCCTTCCTGGGAGATGCCTGGGATGGAACCTGCGTGCAAAGCATGTGCTCTATCACACCGAGCTACAGCCCCTCCCCGCAGTGTGGCATAGTGGTTAGAGTGAAGTGAAGTGATAATTCCCCTTTACTCAGCACTGGTTAGGCCTCATGCGTCCACACTTTCAGAAGGATGTAGACAAACTGGAGAGGGTTCGGAGGAGGGCAACAAGGATGATAAAGGGACTGGAAACAAGGCCCTGTGAGGAGAGACTGAAAGAACTGGGCATGTTTAGCCTTCAGAAGAGGAGACTGAGGGGAGATATGATCGCACTCTTCCAGTACTTGAAGGGATGTCACACAGAGGAGGGCCAGGATCTCTTCTCCATCATCCCAGTTTGCAGGACACGGAATAATGGGCTCAAGTGACAGGAACCTAGATTCCACCTAAACATCAGGAAAAATTTCCTGACTGTCAGAGCAATAAGACAATGGAATCAACTACCTAGGGAGGTGGTGAGCTCTCCCACTCTGGAGGCATTCAAGGTGCAGCTGGACGGCCATCTGTCGGGGATGCTTTGACCTGGATTCCTGCACTGAGCAGCGGGTTGGACTCGATGGCCTTGTAGGCCCCTTCCAACTCTACTTTTCTATGATTCGATGATGATGATGATGACGACGCACAAGAGGGAAGTCTCAGCAGCCTTGTGGGAGCTCCACGTTTTGCTGAAGTACAAAACAAAGCTGTAGGGGGGAACCCCAAAGGGTGAGGGAACCAAAACAGCCTAATGGGGCGTGATCACTGTGTGTCTGGGGGTGGTTGGGAAAGTGGGATGGAACGGAGCATCCTGGGTGTCGCCCGTCTGTCTGCCACGCCGGACAGGGCCACACTCCACGCTGCAACATTTTGTTGCAAACAGTAGTAGGAATAAGTAGCACAGACTTAGTTGTAAGATGGTGAGACCATCTTCCTCCCCTTCCCCGCCACAAGAACAGTAAAACAAGCCCAGAAAGTTGCACAACATGCTTTGTTTATTTTTTCCCCCTCCCCTTCCAATAACATCATACAAAAGGCATACGCAGTATGCACCCCATACTAAGATCCTGGCAGTGCAGGAGAACACAAAAAACGGCGCCACCCCATCATGAATGGCAACATTCCCCATACAAGAGGAAACACTCGTTATTTCAACGAAACACAAACCGGGAAGAGCTACGCGTTCTTCCTCCCAAAATGTATGACATTAAATCATGAGAGAATCCCGCATTAGGCAATCCTTCTCTTCTTTAATATAAAGCAAAGGGGGGGGTTGTTTCCCTAAGAAACAGTACTGGGGGGCAAGGACAGGGGAATCAGTGAAATGTCACATCATTTTATCTGGCCGTCTCTAAAGAAATAGAGGCCCTGAAGTCTTCCAACTGGAGGAAGATTAAACTTCCCCACCAAGACACCAGGCGCCTGACTTGTCAGAGCGGCACAGAAGCAAAGCCAAAGCTTTTACAGGTGGATGGAGAATGACCTCTACCACTGCAACCTCTAGCACAGTGTTCTCCAACCTTGGGTCCCCAGATGTGTTTGGCCTACAACTCCCAGCATGCCCCAGCCAGCTGGCTGGGGCATGCTGGGAGTTGTAGGCCAAACACATCTGGGGACCCAAGGTTGGAGAACACTGCTCTAGCAGCATCAAGATCTGAACATCTTGCTACACTCGAACAACATATAATTTGCTGTTAAACACACACACACACACACACACACACCATCTTCATTATGAAGGTACATTGTCCCATCCCCGGATTGGACCAGGGCTGCCTGTGTGTGTCGCTTTCGCCCGGACGGAAGCGCAGCCCAGATACCGTTCGCCAGAGACTCCATGAGCCCAAAGTATTCCGCTCTCCCCCCCACCCTGAAAATAAATAATTTCTTTTAAAAGGGGAAAATAATATTCCCTACAATGAAGAGGACCAGGGCTAGATGATTGGATGGTCTCCAGTCCAGCCCTCCCTCTGGAATTCAAGTCCATTGGCCACTTTTCCCCCCCAGCTGTCTCTACCAGGGCCTCCAGAGCGTGTGGACGTTCTTGGAAGGTGAGTGCTTCAACGTGGAAGGCGAGCTGGTGGTGGTGGCTTCAGGTGTGGACATCTGGCTCTTTTGGAAGTGGCTCACCAGCTTGGCCTGAGTCTCAGTGTGGACTTTGTGAAGAGACATGAACTGGAAGGCCTCCTGCAGGCATCTGGAGTACCCTTCTTTGAAGTCCACCTGCTGCGTGTCTTTATGGGCAGGTCCTACCACTGGAGGAAGAGGAGGAGGAGAAAAAAGAGACAACGGTTTTAATAGACATGCGGTGGCAAGTTGGAACACCTCTAAAGCACTCGGTTTCACAGCAAACTCAGATAGTAGTGCGCGCAGACAGGACTGCAACGGGGCCACTAGGGAAAGTATCTGCACGCCTGGAGTGTGCGCGGAAGTACACAAAAAGGTCTTTTAAAACAACGCTAAGGGGGCAACCTACACACAAGGGGGGGGAAAGAGCTTAATGAGGACTGAGCATACTCAGTAGGCGTGGAATGTTAATTGTCAGTTGGGGGGGGGAAGAAGAAAAATGGGTGGGTGAAATGGCATTCTGGAGGAGGGTATGGCTGGCATCCAGGAAAAAAAAAAAAGCACTCCTATTAGGGGGTGAGGATACATGGAAACATTGTGTTGCCCATCCCATTGGTCATAACTATCTCCAAAGAAACCTCCAGGCCTCCGGGCTCTACCCACCTTTCGTCTGCAGCTGGCTTTGCTGTCTCAGATAGTCCACAGCCATCTCCAGGATGTCGGCTTTCTCCAGCTTGGAGTTCGGCTGGTGCCTCTGGAATTCTTTCTCCAGCAGGAGCTTCAGCTGCTCGATGCTGCTGTTGATGCGGTCGCGACGCATTTTCTCCACCACCGGCTTTCTAAGCTGCAAAGAAAAAAAAAGAAAAAAAAATTGGGGGGGGTTCCTTTAGGAGACATTCAAACAGAGCCCCTTTCCTGCGTCACCTTGCAGCAGAGATCTCCAGCTGGGCTGTGCCAGTGGACAGAATTCACCCGAGTGAGGTTGGACTCATCCGCAGGGCCCACGTCAAACGCATTACCACTTTGGCTGTCACAATTTGCCCCAGAGAATCCTAGCAATTTGAGTCTGGTGAAGGTGCTGAGAATTTGCCATTAATCTTCTCTTCTCCACACCAGCCGCCCGCAGAACTACAATTCCCAGTGTTCTCTGGGGGAAACGCCTGCCAAGCCAGTCTAAGTCTGTCTTGTAGATGCATCCACAGATGCTGGAATATACGCCCATCCAGAGTGAAGTTACTTACTTTATTTTTCTCCTTAGGGCTGAGGAGACCATTTTGATCCATGAAGATGATGCCGGAAGGCGCCATCCTTTCGTAGGCCGCACTGAGGCAGGTGTGGCTAAGGGCCAGGGTGCCGGGAGCGAGGAAACGTGCTGTGTGTCTGGCCGCTGCCCTCGCCCCGCTATTTATGCAGCCCAGGCTGCCCCGAGACGCTGTGGGTCTCTGCTCCACTCCAGTTTCCCACACTCGGGAGCCAATCAGAAGGAGCTGGCGGACACAATGGAAGAAGCGGCTCTTCTTGCATGCTCCATTGGCGGTGAATAGCCTTGGGATAATGACCCTCTTTTTTTAAAAAAAAAATGAGCAGGTGGGGAGTCTGTGGTACGTGAAAGATTGGAGCGAGGGATTACACACACATACACACACACACACACACACACGGAGCTGGGAACGGGCCGGCCCTCCACTCGCCAAGGCCACAGAGAAGATCCACTGCGTTCCAAGCCAACACAAGCCATAAGCAGGCCAGGGTGGGGGGCACGGCAAGCGACGGTGGTAAGGAGCCTTCACTTGACTAAAAGGGGACGCACGCGCCCAAATACATGCCATCTACTTATTGGACAAAGCCCTCGTTCTCACTGAGCTAGTAAACTGTCAGCAGTCATCGTCATCATCATCATAGGAAACTAGCATGTCAGGGAATGGACTCGACCTTCTTTCCCCCATGTTGTCCGAAGGGAATGTTTTTTTGTGTGGGTTTTTTTTTTTTTTTAATGTGCTGTTTTATACTTTTATGGTTTTGTGATTTTATCCGACGATTTCACAGCGGTCTCATTGATTTCAATGGGAAATCACTCCAACAGACTTGTCTAGGACAGCAGCCGCCCAGGTGACGGAGCTGTGTGAGTGACCTAATGTTGTTCGTTCAACAAATGTGATCTCTCGGGGCCAAACGACAACGTGTGCTTAAAACGTGTACTTGAGATGCCATCTTGGGGCCAAACTAAAAGTTAAGCAGGCGCTTTTATCAAGGAAAAATGAGTCCAAAAGGGGCCCCCAATTGGGACATCCCCTCCTGATATGGGGGGGGGGCAGTGCCAGTTTCTCAGGAAACAATCCTCCCTCACCCGCACTGTTATATACCCGCCCAAAGCGCCACTTGCGCTAACCAGCACCTTCGGAGGGAGCAGGGATGGGGACTCGGACTCGAGGACTCGATTCGTGAGTCGGACTGAGTCCCCCCCTCTGACTCGACTCGGACTCGAGTCCCAATATTTTTAATGGGACTCGAGACTCGACTCTGGACTCGAGACCAAGGACTCTTCAACATCCCTGGGCTGTGCCAGAAGAAGTGGAGAGAAGTGCGATCGCCAGCGAAGATTTTATTTTTTTAAATCATTTTCCTAAAATGCAACCTTTCAGACATTTTGGGTTTGTCTGCCTCTGCCTGCCTGCTTTGGGGTTCCCTGCCTCCTCTGCCTGCCTGGTTATTTTGGGTTTGTCTGCCTGGTCTGTTCTTGTCAAAATCAGTGGCAGAGTTTTGAAATAAACAGGCACACTTGTGCCTAGAATTTATTTAAGCCACACATCTGAAGTAACCTTATTTTGTTGGGGAAAAACCCCATTGATTTTAATAGGGACTCGTGGAGTCAGTTTTGGGAGTGACTCGGGACTTGGGACTCGGGAGTCACCATTTTGGACCAAGGACTCGGACTCGGACTCGAGACTCGGGTCCAAAGACTCGTGACTCGACTCGTGACTCGAGACCAAGGACTCTTCAACATCCCTGGGAGGGAGACACTAAGAAACTGTCTCCCTCCGAAGAGACAGTTATCCAGGAAGTTGCTAGTTCGCCTCTCATCTCAACTGTGGGCTTACTAGCTGGCCCCGAGTAAGTCACCATCTTTCCACGTCAGCCCCACCCACGCACCCCAAACCGGGGAGACGAGAATAGTGGCCTACCATATCTAAAAAATATCTCTAAGTGGTTACATGACGGCTGTCAGGATTACCCAGGGAAGGCAGGGAGCTGCCGTATACTGAGTCAGACCCTTGGTCCGTGTAGCAGCCTTCCCCACCCTAGGCTGGGAATGATGGGAGATGCAGTCCAACACATCTGGAAGGCACCGGGTTGGGGGAAACCGGAGTTAAGAGACTGGGTTCACACACAACACGATAAGCCACGGGGGATCATAAGCCACGTTTGCTTCAGCGTGGCTAGTCGCGTGACGTTGTCTTGAACCCAGCCAAACAGAGCGGCTTGCGCATGGTTAACAAACCGTGCTGCTGGTTTCAGACAACACGACAAACCCACTCCTGAAGCAAATGTGGCTTATGGGCCGCCGTGGCTTATGGGGCTGTGTGAACCCAGTCAGAGTGTTGGGCTTTGACTGGGAAGACCCGAGTTCGAATTCCGTGGAGCCATGACGTTCCCTGGAGGACCTCAGCCTGGCCTACCTGACAGGGTTCTTGGGTGGATAAAAGGGAGTGAGCGGGGAGCTATATACGGTATGTCGCCTCATGAGCTCCTTGGATGAAAGGTGGGATATAATGGTAATGAAGAATAAGTGTCATGAGAGACGTCAACTGCTTTTGACCGTAAAAGTGCTAATGAGGTTTTTAACCCCCACCTCTGTCCCTCCCGTCTCCAGCTTCCCGCACTGAGCCTTCATGGAAACATAATCCCACCCCCCCATTTTATTCTCAAAATGACCCTGCGAGGTAGGTCAAGAGAGCAGCTGGCCCAAGGTGAATGAGGGATTTGAACCCAGGTCCAGGTTCTTCGGCCCACGGGCATGGTATCGCCCCCAGTCCTGCCCGCACGCAAGCCGCAAACTCTTGTCTTTCCAGTTTGCACCGTTCTTTTCTTCTTTGCTCAGCTTGTCTGAGCGTGGAAAGCTAAGCAGGGTCAGGCCTGGTTATTACCTACTTGGATGGGAGACCCCTCCTCTAGTTTCCTGCATTGAGCAGGGGGTTGGACTCGATAGCTTTGTGGGCCCCTTCCAACTCTAACAGGCCTGTGGCTCACGCTGGCTCAGCTTGTCTGAGAGTGGAAAGCTAAGCAGGGTCAGGTCTGGTTACTACTTGGATGGGAGACCCCTCCTCTAGTTTCCTGCACTGAGCAGGGGGTTGGACTCGATGGCCCCTTCCAGCTCTATGATCTATGAAATCTATGACCAGGTAGGGGAGAAGGTGACGTGTGTGTGTGTGTCTTCTCTGGAATAGGTTCCTTCCTTCCTCCTTCCTCTCAGCCCTCCCGCCAGCCGCCCCTCCCCACAATTGTTTCATCCTTGAAAAGCCCCTGGCCACCTTTTGTGCAGAATGTGGCAGCTGTTTGGGCTCAAAGGCTTTTATGTCAAGTGGTGGGAAAGTTGATTCAACCTCATCTCCCATGTCCCCCCTCCGAAAGCGCGCGGATAATCTCTCCCTGCGCGTGTGTCCTGGCTCCGTGTGTGTGTGTGTGTATCTGTGTTTTATTATTTATTTAGAGGTCACTTCCAAAATCTGTTTACCCTCCATTCTCCCCTGTTCTGCTTTGGAACAGGAACTTTGCAACATTTTTTTTAAAAAAAAAGTAAATAAGAATTCTTGCTGTGTAAAGGAATCCTTTCCTTTAGGGTGGGAGGAGGAGAAGAAAAAAAAAAGAAAGGGAAGGAGGAAAGTGCAGTTGTTGTTGTTGTTGTTGTTGTTGTTTACTTTATTTATAAAGCATCCTCAATGTGTGTGGGGCACTTTACAGAGCAGGAAGGTTCCTGCACCCAAGGAGCTTACAGTCAAAAATTGGCCACTGGGAGACAGCAGTGGGAGGGGATAGAGAGGACAGGAGAAAGAAGATAGAAAGAAAGAACGGGTGTTCTGTTCAGTTGCGCGTCATACTTCAGCTAGGGATGGGTGAGGCAGTCTGTTTCTGGACCGTGCCCCTTTCACAGATGCCCGCCCATGAGTCCGTTCCATCCTGTTTCTGTATATTCATCCACTTTGTAAAAAAAAAAAAAAAAAAAATCCCCATGAAAATTTGCAGCTGTAGGGAGGGACCATGGCTCAGTGTGATGGAGCACCTGCTTTGCATGCAGGAGGTCCCAGGTTCGATCCCCGGCTTCTCCAGGTAGGGCTAGGAAGGAATCCCGCCGGAAACCCTGGAGAGCTGCTGTATTGTCAGTGTCGACAATACTGGGCTAGATGGACCAAGGGTCTGACTCCGTATAAGGCAGCTTCCTAACACAATGTTTCAGATTTATCCTCACCTCCTAGTAGTCTATCCTCCTGTTAAGGCCACCAGCCAATTATACTCTTACACCGGGATGCTATAAGCAGGCGATTCTAATACAGTCATACCTTGCATTGCAAGTAACACGGTCTGCGAGCGTTTTGCAAGACGAGCAATTTTTTAAAAAAAATAAATTTTGACTTGATAAACGAGCGAGGTCTTGCAATACGAGCTGCGCCACCCCTCCATGTGGAGGGGCGGCGCGGCCGCTCGCTCGGCCGGCGCCTCGCCCTCCTGTGCCGGATCCCGGGCGGCCGCTCGCTCGGCCGGCACCTCGCCCTCCTGCGCTAGCTCCCAGGTGGCCCCACGTAGCGTGGGGCCGCCCGGGATCCGGCGCAGCAGGGCGAGCCGCCGGCCGAGCGAGCGAGCGGCTGCGCCACGCCGCACCTCTACATGTACCCGCCCGGGAGCCTGCACTGACAGTCAGCCTACCATGCTGTTGTGCAACGTTGGGTGGGGTTTTCCATCCTATTGCATACTTCACCGAGGCATGCTGAAACAAACACCTCCCTCTTGTTTCTCAGAGGCTGTTTTGGGGCTTCGGTCAGTGCTCGCCACCTGAGTTTGCCATTGGAGAGAGTCGTATCTTTTGAAACAGGCTTCTGTAGAGTGGGGAAGATTAAAGGGCATTGCCAAAGGCTTCACAGGAAAAGTTTGAAGGAAGGAGAGAGGCAGCATCCCATAAGGGAAGGGGTTCCAGGCATAAGGGGCACCCAGCGGGGAAAGGGCAAAGTATCTTGAATGGAGGGTGCATAGATTCATAGATCATAGAGTTGGAAGGGGCCTACACAAGGCCATCGAGTCCAACCCCCCTGCTCAATGCAGGAAACTAGAGGAGGGGGTCTCCCATCCAAGTAATAAACAGGCCTGACCCTGCTTAGCTTTCCACGCTCAGACAAGCTGAGCCAGTGTGAGCCACAGGCCTGTATCAGCCACAGGGTGATGGTCACGGGCCAGGGATCAATAGGGATCAAAGAGCAGAGAAACGGGGGGGCAAGGATATGGAGTGTATTGTTACCCAAACCTTTTAATCAATAACTTCCACAACTTGGCAAGGTGAATAACTGTGTATCGATTGTCTGGTGGTGTATAATCCATATCTTTTTGCAAACTTCTGGAATTCGGATGTCTTCAGAAGTAGAAGAAACTGATGTCCGCTGTCATCCTGGACCAGCTCAAGGATGCCATGTCTGGCGAACATGGGTTTACAATGCAGGATCGATCACGGCACTGGCATTCAGGTTCTCTAGTCCGGTAATTTTGGGGAAGTGGGAGTAGTAATCTGTGATCAGGAGGTACCAGGTCCCTTGGAAATGAAAGAGGTCTAGTGTCACCTTTTTCCATGGCCTCCCTGGGAATTCTGATGGCAGTAGTGGTTCGGGGAGGGCAGTAGCCTCTAGAATACACACCGGGCATCTCGTCACCATTTCTTCTATTTCTGGTGAGATCCCGGGGCCGCCACCCTGAGTCCCTTGCCCATACTCAACACCGTGATTCCCTGGTGTCCACTGTGAGTACGAGAGAGGATCCCCTGGTGCATTTTGACTGGGATAGTCAGGCAGGCCCCACTCGTCAACAATCCATGGCCAGCCTTGTTCACTATACTTTGCGACCTTATGCAGGGTTGCATCCTCTCGTTGGTTCACCACCCATATCTCCTGCAATTGCGGGTACGGGCCTATCGATTACGCCTTCGATGATTGGAAGCCCCCGAACACAGAGGCTTCCAGTCATCCAGTGCTGGGCAGGAGGAGCAGTGGAGGCGGTCTTCACCTCCCTGTCCTCCTGCACTGCAATTTCCCCCCTCCCCGAAGGCCTCAGGGGGACTGGTGGCTTGACTTGAGCTCCTTGGATGAAAGGAGGGATATAAAAGTAATAAGTAACAGGAATTGAATGCTTAGCTTGGTCAGAGTGATGTCTCAGTATTATATCCTTCTTCTTAAGGAGTGTGTGTGTGTGTGTGTGAGAGAGAGAGAGAGAGAGATCAGCCTTGAAAAAGGCACCACTGCCAAATTGCTGCCAGATGTGGGCCTTTTTTAAGGAGACCTGCCGCACGTTTTTTTTTTAAAAAGGGCCGCTGCCTTCTTGGGAGCTGCTCCCAGATGGCCTTCTGGGAGCAGGGTCTTTCCCACTGAACACAATGCCTGGTCAAGGACCGTGCCTAATTGTCTTTTTTTGTGGGCAGGCACACGCCCATTGTGCAGAGGATGAATGCCATTAAGAGAATGCGTGGGAAACGCAGAGGATTTCAAACTTCCTCGGCCCAGAGAGGAATAAGCTACTTAGCCATGTGGCTGGGGTGGCTGAAAGCGAGGGGGATGCAAGATTTGGGGGAGGCGGAACATGGGAAGCCATCTTGCACTGACTGAGTCAGATCCCTGGCTCAGCTCAGTTTTGTCTACACCAGGTGTGCAGAACCTCAGGCCTGGGGCCCCAATCCCACTCCCCTGGGTTCCCCAGAGAGCTACACCCTCTTCCTCCTGGCCTGACCCCCTTCCACCGACCACTCACCATTTATTTTTTGAAATTTAGTTATTATATATTGCCTTTTTTCCTGCAAGGAACCCTTACATAATCCTCCTCCTCCTCTCCATTTTATCCTCACAACAACCCTGTGAGGTAGGCCAGGCTGAGAGTCAGTGACTGGCCCAAAGTCACCCAGTGAGCTTCATGGCCGAGCGGGGACTAGAACCCGGATCTCCTGAGTCCCGGTCCAACGCTCGAACCACTACACCAAGGTGGCTCTTGTCTTGTTTGATTTCCTGGCTTTTGTGCAGTTTTCCCTCCATTCTAACGGGTTGAAATGTCTCTCCCAAGGCTTAGTTACTGGCAGTGAGAGCTTCTGGTACTTTGGCACTGCCCCCTGTTGCTTTTGGCCACACCCCTTTTGCCCTAGGCCCCGCCCACCGCTGGAATGCGGCCTCCTCCGAGAGCTTCTCTGAAACCAAATCTGGCCCTCGGGTTGAACGAGATTCAACACGCCTGGTCTGTTTGACTGTCAGCGGCTCTTAAGTTGACCACAGGCGCATTACTAAAAACAGAGGAAATGTGCCACCAAATAAGAGGGCACAGATTTGCATAGAATTTGCACCTGTTAATTTATTTGCATAGGTGCAACAAATTTAGAAACAATGACTGTAATTTAAATGGAAATAACGGTACATCTCACCGCAGAGAGCAAGGCGCCGCTGAGTTGACCAGGCAACCTGCGTGCTGGGAAACCTCAGTGCCCTTCTCGCGCTTCATCATCTTTAAACTAAACATGGATCGATCGGGCCGAGGATGCCCCCCCCCCCCCCGGCAGCCCTTCTTAGGGATGGGGAAGGATTTTGTTCAGCCCACATGTTTAAGCAAACCAAAAGCATTTGCCAACACGTTGATTGGAATGCAGTTATCCTTCGGTCGGAGTGTGTGCGTGCCTCAGAATTTTGGGATGCAGTTCTCAGCTCAAAAAAATGCAGACAAAAACATGGCCTGTGGCTCACGCTGGCTCAGCTTGTCTGAGCGTGGAAAGCTAAGCAGGGTCAGGCCTGGTTGTTGCTTGGATGGGAGACCCCTCCTCCTCTAGTTTCCTGCATTGAGCAGGGGGGTTGGACTCGATGGCCTCGTAGGCCCCTTCCGACTCTATGATCTATGAATCTATGTATATTAGGGGAAATTGCGTACAGAAGTAAAGGTGAATTTTTGTTCAATTTAAAAAAATAATAAATCACAGACTGACGGAGAAGCCTATAGATACAAGTGGGTGAATAATAGCACTCTGAAGTGGTGCATTTGGTGTTGGGGGCAGGAGCGAGGCGGGAACCCAAAATGTATCAAATGCGATTCTGCTTTAATACCAAGTGATGCACACAACAGAAAAACGCACACAGGAAAGAAAGAAAAAAACATCAATTGGAAAAACACAAGGGGAATCTGAAACGTTAAAAAAAATAATAATACATGTATGTGAAAAGTTTAGTGTAATAATAATAATAATAATAATAACAACAATAATAATAATAGTTTCAGTAGTAATAATTATTCCTGCTCATCTCTTTGCATGTCCCTTTCACTTTTTATCAATGACTCCCGCTCTTACGGCTTCTCCTCCTCCTCCCCTATTGCCCGTTTAATCTGATTCTCTTTTCTCTTCCCCCCACCGCCCCCCATGTCTGTCAGCCGCAGGCAGATGTGGATCCGAGGCCCCCGGACTGTGAGTGTGGAGTCGGTTTGCGTTTCCCACACTGCGTCCCTATTCAAGGCATTGAAGGCCGGAGAGAAAGGAAGTGTGCCAAGCTACAAGCTGAGTTAGAAATGCTGTTTGACTTTCCTTTGTGCCGGGGTTGGGGGGGGGAAAGCATTACTTTGGGTAGGCCATCTGCATAGCATTTACTGTTTGTGGTGGGGCAAAGAGGCATTGATCAAGAAGAGCTGTCAAGCCAGGCTGAGACATTTTCTGGAGAGTAATTCCTTTATCTCTGGAGGGCTTAACATCTGGCTGGGGCTGGGTATAAGGGGAGAAGAAGAAAGAAAGAAAGAGAGAAAGAAAGATCCATTGACAGTTTTTAACAGGTTCTTTTTTTTCGATTTCAGGTGTCCTCAAGAAGAGATTTGCCAAGCTTGTGCTCCTGGCCCATCGATTTCCTTTGCAGGGGGGGGGGGGAAACAATAACAGACCAGACGCATCAGATCAGTGGAGCCAAAGGTACAGAGGTACTACAGGATTGGTTCCAACATGGCATCCCCCCCCCCCCATGAGTGCCAATGGATAAGCTCTTGGCCATGTGAGGCCGCCTTATGGAAGCTGGCTGGCTTCACTCAAATCTGCTCCCACATTGAAAGAAGGCACGGGGGTTGCGCACTGCGCTGCCTGGCCTGGGCCCTTCCCACCACTCACAAATGCCGGATGTGCATTTATTTATTATTTATTTATTGCATGTATATATCCCACCTTTCTTCCATCGCGGAACTCAAGGTGGCTACATGAGGTTCCCCTCCAAGCACCGACCAGACCCAGACCTGCTCAGCTTCAGCAAGGTGGCTGCCCTTCATGTGCCTTTCAGACCATGCCCTGGGACCACAAGGGGGGATCCGGATGGGCCCAGGAGGTGCAACAGGCCTGTGGCTCACGCTGGCTGAGCGTGGAAAGCTAAGCAGGGTCAGGCCTGGTTATGACTTGGATGGGAGAGACCCCTCCTCTAGTTTCCTGTATTGAGCAGGGGGTTGGACTCGATGGCCTTGTAGGCCCCTTCCGACTCTATGATCTATGAATCTAGTCTAGCTACCTGCTGGCCAGCCCTTCTCCTTCTCAACATTAGGCAGCTGGACAGCTCCCTTGCTTTGCTTGGAAGGCCGGGACAGGCCGAGGACTCGGTCTCGGGTCGCTCACTAGGCCAGGTCTCAGCATTAGGTTCAAGCCCCGGGTGCAACGGGGCTAGAAAGTGTTTTGCCTGGATTATGTATGTTTATGAAAGATAGACTAACAACAGAGTAATTTCAAAATAGATTTCATAGATTTCATAGATCATAGAGTTGGAAGGAGCCTACAAGGCTATCGAGTCCCACCCCCTGCTCAGTGCAGGAAACTAGAGGAGGGGGTCTCCCATCCAAGTAATAACCAGGCTTGACCCTGCTTAGCTTTCCACGCTCAGACAAGCTGAGCCAGCATAAGCCACAGGCCTTTCTGTGCAGGTGTGCTAGATAAGTATTCTGTTTTTCCAACGGCTTGCACAAATGCTACAAAAAACCATTAATCCAGCTGAAACAAGTCGCCGGGGGGTTGGACGCGATGGCCTTGTAGGCTCCTTCCAGCTCTATGATCTATGAAACCCCCTTGCGGGACATGCCCTATGCGCATGTGAATGTGTATGAATGTGCAGCCAGTGGGAGCGCATGGCTGGCTGGTGCACACATCCGTGGCAGCAGGGGAAGGTTAGTTAGCGTGTCTTTCACCTGGCTATCTCGTGTTCGGGGATGCATCCTTAATGAATGTAACCAATGACGTTGTAAGCAACTGAACATTCTTGAAGGGAAGAGGCATGGCTCAGGGGTAGAGGCCCTGTTTTGCATGCGGAAGGTCCCAGGTTCAATCCCCGCCGGGCATCTCCAGGTAGGGCTGGAAAAAAAACCCTGCCTGAAATCCCTGGAGAGCTGCACAGACAGTAGCGCAGCTTCCTGTGTCCCTAATCAGTTGACACAACCATCTTAAAACCTTACCACGTTTATCAACCCTTGCTCAAAGGTGTGCCGAAGGGGGAGTGAAGGGGGGAGCGAAGTCTATTCTTAGGGGGGACGAGGATTTAATCCATGTTTTATATGCCAGTGTTCTCCAACCTTGGGTCCCCAGATGTTTTTGGCCTACAACTCCCAGCATGCCCCAGCCAGCTACGCTGGCTGGGGCATGCTGGGAGTTGTAGGCCAAAAACATCTGGGGACCCAAGGTTGGAGAACACTGGCATATAGGACCTTAATACACTGTAAATGAAAGCTGGGAAAGAAAATAGGACAATGGGATGGGAGATATTTGGTGGAAGTGTCTGTTACCCCTCAGTAAGAGTCATTCCTGTTTACTAGAGGGGAAATGAATGAGTCCCCTCGGGACTTACTTCTGAGTAAACTTGTTTTACGGTCACATTGAAATACTGTTGCACGTTAGCGAAAATCTTAATATGAAGTGGGGCTTTTGAGATACTGGCGGGACTATGTTGTTCATTCCTGTATTCCTGTTTCTCTTTTTATGCTCATAAGCCGAAAGACCGCCAAAGCTGTGTGTAAGTATATATAAAATCAAAGCTCCACCAAAATGAAAAACAACGATCACATCACGCGAGCGTGATGAGGGAAGGTTACAATTTAGGGTGCAATCCTATGCATGTTGAGACGGAAAAAGTCCTACAGCTCCCACCAGCATTCCCCAGCCAGCCAGCCATGTTTTTGCGGGGTTTTTCCCCCCCCCCTGTCTAAAAACATGCATAGGAATCGTGCCCTTCATCAACAAAAGTGATGGCCCGGGCAGTTCCTTTAGGGCATTTTTTCGTGAGGAAGGAAATCAGGGGTTGTGCTTGGACAGCCTTCATGTCCCCACCCTCTGGTGTCATGCCTTTGGCCCACCTGAAGATCAGGTTTTTGGCTTCTTCTTTTCTTTTCAGTCTTTATTTATTTATTTATTTATGGCATTTATACCCCGCTCTTCAGCCAGAAACGGCTCTCAAGAGTGGCTGACAAAGATTAATAAGAAGACAGTCCCTGCCCTCAGGCTCACAATCTAAAAGACACGACACAAAAGGAAAAGGGATTGGGAGGGAGGAGGAAGAATGCAAAACTCCAGCTCTTAGTTAAAAAGGTTCTTATAGGGTTTTTTTTTTCTTTTTCTTTTGGGGGGCGGGGCAGGGAAGGGCAGAACAAGCTCCCTGCAGCTGCTCCCTCTCCAGCTGATGTATGGGGCCAGGTTGGTCTCCCCCTTGCTGTGATGTTACTCCTGGGAGGCAGGGGTTGCCTTCCATTTGTGGCCATCATCATCTGGCCTTAAGGGGAGTCATGTTGTCATCTGATGCCTGAACACATCCACTGATTTGTTAGCGTCTTTCAAAGACCCACCTGCCCAGCTACGCAGAAAAACCATCACCTCCCGACGCTCCGAGAGCCCGTTTCCCAAGGCACACGTCTTTTGTTCTGGCTGGCGTGCCGACTTGACAGGCGCAGAACCTGAGAAAGTGGAGCCACTCAGGGACAGGGACTCACACACACGCACGCAAACACTCAGACAGACGCCAGCAAGGCCAAAGAGGAGTGTGTGAGGAGTTAAGTCAGGTTCAGCTTACCAGTACACACATGCGTGTATGCACACACACACACACACACACACATCTGTCACTCCTAATTGCTAACTCAGGCAGCGAGTGCCGACAGGATTGTAGGCAAAAAAAGGGGGCTACTGAAAAACAAAAGTGAAGCATTAGCATGCTTGGGGAAACCCAGAGTTTTCCAGAAGTACAAAAAAATCTTTTTAAAAAAGGGGGGGGTGTACCCTCCAAAAACAGCGCAATGAGGTCTGGGCACTCTGCTCGCAGGGAGGATGCCCTGCAACATTTTGTTGCCGATCCCACCTGTATCTGTCTGACCTAGACAGAAAGGGACAAAGAAAGCCGGCCGGCTGGTGACTCCTATTTCCGTGGGGCTTCTAATCCATTGCAGGTTTTATTAGGAGCTTTATAGGAGCTGTCCTTGAGCTGAACTCCATCCCCAAAAAAGGGCCACCACCACCACCACGGGCAGCTCCTATAAAGCTCAGAATAAAAGCTGCAATGGATAATGAGCCCCCACTGGCACAGGAGTCACCACCACCAGCCTCAGGTCAGATCATTGATCCATCTGGCTCGGTACTGTCTATGCCAGCCTTCCCCAACCCGGTGCCCTCCAGATGTGTGTTAGGTTTTGCATAGTGGGCAGAATGAGATTGTCACCTGACATCAGGATTGTCACCTGACATGGAGGATGAAGTACACAAGGTCTATTGTCACCAGACATAGTCTCAAGGTGATATGAGTCAGCAACCATGGGACAGGTTTGGAGTCAGTAAACATGTTGTGAAGAATAGGTTATATAACTGGTGAGTAATATCCTATTTATAGGTACAGGGTCTGACTATAAAAGTAAGACACTTATTGACACAGTGACTACTTCTCTTGTTCTGGACTTCTACTTCAAGTCTGTCACTTCACTTCATCTCAGCCTAGCCCCTGGGGTCTTGGACTTGTATCTGCAATGATGTAGCGAGATGGGGGCATCTCTTCTGCGTAAGAGAAGCCAGCATTGCTTGCCTTAATCCCATGTAATTGGGTCTTACAAATAAACTCTTTAATCTTTATTAACTGCTGTTATCTCCTCCTTCCGTCTGCGTGACTGGGACGGAGGGTCACTGGCTAGGTAAGCTTTTGTACCCGAGTCAGTCCAGCTCTCACAATGTGTTGGACTACAACAACTTCCTAGCTGGGGTGATGGAATTGTAGCCCAACACATCTGGAGGGTTGGAAGGCTGGTCAACACAGAATGGCAGAAGCTCTCTGGGGGTTCCCAGGCAGGAGTCTTTTCCGACACTACTACCTGGAGATGCCGAGGATTGAACCGGGGACGTGCTGCACGAAAAGCACACCTCTTCCCACCCAGCTACAGCCCCGTCCCTAGAACGATCTATTATGGAGCTTTTCTACATGAGGCATTTATTGGGCACTTGTCATGCCCTACTCGCGGTTGTTTATGGGTTCTTTCGATGACGCTGTGAACCTCCAGTTTAGCTTCTATATCTAACGAGCACTTTCAGCGAGTTTTTTTAGAGCAAGGAAAACGCGGTATTATATGTGAAAGCGAAAGAGAATGTTTTTCTACTTGTGTAATTGTGCTATCCCGTTATATCACAGTGCCACCTAGAGGTTATGTAGTGGAAAAGCAGGGAAGTGGATCTTAATTCTGTGACAAAATGTAAAGGCGATACAGAAGATACAGAAGCCTTGTGTAGAAAAGGTCTATAGGCAATAGTCTGGTAGATGTCCCAGAGAAATCACTCTTTTGTGGCGGTTTTAGGTACAACTTTTTTAAAAAAAAAAATGGTTAGTATGAGTTGATAAAGTTTACCAATTTTTCATCCACTCCCTTCTCTGGTTCTTCTGAAGCTATATGTTTGGGTGTGATCGATGAACAGTGCAATCCTATACATGTCTACAGTCAGAAGTAAGTCCCATTGAATCCAGTGGGGCTAACTTTCAGATAAACGGCTATAGGATTGCATCTTAAAGTGGAGCTCGCGGCTGATCGTAGAAGAGGCATTCCCACACACACTTTTCTCTTGCACAGGATGGGGTGCCTCTTCTGAAGTGATGCCTGGCACCACCAATATGTGTGCATCGTCTCAAAACAAATTATGCTTCTAACTTCTGAACTATTTATTTTTTTACCCAAATGTAAATTAATTCATGCAGATTCAATCAATTGATTAGTTGATTAAAACTCAGACAATTAAACACATTTAATTGAGAAACCAGGCTGGTGGGGACTAGGAGGAGGGCCTTTTCTGTGGCAGCCCCCAATTTATGGAACTCTCTCCCCAGTGACCTCCGCCACGTCCCTTCCTTGATTAGCTTCTGCCAGGCATTAAAAATGTGGCTTTTCAAGCGGGAATATGGGGTGGGTTAGGATTTTTAAGTTTTGTACTGTTTTTAATTGTGTTTTATACTGTGTGTGTGTGTGTGTGTGTGTTCCCCCCCTCTTGTGTTTTATTGCACTGTACATCGCTCAAAGTGGCCGGATGTCTGGCCAGATGGGCGATTCATAAATATAATTAATAATGGGCCGCAGCCCTAGCCTAACTTCGTGTCACATGCATACCTGTGTAACAAAAGCCTGGCTACTGCTTCTCCTTTGCCAGCTTCAGGAATGGGCCAACTGGAGCTCAGTCTCTGCCACTGGCATTGTTCTCTCTCCCCTCCCCTTGGCTGCCCCCCAAAGCTGCAGGTTTTCCAAATGTCTGTGCATGATGGAAAGCATCTGCGTTTGTGAGTTTAATGTGTCATGAAAACCCATGGTGTGCGGGCTGATGCCGCTTGTTTTCTAGTGTGCATGCATGTGAAAGCACGTACGCCGTCCACGGCCTGCCATTCTGCACAGTCAAAGAATCATAGCATTTTTGGAAGGGGGACCCTTTATTTATTTATTTATTTATTTATTTATTATATTTATCAATCACCCATCTGGCCGGTCACCCGGCCACCCTGGGCGATGTACAATTAAAATACAATAAAACACAATAAAACATAATAATTAAAACAATATAAAAAATTCTCATTAAAAACCTAACCCACCCCATATTCCCGCCTGAACAGCCATGTTTTTAATGCACGGCGGAAGCTCATCACGGAGGGGGCATTGCGAAGGTCACTAGGGAGGGAGTTCCATAATGTGGGGGCCGCCACAGAGAAGGCCCTCTTCCTAGTCCCCACCAGCCTGGCTGCTCTGGCTGATGGGATAAGGAGAAGGCCGTCCGTGGCAGACCTTGTTGAGCGGCCTACTTGATGTTGCTGGAGGCGCTCCTTGAGATAAGCTGGGCCGGAGCCGTGTAGGGTTTTAAAGGTCAAAACCAACACCTTGAATTCGGCTCGGCAAGCAACTGGTAGCCAGTGCAACTCATTAAGCACTGGCGTGATGTGATCACGCCGGCGGCTGCCCTTAATCAGGCGAGCCGCCGCGTTCTGTACCAGCTGAAGCTTCCGGAAGCTTCCCTTTGAGGTCATCTAGTCCAACTCCCTGCTCAGTGCAGGTTCTGCAATGCCAGATGTGTCTCTGACAGAGATCCGCCCAGCATCTGAGCGCCCAGCACTCCTGAGGCCGTTCATTCGATGGTTGAATAGCTTAAACCCTCACGGAGTTTCTTCCTTCTGTTTGGCCGAAATCTGCGCTTTCCACCCACGAATTCTAGTCCTGAAGCAACAGAAGAACAAGTCTGCTCTATCTAGCGATGGGGTCAATGTCAATTTCAGTTCTGTTCAGTTTTCCAATCTTCAGGTCGGTTCGGCCCGATTCTACATCAGTGTACGAATTCTATTTTTCATAGTCCACATGAAAATGTGTTTACATTTTCGTGTGCACTTCTCCGAGCAAATTCATTTTGTGCACACTTTTTTTTTTGCTAATATACCCATGTTTGCAAGCCATTTCCCCGGTAAATAAATATATTAAATAATAAAATAAATAGATAAATAATATAATATAATATAATATAATCCATCTCGGTGCATTATTTTCCACTGCCGTGCATATTTTTGTGTGCGCTTTTCTGTTGCGCGTGGCTTTTAGTGTGCACCCCACATTTCCCCGACGTGCACATTTTTTTGCGTGCATTTTTTTTTTTTTTTTTTTTTAGTGTAAAACCGTAACGCTAAATTCAAGAAAGGGCGCGCGCAGCAACTCTGTGTCCAGTTTGCTTAACGGTTTGGCTGCTTTCAGATCTAGTCAATCTGCATACAATTTGGGACAGGAAGAATCTCTCGCCCACCCCTAGCTCCTCCTCCTGTTCCTGTATGGCCAGCCCTTCAGAATAAATGTTGATCCCATAATTTTATATGCACCTGTAATCACTGCCTTCTTTTCGGTAGCTATTATGGTGGGGGGTGGTTGGGGGGGGTGCACAGAGGGAGAGGGCTCCCCCCGTTTGTGACTGTGTGCCGGCTGGGACCTCGCCCGCCTGCGCACCCAGGGCAATGTGCAGTTCCTTTGAAACCTAATTGATTCCTACCATCAGGCACCAGCCTGCCATCCGGGAGGGTCAGCGCTTTCCCACATCCAGATACATTATCCCACAGCTCCCTGGCCCTTTTGTACAACACACTCCGGCCATTCATGTGCAAAGCAGCCATAATCCCTTGGGCTTTTCAGAGTCAATAAACCAGGAAATAATAAATCCCTCTTGTGCAGCCCATGGAGGGGACTTGTGGGAATTTCCACGGGCACAGAGAGAAAAAGGCGGGGGTCGTGGTAGGCATGGGGGGGATGAACTGCTTGAGGAGGCACCGGCCGTAGTTGCATCATGTCAAGCCAGAGATGTGGGAGGGACAGGGCCGGTGCTACCATTAGGCCAACTAGGCAGCCGCCTAGGGCGCAGGGCTAAAGGGGGTGCCAGAAACGCCTTGAAAACAAAATACAGCGCTCTCAAGTGGGAAGGGGGGCGCTAAATATCTGATCTTGCCTAGGGCACCAAACTGCCTTGCACCGGTCCTGGGGAGGGAATCCTCATCATCAGCCTGCTGCTGGCAGAGGGTGTGTGTGACTCCTGGCCCGCACAGTGCCCAGCACCCAGCGCATACTGAATTGGTCCATGCGCGCATGCATTCACATTAGGACTGCCACCCAAATTAAGACAATAAATTGCCCATGTATTGGTTGTGTGTGATGGTTGCCCATCGCACTGGTTTGCACGGAGAGGAGCTGCCCGGAGGCACTGCCAGGATTCCTCGTGGTAGGAACGGTGGCGCATGCCGTGTATAAGACCCAGAGAAGGAGGCAATGGGTCAGGTGACAGGGTGCAAGGCCGATCGCGCTCCCCAGCCTGCCCGCTCCCCGACCTGACGCCCGTGGCTCCTCCTTCCGCCAGCCCCCCCTCCCCACAGCTGCTGCGCGCATGCCCTCCTTCCCTGGAGGAGAAGTCCCTGGGGGATGCATTCCTGGACCCCCAATGCCACGCATACCCTGGCTCCCCCAGGGCAACCAGTGGGACGTGGAAATTATTATGGTTTCTCAATTAAATGTGTTTAATTGTCTGAGTTTTAATCAACTAATCAATTGATTGAATCTGCATGAATTAATTTACATTTGGGTAAAAAAATAAATAGTTCAGAAGTTAGAAGCATAATTTGTTTTGAGACGATGCACACATATTGGTGGTGCCAGGCATCACTTCAGAAGAGGCACCCCATCCTGTGCAAGAGAAAAGTGTGTGTGGGAATGCCTCTTCTACGATCAGCCGCGAGCTCCACTTTAAGATGCAATCCTATAGCCGTTTATCTGAAAGTTAGCCCCACTGGATTCAATGGGACTTACTTCTGACTGTAGACATGTATAGGATTGCACTGTTCATCGATCACACCCAAACATATAGCTTCAGAAGAACCAGAGAAGGGAGTGGATGAAAAATTGGTAAACTTTATCAACTCATACTCTACTTAAAAAAAACAAAAAAAAAAGTTGTACCTAAAACCGCCACAAAAGAGTGATTTCTCTGGGACATCTACCAGACTATTGCCTATAGACCTTTTCTACACAAGGCTGTTAATTATTATTATTATTATTATTATTATTATTATTATTATTAACATGTATTTATCGCCCATCTGGCCGGCAAACTGGCCACCCTGGGCGATGTACATAAGATAAAAACAGGATAAAGATAAAAACAGGACAGGACCGGTGCAAGGCAGTTTGGTGCCCTAGGCAAGATCAGATATTTAGCGCGGGGCCCTTCCCACTTGAGAGTGCTGTATTTTTCCCCCCAAGGCGTTTCTGGTGCCCCCTTTAGCCCTGCGCCCTAGGCAGCTGCCTAGTTGGCCTAATGGTAGCACCGGCCCTGAAACAGGATAACAACCTGCCCCAACCTTCCCGGCCAATACCATGGTGTGGCGTGTACCCCGTGGCGTCCGTTCCCCCAGGTGTATTTGAACCAATTCCCCCCCCCCTGGGCGCAGCTGTGCGTTCGCTCGTGTCCCCGGCGGCCTCAACCATACTCACCACCCCCTTTTCAGTGGAGGCTGGCTACTGGGAAAGGGGGCTGGAATGCCCCCCTCCCCGTGTGGACCTGAACCGGTCGTCTCGGGGCATGACTGTGCCTGCTTTGCAGACTTCACCACAAAGTCTTCTCCACTTGTTGCTTCTGCCTGATTGTTCATCTGTCTTCCATTTTTAGATGGGGGGGGGGAAGCAAAGTGTTTTACGCATGCGGGAGTATCCGAGCCAGTGGCCGCCTGGTCATCATGCGTGCCCCTGTTCTGCAGACAGTATCACAGTTGTTGTTGCTACCTGGTTGTGCGTCTTTCTTCCCCAGGAGGGTGCACTGGGGGGGGGGAGGTAAAAAGTTTTGCCCGTGGGGGGGCAGGATTCCAACCAGCAGCAATCTCCTGAGAGTGTTTTGTCCTTGCTTTAACAGAGGGCATCGCAGAGCTCCCTTGACTGCGCTCGTCCTAGTTTATTTATTCATTCATTCATTCATTCATTCATTTTCTATACCGCCCAATAGCCGAAGCTCTCTGGGCGGTGTACAACAATAATTAAAAACAAACAATGAAATACAGTTAAAAATATAAATAATAAAACATGAAATTTCAAAAAAAAATAAAAAAAAATTTAAGTATCTCTAAAACAAGTTAATAATAAAACACGACCGCAAAAACAGTTTACCACCCCACCATATACCATTTAATTATTAAAAGCCTCGACGTAGAGGGCAGTCTTAACCTGCTGGCGCCGAAAAGATATTATAGAGTTGGCACCAGGCGGGCCTCAGGGGGGGGGAGTTTGTTCCACAGTTGGGGGGCTACCACAGAAAAGGCCCCTGGCTCAGCCTGCAGGGGTTGGCCCATTCCATGTCCATGTGGCATGTGGGTGCCATCACGAGCAAGGTCCCTTATTGGACCCAGGATGATGATGATGATGATGATGATGATGATGATGATGATGATGATTCTTAGCCGCCTCTCCGTTTGGATCGAGGCGGGGAACAACAATAAACATAAAATATATAAACTAATTAAAAAAACATAATGTACATTATTAAAACATCTTAAAAGCATCCTCAAATTCCACCGGATAGGCCTGCCAGAAGAGATCAGTCTGTATAGGCTTTCTT